>QEPC01009285.1:2945422-3086862 GCA_003113815.1 Sphenodon punctatus
GGGGGGGGGGAGGGGTGTCCTGTCTGTGTCTGTTTTCCCCTCCTCGTCCATCTTAGATTGTAAGTCCACTGGGCAGGGACTGTCTCCCCCCAAATAATCTGTGACTGTAAGTGCTGTGTATGCCTAGTAGCACTATAGAGATGAGGAGTAGATTCCTCCTGTTGGCCAGTCTCACTTTTCCCCTCGCTGTAATGAAATGCCAGTGGGATCCAGTGAACGGGCCCCTCCACTGGGCCTTTAGAGTCTTGGCTTTTATTCTCAACTCCACTACGTTGCCTTGGACAAGTCTGTTTTGCCTTCTCCACCCTGTGTTTCTCTTATTGTACGCTCTTCAGCATTAGGGTGGTTTTGTATTGGGTTAGAACAGCTTCGTGCAGTTCCTGCAGTCAGGGCTGGATCCAGAGTAGTGCAGACTCAATGACTGCACAGGGACCTGTGTGTTGAGTGGGGGCCCCCAATGTTGTTTCATGCATAAACCTGAAATAACACCACTGGTGTCTGGGACATTACAGTAATGGCAATGGAAGAGGGAAAGCTTACCCTTCTACAGGGCTGTCACTCCAAATACTCGGTTCTATTTGAGTGGTGAGCCCACTGGCTTAACTTGCAGGCCTTAAAGGAACCCCAAAAGTTATCCAGATCAGCTCCCTGCCATTCAGCCACATCCATACCTGAGAAATAACAATCTATTTTGAAAGGCCTCCATCGATGAGGCCTCCACAAACCTCCCTCGACAAAACCATTCCCCTGCCTAACTGTCCTGGTTACTTTTTTTTATTTAATTTTTAAATCTTTCTAATGTTTAGATTAAACCTATCTATTAATAGCCAGTCAGGTTTGCCGTGCAGGAATTATTTTGTGTACTTCCAGTTCCAAACTCGACTCTTATGGTATATATCAAAGCTCAGGAACTGTACACTGACCATTTCAAATAAAAAAATAAAGCCTCAATAAGAACACATACAAATGCAATTAAAAAAAATCAAGCTATTGAGCAGTGACCTCAACTTGGTAAAAGTAGTGAGATGCTTCAGTCTCTGCAGACTAGACAGTGCACACATTTGCAGTCGGCAGTTCCCAGATTTCAAGTGTTGATGGCTTTGCGTACCAGGGGCAGATGTTGGACAAAATCAGAACCTATGCAAAAAGTGTTGTTTCCAGAGAAGTGTGATAACATTTTACATTATTCACTTGCAAATATTTTGCACATACTGATTAGTCATACATTTAAACTTGCAGTTGTTGGGATCTGTCTCTCTTGTTTTTGAGTCTCCAAGGCAATGGTGCGCACACTTTCCTCAGCATGACTCAATTGAACTTAATTTAATCCTGGGACTCAAGACAGTAGAAAAGACATGCAAAGTAAATTGCCTATCCCTGGGCGGTGTGTGGCTGGCCCCTAGCCTGGAACCTATGTTCTAGGGCATGCAGAAGTCAGTCTCAAGTTTTTCTCTAACCGTGAGGGTTGGAACCTTCTTAAATGAAAGCCGAGACTGTCCTGACTTTATAGCAAGGGTCCTGATTTTAGCCAGAGACCCCTGTTCACTGTGTTCCCCTTTGGCAGAAATGGGGAAAATGCAGTGAACATGGGTCCCTGATTTTAGGGCTTAAAAGAACTGAAAGCTGCAAGACTCCTGATTAAAATCATGGCAATTGGTAGCCCTGCTACCTGGTTCATAGAGGCATCCTTAAAAATGCAGCAGCTGCTAAATGCCTTCAGCTTGCACAGAAAAATAATCTGCCCTGCCTGTATTCTTTCCCACTGTGGAAAAGAGATCCCCTCTTCTCCAGGGTGAAAGTGCCCCTGCCCTTCTTGAGAAAGAAAGCATCTAGGGTTCGCTCCAATCCTGGCTAGACTTCCTTAAACGTCATGATGTCCTATGTCAGTGGTTCTCAAGGTTGCAAGGGGTGGGGGCCAATGAAGGGTGTGCGGCTGCTAGACCTCTTGCTTGGAGCAGAGCTAGAGGCAGCTTAAAAGTGGCAGTGGCCCCACCCATTTCTATATCCTGCATTCTGACTGGTGGCTGCAGCTGTGTGGGGCAGACTATCTGAAGTACCACAGGGAACTTCAGAAAGGGAAAGACCTGGTCTAAAGTGTTTGAGCCACTTCTCTAAGGAACAGCCTCCTACCATCAAGGTGCTCTGTGTGTGTACAGAGCTACCCCTTCCTCTTGTAACCCAACTCTCTTGCTCTCCAGTTTCTGCTCCAATCAACGCCATCTTTGCCTTCGCTTTTGTGGGAACGGTGTCAGCAACATCCTTGCTGGGCAGACCTGCCTCTCCAGTTTGGGAGTCAACGCTAACGTTTAAAGGGAGAACGCTTCTGTTTGCTACAGTGGATAAGTCTGGGTGGGAGGTAAGCCTTTCTTCAAGAGGGGCTGAAGTTTTGTGGGAAGGATAACTGAATACTTCCTATTGGTGAACTGGGATAGGTAGCAACCCTCTCCTGTGATGTCACTGCAGCCAATAGCTAATTGGGTCACAGAATTATTGACCACCAGAAGTAGAGCCCTGCCCAGACCAGAAAATTTAACCCATGCCTGATGTGCTGAGGTGGTTCCATTGGCCCCGGAGCACTGTGATGCGATGGCATTTGGTAAGGGAAGGGCCCAAGGCATTCTCCACCATGGTGCTCTGGGAGGGCTAGGTTGGTAAAGGGGTGGGAGTGGGTCATTCCCTTGACCCCTTTCAAGTGTCTCTCTTCCTTTCTCCCCCCACCTCCCCATGGCACCATGGAGCTTTAGGGAGCAGAATCTCCTACAGCTGTGGAGCCTGAACTGGGCCAGGAGTGTGCCTGACAGGATCAGTCAGACTGAAGCTCTCTAGCTTAGACAGGAATGTAAGCTTAGACTATGTGACGTCCTCCTGCCTGGACACCCTTGGATTTGCAGGAAGGTATCTAATATAAGCCACGAGGCACATCCCATGGGAACACACTATTAACTGTGCATCTTTCCTGCAGCCTTTCACCAAGAAGGAAATCATTGGCTTCTCAATTGGCTCCCTTTCCTCTCTGCTGTATCTGGTCTCCCGAGTGCCCCAGATCTACACTAACGTAAGTGGTTCCCCTACCCACTCTGGACAAACTCCAGATCTGAGGTAGGGGATTCTCCTTCAGCCCCAGGCAACACTGATGCAAAAAGCATGAGCGCTTGGTGCCTATCGCAGAGAGGCTATTGCTGAGGACATCAAGCTGGTGCTGCCCTATTGCCTCCCAGGCCTGTATATTGGAGTAGGGTTCATTTTGCTGCTATGCTTCCCTGGAGCAGCTGATTTTTCTCCCTGCCTTAATGCAAAGGTCCTATTGGGAGAGCTGGGGTCAGTGTTACTGCAACACAATATTGCATACTTGAGAAGGGAAGCAAAAGGTTTCTTGGTACTGAGCCTGTGAGTTCATCTTAACTGGTAATGGTGTGGAGTAGATCCCTCTTGGATGAATGATGTGTGGCTCTAGAACAAGGGTGGTGTATTGCCTGTTCTGCAAGGTGAGGGGGGTGGGGCATGGCCACGGTGGAGTAGTCTACTCTGCAGGCAGGGGTAGCTGTGCTGGGGATTCTGAGTGGATTGGGCCCAGCATGGAATGCTGTTTGCCCTCTGCAGTGACCACCCCTGGGCTGGAGCACCGGGAGGCACTTGCGTTCCTTGACTTATGCTTGCTGGCTGTTGGGAGATGGAACATGGGGCACAGGCAAGCTACGTTTTTGTGAGAGCTTCTGGAGAGAGGGGTGCCATGGACTTTGGGCCAGAGGATCCCAACCATGGTCTAGAAATGGCTGAGGGTTGCTTGTGTGGCTGATATGGGGCTAGGTTGGAGATGACTTGACTGTGTCCTGATGTGACCTCAGCACATGTCTCCAAACTTGGAATCCTATGCCAGAGGACTGGCCAACTAACATGATCTTCCCCATGTTTTCCTCTCCCCTTCTAGTTCAGGAGGAAGTCAACCAAAGGCATCTCCTATTCTCTCTTTGCCCTGGTGATGCTTGGGAACGCTCTGTATGGAATGAGTGTGCTTCTGAAGAACCCAGACCCAGGGCAGAGTGAAGGCAACTACGTCCTTCACCATGTGCCCTGGCTGATTGGCAGCCTAGGGGTCCTGTCTCTTGACGTGGTCATATCCTTTCTTTATTAGAACTGCACCCGTCTTGGGGCTCCCGGCTACCAGGAATTTACTGTAGCTGTAAAACCCTTAAATGTCAATTGGTGGGTGGGGTCCATCTGTTCTCCTGCTGATCTTTTACCAGAATGTTGCAAGAATGAGACTCCCAAACAGAGCTTAAATAGATGTTTGTTTTATTTGTGGCTATTTTCATCTGTGGCTAATCCTCCAAACAACACCGGCATCCGAACAGGTATTCGTAGATCTGCTTGGGTGACTAGTGAATTTGGGCAATTGTATATGTGCAATCGTGTTAATAGTACTGAAGTAACAGATGGGGTTCAGACAAGGGGAATGACCAGTGGCTATCAGCCACTGCTTGGCTTCAAATGGGGCAAACTTGATGGATTGCTTTATTTTCAGATATTTGACTTGGCTCTACTGTTAAGAACCCAGGTGGGTGTGGTTGTCCCCTGGTTCCTGATTGGGCCCTTTTGGTACTACCCTAGTCCTAATCTTACCTAGAGGGGTGCTATTCTGCACAATTGTGCAGGTGGGGCTCCTAGGTCAGGCTCATCTATTGCACTCCAGCTGTGCAGTCCTGTAACTCTTCTCAAATGCAGGAAACTCAACTTCATAATGTGGTAGAAAAATCCATCCATGAGACAGGCCCTGCTATGTGGGTAACTTCAGTGTTGAGAATTTTGCATTGGTGCAGGGGGTTGAACTAGATGATTCCCTTCCAGAAAGAAATGCTCTGCCTTTCTGACAATTGTTTTTATCAGGCAGAGCTATCCCTTCCGGACAATGTCTATTCTACTGCAAGGACAATGGGCCTTAACGCGTGCTCAGATCTCCTTCCAGTTTCTTGCCTACAGGAAGAAAAGCCCCAGGAATTTGGAAGAGAGAGAGGCCCTTCTCGACAAGCAAGATGAATCCCTTGAGAGCTAACCAGGAGGAGCTTGAGGGGGGGGGAGTGCTTTTCAAATGAAACCAGAGGGAGCTTCAGGCTGGGTGACTGCTGCTGCTGCTGCTACTGAAGAGGGCATGAGCCAGTGCGGTGGCCGGCACACTGGAAGCATCTACTGGTAGACTTCATATGTGCCTGTTTGGATGATTCTAAAGGGATGAATAGTGAAATTCCTCTAATTGGATCGTGGTCACTTTTTATTATTCTCTAAAAGCTGTTACTGAACATAGTTTACCACTGTGTGCTGCTGTCATACCCACCCCCCAAAAATGATCCCGAACCAAGTCTATTATGTCACTAGAAAATGGTGTGAAAAGACAAGGGGCTGGGGGAGGGGGGGTATGGGGAGACTGACTGACATTTTAAAAAAAACCTAGTGTGGTGCTGTAAGCAGCTGCTGCCTTTCTTTCAGGGACCTCCTCATACATTCTTCTCCAGTCAACGAAAGGGGCGGGAGAGGCCAGTTTGTGGGCAGGGATGGGTGAAAGCATTTTTAATAGACTTGTATATATTTCATTTCACCTAGGCCCCCACCATTCCAGGAAATAAACCCTTACCCTATACAATTACCTTGGTTTTTATGCTTCTGTTCCCAAACAATATTCAGCGTGGGACTCTCTTCTTTCCTGCTGTGTTAAAACTAAAACATCTCTCCCTGTTGCTCCGTACATGGTGAGCATTCCAAGGCATCCTGGCTATTGCTGGTTTTTAAACCCTCTTTCTTTGGAGGACATCATCTATATTTGTAAAGCAGACAGACTAAGAGGGACCATGGCCTTATTCCAAAGCAACCTGAGGAAGACACGTGTCCTTATCACTTAGTTTGAGTAACTATTAGCCCTCCAGTGAGAAGAGCAGGCTGTATGTGCTGTTGAGCAGCTAGGCTAAAGCAGGGGCTACAGTCCTTGTACTACTACTTTCATTTTAAAGTCCACCTCGACCACACCATGGGAGCTTGGCCACTCTGACTTAGTTTCCAATGGCTGGTTTCCTAAACTAAACCTACTTTCTGCTTCCAAGAATGGAATGTATGGGTGTGGTAGAGGCAATCTTTCTGATTTAGGGTGACCAGATACTCCTAATTTTAGAGACCATATATGAGAAATACAGGTTCAAGAGCTGCATTAGAGCCAATACAAGCCTGCAACCTGTATTTCTCATGAGTCTAAAATGCATCTCAGTCAACCCTATTTTGAATCCAGTTGATAAGAAGAAATAGACAGGGTTGCTTAATGTTCTAATGTACCTGAAACGTGAGGGAGAAAATCATATTTTCAAACCATAGGTGGATAAGCAGCAGGATTTATACAACAGTGGTAGTTGTTGAAAGCACAAACAAAGCCCTTGATTGGTATAGTTTGCTGGAGCCTGGTCCAGAGAAGGGGAAGATGTGAACTAAATGGAAAGCTTTACGCCTTGCCCTTTTGCTATGAAATATGCAAATGAATTTCTTTGAAGTCTACCTTGGTGGTTGGAACTGAGATTAACACTAATTGAACCATCTGTATCAAAAAGAATCAATAAGTGAAGAGAAAAAAATATGGCTCATGCCTTTCATTAAAAAAAGTGTGTAAACAGGAACAACAGCAGATGCATTTCACAACAGCAAAACACAAGAGCAGCCACTAGAGGGCAGAAGAGTCCCACAGGCCAGGGGAGGGGGTGTGAAAGTGGCTTTTAGTGACTAGATGACCAGGGCAGCTGAACATAGCTCTCACTAACCCGACTGAAGAGGAAGAAATAGCCTGGAATGAGCAAAAGGTGCCCACGTCTGCCAAAGTTTAAATCCCTTTCCATCAGAAGAAGGGGGTGCAGAGGAGCATGCTCCAGCATCCCTGCAGTCTAGTGTTATGCTCCTGGAGAAGCAGTATGATCCTCCAAGAGCATTTGGCTACTTGCCTGCACTGCTATTGATTTCACCAAACACACAAAATAGTCCCTGTTGTATTTTTTTATTATTTTTTTAAAACACAAACCACCCCATGTGAGATCCACATCTTTTTCCTTTGGTTTTATCCTAATTGCATCCTGGTCCTCAGGTGCTGCCTGGCTGAGTCCTGCTGTTTCTTGTTAGTCTGTATGCCCAAGCTCTTTCCATGCATGGTTAAGAAGATACTCCTACTTTTAGGACTTTTTAACCTTGCCAAAGGTTTATGGTTCATTCATACAACGCTTGCCTAGAAGAGGCAGGTGAGGTTGGAAGAGGACTGTGTGAAAAGGTGTTGCAGCACAAGAAAACACGTACTGGTCAACTCTGAATTCACACAACACTCCTGCAGAGTGGGCAGCTGCACAAACCCATACTTTTGAGTTATCTGAAATACTTATTTCCTGTGCTCATTGCTGACTCCTGGTTCTCTGCCATCCAAATGCAATGGGTTTGCTTGCAAAGTACCAACTATCAAGCAGTACTGGTCTCACATGATTTGATTAACCTGCAGCAAGCTTCACTCTCCAATACATCATATCCCATTTGTCTCTTTCTTACGGTCGAGTCCTCGGGCAAGGGGCTCCCTCCTCTATTTGGTACTTGGTGCTCTTGACGGATGCCAAGAAGGAGATCATAAGAGAATTCCTTCCTAGCCTTTGCACTGTGGAAGGTGGTGGGGGATCAGCACCTGTGTGAATGGATTGCAAAGGGGCAAGTTAAATACAGATCAAGGAACAAGCAGGGAGTTTACAAAAGGGAAAGTTGTTGTGTGACGGTGACAATGGAATGGGTCATGGTGCTCTTATCTTGCCTAGCAGGGACCTACCACAGAGAATTAATCATGTACAACATACTTATCTAGCTTCACTATCCAACAACCCTGTGATGGGCCATTCTTCTTCCCATTCCACCAATGGGGGAAACAGACCTAGCAATTTGCACAATAGTGAACCATAATCTTCCCGGTCCAAGTCCAGCACCTTATCTGTTAAGTTATACTGAGTTCTCTACCACAATCTCTTTTCATCAACCCTATAAGAGATTCCAAAAGTTGGACAAAACTTCTGGCCAGATACAAGGGATGTGGGTCATATAGACTTGATGCACCAACGTATCATTACAGCTCTTGAGCTCTGCTGAGTCATCCCCCATTCGCTGCAGCCCTGTCCTTATTCCATGCCAACTTTGTTTCCTGCTACTGCCTGTGACCTTCCCTACTCACGTTTTATTCCCAAATTCATCTTTTTTTAGCCTCACCAAGACCACCCCCTGCCCAAGGTGACTCATACAGCTAAGGAAGCAGGGAAGGCCAGTGTAGCATCATAGCTACTTGATAGACAATATCATAAACCATTTACCCAATACTTTTCGTAAGTTCTAAATTCACTTGTAGATCGGTGATGCTTCTGGCTGACTTTGGCAAACACCGACTGCTTGTATAGCTCCTAAAGGCCTCCACCAGCCAGGGTTATGCTACAACTGCTAAACAGCTGGCAGGCAAGAATCACTGCTCAGCTAGTTACGCCTAACAGCTGATCAGTGGAAACTGTCTTTGCAGCCACAGCTGGGAGAGACAGGCATGTGCTGGGTTGTGTTTTTTCACTGGTGATTAATTTGCAGAAAACCACATTTTCTGTAGCAGAAACACAGAAATTGCTTTCCTTGCTTTTCTGTTATAAACAGCCCCCACTGCAAAATGTTTTCCAGAAACCAACATATACTAAGAACATAAAGTGTTAGTTTTCAACATTAAAAATTTGTGGGGGGGGGGTTCGTTAAAAAAGCAAAACCAACCATCCATCCCAAACACCCAGATCTGAGAATTGCTTCTACTTACAGTGCCTAGAAACCCTAAGTGTGTTCTCGCAGTTAGAAGATTAAAGATTACATTACCACACTTTACCCAATTGATTGTTCTCATAACCTGGATGATTAAGTGGAGGAGCTGCACATCAGAGAAGTGATTCAAGCACATTATTCCAGAACTAACTAACACCGACTGAGGCTGCTTTCACACATTATGTGAGGAGGTAGGGAAAATTCTGTCAGAGCAAATGTGGCTCTATTCTGATGGGAATTAAAGCACGTGGAGAATGCATTATTTCGCTTTTATGCTGCGAGAACACCCACCATTGTAAAAGTACTATTTAGGACCCCGTTCGTGTGCGAGTGTCCTTGCAGCATAAAAGCATAATAGTGCATTCTCACATGCACAAATCCCCATTGTGGAGGTGATTACTCTGATGGAAGTTTCCCTGCCTTCCTGGTAATGTGTGAAAGCAGCCAGACAGAGAAATCTCACAAGAGCCCACCCTACACCTAGGGCCCCATTGGCCTAAGTGGCTGGCCCCAACAGAGCGCCTGTTATGAACAGACATGACCCAAGGTGGGTGGGAAAGAGAGGGAGAGGTGACACCATTTGTTCAAGGTCACACAGCAGGGAACAGAATGCAAGGCACTTTATTTCCAGGCCAGGGCCCTATCCACTAGGCCAGTGGTCCAAACGTGGCTGTAGGCCCCACAGAAGATTCAAGATTTATAGTAAGGTATTCTGGCTAGAGCAGCATTGCCAAGGTGGGACATGGCAATTTTTAGCCTTTTCTCTGGTGGTTCTGAAGCACATGCTCTCTTCCCCTTCCTCCCTCTCAACTTTTTGCATTTTTAATCAACTGTTACCAGTCAACATGGGGGTTGGGGACTTCTGCTCTCAGCAATCTAGTTTACCAAGACAGCTTTCCCATTTTGAGTGCTAGATTTAGCCCTAGAAACCCTTCACTGTGGAGTGTCAGACTTATCTGACATTAGCTGAGAGCTATTTTCCTCTGGTGAGTTGTGAGAAAGGAATTTGAGGGCAGGTATAATGGCTACGATTAGAAAACGCAGGAAGGAACAAGCTGTTCTCTGGAATAAACCAAGGAATCCTTTTCAGCTTCAAGACGTTATTACGAATTTAGCTCCAGCTTCAGAAGTTCCACATCACAAGCCCAAAAGGCAACACCACAAGAGCTCAGGATGTGCCCCTTGGGGATCCTGCCTTTGAGAAGAGAGTATGTGCTCTCATTCCTCCGCCCAACCCCTTTCATATGAGCTGAATTAGAGTAGACCAGAGGCCCATGGGTAAACACTCAGACAGGGGGCTTTAATCACATGCAGATGTCTGGATGTTAAATAGGTCACATTAGAAAAGCATAATTAAAAGAAAAAGAGGGCTTTAATCAATATTAATGCCTACATTTGTTTCATATTTGCATAGGTTCATCCAAAGGATAATTCTACAGACCACATACTGACAGCATATCTGCAACTTGGGGCTTTTTTCAGTCACTGTATTGCATTAGAATGTATCAGGCCACCTTACAATCCTGAAAGAGACAGACGCTGCCAGGTCTGAAGCAACTTAAAACAATTCTCTGAACATCAGAGGCATAAAGTTTAATAAGCCCAGTAGGGCATGTTCTTGACTCTGACTGCAGGGAAAGCTTGGCCAAGTGCAGTGCAGCTGTGCTAAACCTTAAAGCTAAAACTTAAAGTTTCATCTTGGTACTCCCCAGACATGAAGGGAGACCATTGTGAGAAGCCAAAGTTTACATTTCCAGAAACAAGAATGCTCTACAGGCCAGCACTGTCCACTATTGACCAGAGCAAAAAGTTGGGAGACGGAGTGATGACTTCACATCTCCCACACCACTTGAATTACTGAGCACCTCCAATGAGTTTAGCCCTACATCAAGCCTGTAGAACCTGCCTAATTTACACATGGAGATACCAAGGCATAAAGCAACTTGGTGAAGTTGGACAAGACTGCAAGAGCTAGGAACTAAATTCAGAGCCTAAGAGCGAGGGCAGTGGCTTAACAGAAACCCTTCCTTTAAGTCATACTCTAACTGCACAGACTGTGCTTTATAAAGCAAAGGGGAGCTCTCTGATATTGCACATGAAGTTGTAGAGGAAGAAACGGTGAAGATGATGAAGCTACCTAATATAACCCACAAGGGCCTGTTGGAAAACATCAACAGGTATTCCCAAGCTTTGTGAACCTCAACTGAAAGCAACTTCCCATCTGGGGATAGAAATGCAGCTGAAGGCATATGCTAATTATTCTCTGACATAGCACAACAAATGAGGGGTTAAGATACAGCCCACTTCATTAGAGAACAGCTGGGGAAACATCTTGAAGAAGGTACCCATACCCTTGTGGGCTATGAGATAGTACTATGGTCAAATGCTTATGTTGGTTAGTTTAAAAGATCAAAGGGTATGAACCTTATGACAGTTGTGTACAGTTGACAATATTGACATGAATGTGGATGGGTTGCTAGGTCTGGGGTGGTTTTTCCATCCTGATCTGTGTGGAGGTGGCTCTCATGGATGGTATAACTGAAGTGCTGTATTGTGCACTTAACTTTTATTTAAAATTATGTTAAAACTTTAAATAAATTTTTTTAAAAGTGGTGCCCATAATCAAGTAAACTGACACCACCTTCAGAGGAAGCTTTTTGGCCAATAAAAACTTTGTTGGCAACTATTTGACCCTTCCCCACCGCTGTTGTCTTGGCTGAGTTTAACAGAGGGTACTGTCTCAATCTAGCAGGAGGAACACGTGGTGCAGCAAGCCCCAAAATACTAAAGATAGGGATTTATGCAATAGATTGGGAACTGGGAGAGCTGTAAGAGCACCTAGTAAGCTGCAGGAAAAGACAGTAGGGAAGTCATTGGGACATAATACTCATGGTCTTCAATTATTGTACATGAGTACACAGAGCATGGAAAATAGGATGAACTTTAAATCCTAGGGTTATCATACCTCCCCTTTAAGAGAGGACACTTATGAAAAATACGTTGCAGTACTAAACTGGAACCAATACAGCCCCGCTCCATGTATTTTTTCATAAGCATCCTCTTTTAAAGGGGAGGTTTGGGTAACCCTAAATATAATACAGGAAAATAATTATTTAATAGGTAGTACTTAAACTTGATGGGATGATTCCCATGATTGGAATGTAGTTTTCCTGCACAGAAAAGAAATAAAAGAAATACACGAGAGTGAATATGGAAGTGCTGGTGAGAGCATCTGAGTTAAAAAACAAACAAAAAATGAATAATAATAAAAAGGTATCCTGGTTGGAGTCTACTACAGATCACCAAACTAAATAGAAGACAGATTATACTTTCCTAAAGTAGATTGCAGTACTTTCAAGGAGGCAAGTTATAGTAGTAATGGAGAACTTCAGCTACCCTGTTATCTGCTGGAAGACAAACTCTGCTAAGCATGGAATGTCCAAGTCAAGTCAAGAATTTATTCCTGACAAGTTCATCTTTCAGAAGGTGGAGGAAGATACAAAGGGAGTCACTTAACAGATTTAATCCTAACAACCAGGAAAGACGTGGTCAATAAGGTGAAAGTAGCGGGGACTTTGCGGGGGGGGGGGGGAGAGAGAGAGAAGGTGACCACGTAGTTTTGGAATTCATGATGCTAAAGAAAAGGTGAGCAGAGTCAAATGTGTACCTTGGACTTTAGGAAAGCTGAAATGGTCTGAGAGAAAGGCAAGGTAGGACCCCATGGCTAGATAATGTAAAGGAGGAAAGAGTTCAAGTGTGTGGGAGTTTCTGAAAAATGAGATACTGAAGGCACAATCACAAACCATTCCAATGAGGAAGAAAAATGGATGACAAAGAAATGGATGTGGCTGCACAAAGTTTATTGAGCTGAGAATTTAAAACACATAAGAAATCAGAGGAGGAACAAGTTGCTAAGGATGTGTATAGATGAGTAGCCCAAACCTGTAGGGACAGTGTAAGAAAGGTTAAAGCTCAGAATGACCTGAGGCTACCAAGGGATACTAAGAACAAAAAGGGGGTTTCGGGTATGTTAGAAGAAACTGCCCAACCTATCGAAAGTAACGTGAATGATAAGAGGAAAAGGATTGCAGCTCAGAATAAAGAGATGGCTAGAAAATACCTAGCAACTATGAGGTCAAGTCTTTGGGACAGGATGAATTACAACTTAGGGTGCTGAAGGAACTTGCTGATGCACTCTCAACCTCTATATATCATCTCTGAGAACTCTTGGAAAACAGGCGAGGTTCCAGAAGACTGGAAACTGTATCTTCAAAAAAAGGGGGGGGCACTAGTGAGTATGCAATGAGGGTAAACGCTGGCTCTTTGAGCTCCATCACAGCCTATTTTCAGAGTTGAATTTTAACTAAAACAAGAAGTTGCGCTACCAGAGCATAAAAAACAAACCAGAAAATGTCCCGGTATTCAAAAAGAGTGGCGAAAAACTCCATTCAGAGATTCTGTGAGCCACAAAATTTATCTCGGACTCTGGGATCTGAGGAGAGTTTGGCGGGCAATATGGCGACTGCAAGCGCAGAGGAGGCTGAAGGGGAATCTGATGCATCTCTAAATATACTGGAGATGTTTAGAGACATAAAAAAAGACTTGGCTCAGGCCCACCTGGAATGGGAGAGCCTTAAAGATGATATGAGGTCTCTTAAAAAAATCTTTTAGGCAGGTCTCTAATCGGGTGGATGAAGTTGAAAAATGGGTGGGACATGTTGAATGGATCAGTTCCCTTGAGGATGAGGGGGCTGAAAAAGAACAAAATCTGCAGAACCTGCTTTCCACCAGAGCCCAACTCTCTGCCAAGTGCGAAGATCTCGAGAACAGAAGCAGGCGCTCTAACCTGCGCTTCTTAGGGCTTAGAGAAGGGGCAGAATTCCCAGATGCAAGAGCCTTTGCGAGTAAGCTTCTGGAATCCCTATTTCCTACAGCGAAACAAATGCATGGCACCGTGATAGTAAGGGCCCATTGTTCATTACGACCTAGACCAACAGAGGGGGCATCTCCACGAGCCTTTATAATAAAATTCTTAGCCTGGCAAAATTTTATTAGCCTGGCAAGAAATGCTAGAGAACTAATCTTCCAAGGGGATAAGATAAAAATATACTCCGATCTCTCCCCAGAAACAAGCGAAAAGTTTGGCATCACTACATTGACATGCTGTACAAAAGGGTTTTACACTACATTTGCTGCACCCGGCCAGACAGATCTTTGTATGGGGTGGCCAGAAAAGAGTCTTTACTGATACAGACAGCTTCAAAGTTTTCCTCCAGCAAAAACACAACTATGCATGGTGATGACACCATAGAACAGACAGAATGAAGAATACCAGTGTTAGTTTACGGGGTATATATGTTAAACAAAGGGACTTGTTAATGCTGGTTTGTGATCTGGGCGTGCAGCTTATAGTAAGGGAGATATAATGTGCTGGGCCCCTAGCCTAGTAGTTCAGGGAAAATTTAACAAAATGGCAGGGAGCCGGGTCTGTGTGCACTCAGAGGAGCTCACTCACATGCACTGCCGGTAGATGGGGGAGGGTTTAAATGGCAGCGGGTAGGTGTGTGCACCCATCCACCTGTCGCCACCCATACCCCCGCATGGTGCAAGCAGGGATTTTCCAGGTTGCTCTCTGCAGGGAGATGAGCAAAGGTAGGCGGAGGGCTGGGGTTGTGGGAGCATGCAACCATTTGTCCCCACTTTTACACAGGTGATACCACGTGTTCACTGGGTCGACCTGCGTGGTAGCATTTCATGTAAAAGCGCCCTTCGGGGCAATAAGATAGCCATCTTCAAATAACTGAAGGGTTGTCACTCAGAAGATGGCAAAGGCTTGTTCTCTGTTGCCCCGAGGGCAAGACTAGAAATAATTGGCTCAAATTACAATAGATTTTGGTTAAACATTAGGACGAGCTTCCTAACAGTAACAGCTGTTTACAATAGAACAAATTGCATAGGGAAGTGGTAGGCTCTCCTTTGCTTGAGGTTTTCCAACAGAGGCTGGACAGTCATCTGTCAGGGATGCTGCAGATTTCCTGCACTGACCAGGGGGTAGACTGGATGACCTCAGATACATTCCAACTCTATGATTTTGTAAGAACTAAACTCAGAATATATTCCAAAGAATAGAATACTCAAGCCTTTATCCTTTCCTCCACCATCCATCTTCTGCATCAGATGCCTGGTTGGATCAGACCTTGTGGAGAGGATGAGATAAATGGTCAACATGAAGACATTTCCAATCTCTTTCTCCCCCCCTTCCCTTTTCCTGACCCTGATTAAAAATCAGCCAGCAGCAATAACTATGACCTGACAGACGAATGATGTCAGATTGGTGGTTTCAGCCTACTTTTGAAAGGGTATCACCACCAACTTGTCAGTCACCTTAGCAAACAAGTAAAGTATTGATTGGTTATGGAGAGTAGCACTCTTGTAGGAGGTGTCTCCTTCAAGGAGAAGAGCAGGACATGAAGGAGAGAGAGGTTTCAGTAAGAGGACTTCTGAGTCCACAGCTACCTGTCCATAAAGATGTCCTAAGCTATTTGGGAGTTCAACACAACAGGGGTTTAACCAATTGTTTCCATCTGGAAAGCCTTTAAGAAAAAATGGTCCTTACCCAGAAGCTTGTTGTGATTATATAGGGAGCACATGCCTCAGTCTTAGATACTCCGGTATTTGTGCTTGTTTCTTTGGTTATGGCCCACATGGACTACTAGTTTGACCCAATATGGCACATCTGTGACACTGAAGAGGCTTTCAAACCAGCTACCCACACTGGAGTAGGGACAAGGCCAATCCAACTAGATTCTGTAATGGTCAAGTGGGTAACTGATTTGGACTTTGAGCTGTGATTAGAGCTATGTAGGGTGCCCTTTCCACACACTGCATTGAACAAATAGAGCACAGAATTGGGATTTACAAGCATCCCAACCAAAGCATTTCTCCAGTACTGTTGGTCAGAGTTGTCCACACATGCCAAGTGGTCATCTAAAAATGCTTCTCTTGGCACCCCACGAGTTTTAACAAGCAGGTTTTCCCTCAAATGTTTAGCTTCGACAATGAAGCCAGATAGCCTAATTCCTCTCAGAATCCATCTGTTCCACATTTGCTATATGCCTGAAGCTTCAATCCCAAAATGCAGTAGGGTACCAACATCCTGGTGCCAGCATCTCGAAAATATGGAAAGCTAATGAGAAACACAGTCACATCAAGCTGGTAAGACACGCTCCATGTGCGAGAAGCAAGCAAGGAAATCAAATCATCTCCCTTCAGTGAAATAAGTTGCAGCTGAGGGGGTTGCAGGATGGACATGAAGAGCTCTCTTGCTGTCGCTGACTGGGACAGGACACTGGTTGTTTTAATTACAAGTGATTTGTTTTCAAGCACACATCAACACTGAGGTATACCAATAATGGGACAACGCACGGCTGTTGAGGCCCATAAGTGAGGCATAAGCTCCAGGCAATGCCAGTCACTAGGGATGAACGGTGCTTCAGAGGATGGATCAACAGAACAGAACAAGAAAAGTCTGGCTGCACACTGCTTCCCAGGAATTTTTATTTTTATTTTATTTTTATTTATTTTTTTAGTATGGAGGCTCAAGTATAAGATGTAGATTCAATTTAAGCTTTACAAAAAACAAAATCAAAACAAAAAAACCCTTTTGCATTCCATAAAAATTGACAGAAAAGCGTCTTCGAACCAGGCTAGAAGAGCAGAGCTTTCAGCAGGCCGCACCAGACCGATGTCTCCTTGTGAGTCTGGTTTGATCGGTATATAGTACACTTCCCTCCCTCCCACCGGCTGCCCCTGTGCCCAGCCCCCAAACATACATGGAATAAGTTTTCCAGTTTTTCCTCTTTCACACACCACAGTATTTAATAAATTTTTTTTGTTTTACATTTTTTACACCAATGTAACAAAAGGTGGGAAGAGGGAGGGGGGGAAAGACGAACAGAATGACTGGTGTTTATGCATATAAATGCAGGAGAATGGGGGGGGGGGGAATACATGAATCATACTGAAACATTTCCCAAGGTCTCAATAATAAAATGTGGTGCAAAGTAGGCCTCGGAGACTGAAAAAGTTTATACAGCTTTATTGATGGGGAGAGATGGCATGGCATTGCATGGGGAGTATCTGATGCAGGTTGTGACGTGACAGAACAGAAAAACAGGAAGGGAGGGGGCAAGGGAGAAAATGAGTTTTCTAAGAAAGGAATCTAACGAGTGCATGGCATGTCTTGTTAGCATCAAGAGTATTTTTTAACTTTGCTGCTTTCTCTTCAAAGCCTCCACCAGGTCGTTTTTAAGAGCTTCTTGTTTTGATTTGTCTGCAAAAGTCTGCACAGACCTGTTGGGAGGAAGGAGATGGAGAATTAGAAGCAGCACTTCTGAAAGCAGTATTGAATGGGGACTTTTCCCCAGAGACTTATGGCACTAGCTGAAGCATCCCTACTCAGGCTTGGAGAGAACAGTTTCCTTCTTGCCTATCACAAAAGCACAGAGGACAGAAACAAATGTGATATCATAGCAAAATAAGTTCACCTTACCAGTGGCTGCTCCAGTTCTACTGCCCTCACTTATGGGGAGAGGGTCTATTTCTTTACATTTGCATTTGGGAGATCCAGATATCCCACACAGGCCGAAGTTTATTGAAGAGGATAGACCTCAGAGCGACCATGAAGTGAATAATGCAACAGTTATTCTATAGCAACAATAAAAGGGACCAGATTGCGGGCCCTAATGAATAGTTCAAGCACTGTGTGGGGGTGTGTGTCTGAGGTAGGACACACTTATCAACCCCACATAGCCCTCGGTGGGAAAAGCATAAGCTGATGGTTTGCCTTTCTGCAAAGTCAGGGTTTCTCTTAAAAGTAGAGTTAAACTTCACACAGAGCAAACCTTAGAGGGGGACGCTCAGATTATCGCCAGACATACAAACACGGAAATACTGCAAGGCATTGAGAGCTTCTCATAGCTTGAAACCAGGCGACCAGTAGTTTTAGGGGTATGTAGATAAAAATCCACATTCGACTTTTCAGAAATTAAACTTATTGTTTTCCTAGGGAAACAGTGATGCTGCCAAGGAGAAGACCTTTCTTCAGATGTTAATGGAGATACGGTAGCACCGTAGCAGCAAGACCCACTGTTGGGCACTTGCCAAATATCTTGTATAAAGTAATACATCAATCAGGAGATCCTTCAGGCTTATTGCGTTACCCATCCCTCAAGAGGAAAATGTTTAACTCTCCTGGGTTTGGGGGGGTGGAGGAAGCATGAGACAGTTTGAGAGCAATTTAAATTTGATGGGGTCTCTTTTCTGATGGAAGCTGCAGGTTTGTCGCTGGCTGAGACACCTACCGATACTACCTGGGAAGTGTATGGGGAGGCAATTCTGTTTTACACACAATGTACTTCTTTTCCCTAGTTCCTTATGACCAGAGACACAGCATGGCCACAGGACCTTTGTTAGATAGGCATTTACTCCTGTAGCTTATAGCTGTCACAGAATAGAGGAGTGCAATTCGGTTAGTTTTGTACAGTTACTACAACAAATGGAGGTCCATTTGTTCTAGTAACTTAGGACACGAAAACAAATGAATAGGCAAACGTGTGTTTGCTTTCATTCGTTTTTGTTTACAAATAAAAAAATCAAGACTCGCTGCATATGCGCAAAATCGCAACTGGGCCATTCTGTGCAGGCACACCCTTTCCCAAAATGGCAATGGCAGCACTGCTGCCGCTTTGGCAAAGGGCAGCCCAGTCTGCAAATGGGCAAAATGGCTACTGCGCATGTGCAGACTGGAGTCCCTTCTCAAAATGGCCCGGATGCTGCTGCTGCCATTTGGAAAAGGGCACACTTGCGCAGAAGAGTCTGGCAGCCATTTCAATTAAACATCATTTTAAATAATTTAAAAAGTCACTGCGCATAAAAGAAGTGGCCACCGGTTCTGCGCATGTGCACCCTTTCCCAAAAGGATGGTGGCCGGTCACTGCCAGTCTACATGTGCACAGGGGGCACTGTGTACATGCGCAGACCGCTGCCATTTCCCAAAGTGGCAGCAATGACATTTTGGGAAAAGGTGCACGTGTGCAGACGGGTCTGGTGGCCATTTTGCATGTGCACAGTGATTTTTTGATTTTTTTTAAAAAAATAAAAAATAATGAACTGGTTTTTAATAACCCTTGAAACAAATGGTTTTCATTAAATGAAAACGAAAACGAATGGGGTGCCTTCTGCTCACCTCAGCAGAGCAGCAGAAGTCGAGGCAAAAACGGCAATGCAGGCAAGCTCCAGAAGTCTAATAAGACCAGCTATTGAATAAAGCACCGCCTTCCTTTTAAGACAGTCGGAGAGAGTCTTTAGGGTCTTAGAAAGGTACTATATAATGATCTGTTTTTTAAAAAAGCAATCCTATCGGTGATTGGTCTCCTCAAGCACTACTATGGAAAACGAGCCGCATTCAGTTTAGAAAGGTTCTGCTCCTTCTATGGTATGTTTCACTCTTCGACCCTTTTCTGCCGTTAAACTTCGATACCTAGAGCAGAACCTGCTCACAGAAGAGAGTGCCCAAGCTTAGCAACAGTTATTTTCTTAATGGTATTAGAAAGTATTTCCATATTCTCTTCTCTCTAGAGTTCAGCTGCTTTAATAAGCACATATACATTTTATATTTGCATTTGTCACAGGTTAAAGGAATGATCCCTGGCCATTATCAACAAAGTAGCATATTTTCCCCTTCGTCAGCTCAATGCATTTAAAGGCAACATCTGTACCTCATTAGGAATTGGCGTGGAAGGTTAAAATGGCCCAAGGTTAGTCACTTCCATGCATCCAAGCAATTAAAACCGAGAGCAACCTTCAGTATGTGAGCAAAGTCCTTCAGAGGCTAGGCAGGGCAGAGGCAAGAAAAAGGCCCAGTGCACTTCAACAGTTTCAGTGCAGCTGAATTTCTAATCCCCAAGATATAAAAAAGCAAGTCGAGAATGGGGGCAAGTGTTCAGCATTAGTTACTATGGCCTTGGAAATGCCACAGACATTGAACACTTATGACCACGGCCCCAGGAATTTGGCACCACTGTGATCCTAGTCAGTTTTGTAGGATTATTCAGTTGCTTCTGCCAGCACGCAGTTACAGCCCAAGTGGGGAGTACTATGAGCTAACCAATAGGATGTTGGCACTGTTAGCTACTGGGATCTATTCCGGGGCATGGGGCCCTGTGACACAGCTGCTGAAGCGTTACCCACAACGTCCCCCCACAGGGGAGAGAAGAACCACACTCTTCCCCCACCAATAGGTTTGTGTGGTATTTGTGAGGACTGTTTTAGATTTTTTTCCAGGTATGGGATTGCATGCTAGGAAATTTGCATAATCTGATGGCTTGTTAATTTGCATAGGTTATTCCACTTGCAGACTCGACAAAACCTTAGAGTTTCTGCAGAATACACAGGGCCCTACTTATGAGTGAGGGTGCAACTGTTCTTCCAGCCTTCTCCGCCTTGTTCTTCAAGGAGAAGAGTGCACAGTCAGATGACCAGAGAAAAAACTACGTTAAAAACGTTATTGTATTGCCACCAAGAGAAGTGTAATGGTGCCCAACAGACCAAGCTCCAGGGTTTGAGTGTTAACACCAAGCACCACTACTCAGGGAGCCATTTTCTTGCTCCAAAACAGTGTAAAACAAAAGCAGCAAGTAACACTGCATTTCAATGCATGGAACTCCAAACTGAAAGGAGGTGGGGTGGAAGAATGACCAAGCGATGAGTTGCTTTTATGAAGAAATAACCCTGGGTGAAACAATTCAAAGCTGGTCTGGAACCTGTGCAAGTGTTACGGGTTAGTTTTTTTAAGTTGTCATGCAGAAGTTCTTGGCTGTGTGAGTCCCGGTTTAGTGCCGACTGTCACACCTCAGGCACAGGTACCTGGATTGGTTTAGTTATCAGGTTGGATGTAGATCTGGCGCTGAGTCAGCACTTGAGAAAGCTCCCTCTGCAACTGCTTATACTTTTGGTTGTCGGGAATAGCATCAATTGATCTATGGAGAGTAGGTCAGAAAACGAGGGAAGTAAAGTAGGGAAGAGAACAGTCAGAGGAGGCCAGTGACACAGACAGTAGCATTCTGGAAACCACTAGAAGCCAGTGCAGAGAAGAACAAGGAGGAATACATAGGAGTCAGAGAAACAAAGAAAAGGCCTGGAGGAAGAGCCATGCCTGGTAGGGTGGATGGCAAAGGCTCCGGGCACGCAAATCCATAGCTCTTTCACATGGAGTTTGATGGGGGATGGGGGAGAGTACTGAATAGGTGCAGCTAAAGAGGTGCTCAGTCAAGGCTCCCTGGGAAAGAATTAGGTATTCCCCATTAATCTTAGTGAAAGTTGCCCAGCGAATTCCCTACGTACTATCAGGAAAGTAAAAAAAGGTCCAAGTCTGTTCTGACCCATGCAGCCCATGGGGCTAGTGTGGTCATGGCACACCAGTTTCTGTGGCCCACAGCATGCAGGGGAGTGATGTGGCCAGCATCATGTCCAACTGTCCTCGACTTCCCCAGCTCAACAGATCAGCTCCTCCTTCACAGCTGGGTAGAGTAGAGGCAGCCATACAGTGCAAGGCCAAGCAGGATTTGAACCCACAACTTTTAGGGCTGTAGTTGAGTGGCTGAACCACTCAGCCTCACTGCACCTCTGGAAAGCAGTCCCTTAGGGACCGCCTCGCCTTTCGCGCCCCAGGACGGCTCCTGCGGTCTGCCGGGGGTGCCCTCTTGGAGGTCCCCCGTGTTAAACGGGGGGCCACGATGGAGAGGGCATTCTCGGTGGTGGGGCCGCAGCTGTGGAACTACCTTCCGGAGGAAGCTCGCCTGGCCCCAAGCCTTTTAACGTTTCGGCGGAACTGTAAGACCTGGCTGTTTGCCCAGGCCTTTGGGGGAGGGTAGGGAGGGTTTCTTTTAATCCCCTACCCTTTGTGTTGTCTAAGCCCTGTTAATATTTATATTGGATATTTGATTGTTTTATTGAATTTTAATGTATTTTATGGTTTTAATTGTTTTATGATGTGAGCCGCCCCGGGCTGCATTGCAGGAGGGGCGGGATATAAATGTGTTTAATAAATAAATAAATAAATAAATAGTTTTCAACCAGTACGTTTAGTGAAACAACTTGGGGACCAGAGTTCTCTCAAATCCTGATCCCAAAGTCAATGGCAAATCTCCCAGCAACGTCAGTGGGGACAGAATTTCAATTTGAAGGTAAAGTCTTCTGAAGATCTAGGAGCCGGGAAATATTTGGAAGGTAAAGGTAAAAATGGCACTTACATGGCTATGTTAAGAGTTTAAGACAGTGGGAGTTTGGAGCCCAATTAAAGATGTATTTAGGAGTAAAAACCATGTAGGCACTTTAAACGTTTTACTCTTGGTGTATTTGTTCAATGTTTGTCCATGATTAGGACTAAGCATCAGCCTGAGTTTGAGAATGCAAAGTTCCTTCTTAAAAGCACTCAACAATAATTAACTAGGGCAAATCAAGTAAAAGAGGCAGAACTTTCTTAAAACCTGCCTGGTTTCATAGTACGGATGTGGGCAAGTGGTGGCTCAGGAGCTGCACACAGCTCTCATCTATGTGACTCCCTCGGAAACAAGAGAAGCTGAGTTGCCCTTTCTGCTGCTGGAGCTTCCTGGGGGCTGGGGGAGGAGGGGTGCTCTGTACTGCCCAAACCTGCCACACCACCTGGGTGGTGGGTGGAGAAGCTGGGGGAAGCTATGCTGCCCTGAGGTTTGGAGTAGCAGTGATCAAAGTCGTGCATCTTGGAGCTCTCGGACATGAAAATGTTGGTACGCGATGCTTGGGAACTTTGTCCACCCAGTCACAGCACCTTCATTTATCAGACATGATTTCATTCAGGAATGGACACAGGTGGTGGTGGTTGTTTAGGACTATGATTAGGACTAAGGACCAGATAGTAGCTACTCAGCATGGACAGCCTTCTGGAGTGTGAATTAAATTCCCAATTAAAAATAAACTTGACAAGCGCCAGACACTGACTTCTAAGTTCTTTTGAGCAGGTAACAATGGATTCAAGTGTCTCTGTAAATTGCTCTAGCTAAAAGGGGAAAGAGAAAAGCTCCCTAAACACTGGTGAATGTTTCCAAAACACACTGACGTGACTAGTTAAAGTCGTGGAAGAGCTCCATGGAGAAGGGGAAGTTCCAGCAAAAGAAAGCCAATCCCTCCTAGGTCGTGGGACAATACTATGGGAGAAAGGGCTCTTGGAGCCAGATGCGGATGGTCCATTACCTCAGCCCATTAACGATGTCCTTTGTTTTTCCAAAATAGATCTCATTCAATGTACTTCTGATTTTGTTTTCCATGTCCTGGGGGGAAAAAATAATAATTCAGACTTTTAACCACGGTGCTTAATCCCACTGTTACTATGGCTGCCCCCTCATACACCTCTCCCTCACTGACTCAGTACAAAACTCCCTAAAGCAGGGCTTGACACAGTGCAGCCTCCTGTGCAAATTCATGTGTTGGACAGTCTGCCCCCTTCTCTAAGGATCCTCTATGCTGCAGGCTGCTGTACAAAGTACCTGACCAGGACCACAAGAGGGCAGTTTGTACCTAGAGACCCAACTTCCTTGTAGAATCCCAGTTCAAAAAGGACAATGCATCCCACCAGCTCAGCAGCTTTAGTCCTTTACATACAAGACTCCGATTCAAGCCATCTATTTAAAACCCCTCAACAGGTCTGGGGTTCCATAGCACAAAGTATGGGCCTCTGAGCTGGTGGCCAATACAATTGCTTCACTGCAGGAAGATAGTCTGAATTTTGGAAGAGACATCAAAGGCAAGCTAGGAGCTGCTCTTCAGTCTGAACTAAGACATCATTAACTGCCCTTCCCTAAGCAAGCAATTTAGTGTGCTGCTTGGGCGCTTACCTTCTTTGCAACGATACACGCCTACACACGGAAAACTTGCAAGAGTCTCTCCCCCACGACCCCAATAAAATGGCCACGTATTAAAGACTATTAATACCTGACTGTTAACAGACAAGAAACACTCCCTTACACAAAACTGATGAGTACAATAGTTGCCAAGTGCTGCTCCATAAGCCTTCCAGCAGCTAACGCAATGGTATCCTTGACTGGGAAGTAGGCTGAAGATACAGGACTGACAATTGCAATAAACCAAAGAGCTATGAAGTGCAACTCTGCTGCACTTAATGGGCACTTTCTGCATGCCAACATTTCAGCTAGAAAAGCAGCTCTGCTCACTATGGCATGGCTTAAAAGAATTGTGTCAAACAATGACTGCAAAAAACAAACAAACCACCTCTGTGGGCGAGAAAGTGTTTGCTAGCCCTGTAGAAACAGCCCCACCATTCCCAGGAAAGTTATTGTTCAACTGGCGAGGAGCGGGAGATAAGGAAAGTGACTCGAGTTGGGAGGGGTGGGGTTATTCTCTCAGCTAAGAACAGACACCAGACTAACCAGGGGTGGGCACCTCTGGCCCATGGGCCAAAGCTAGTCTATACTTGTTTTTCTTTTGGCCCCTTTCCAGTTGATCTAGCCCCTACCCTTGATCACTGAAAGAGTGAGCCCAGGGGCAAGGGAGTGGAGATGAGGGCATGCAATTAAGAACAGGGGATGGAGCCAAGGCACAGATCCATCACCTGGAACCTCCCCTTCCTTCCACAGTCCTGAGCACATGCCTTATGCACCCCCACTCCTGACTCTTATCTTGTCTGTGAAGTTTATACTCATTTTCAAAGTGGCTTTTTTTCCTCTCTCTCTCTCTTTTTTTTGGGGGGGGGGGGGAAGGGGGTAGTTCCCCACCCCATTCGACACAATGCAAGTAAGTTACTATTTGAACCCAGGAGTCAGATATCAAATTTCAAGTACCGACACAGCAAGCCACAGCTGCATTTGTCCCAGCAGATACCTACCTCTACCAAGCGCCCAATATTAGCTATGTGTGGGGAGGAATCGCTCACAGTCTCATCTTTCTCCATCTGCAAGGTGGAAACAAACAAACAAAAAGACTGTAGACCCAGTAGTAATGAGGAGCCAGGCTAGGATTTCACATACTATCAGCAGCAGTAAAATACAAGCAGTGCAATCTGCTTTAGAACTTAATCAGCTATGTAGTGCATACAATGCACATTGTTAGCATAAAGGAGTATTTTTCAAAACACAAGTACTGTGGCACTAGTACCCTTAGAAAGTGACCAGACCACCAGCCATCTTAAGCATTTTACATTTAGAATATTCCTCCAGATGGAAGACATGGGATCTATGTCTGAGACAGCCAACAGTTCCACTAAACCCACTTCGGGCACAATCAGGGGTTGAGAACCCGAATTTGGCTCATGATTATTTCTTATTTGGCCCCCTCTCCCAATTCCTGATCTAGCCAGTGGATCCAGTCCCTGTCCTCAGCCTCTGAAAGAGTGAGCTCAGGTAAGGGGAGATGAGATGAACATGTACTCAAGAGCGGGGGATGGGTCCATGGCCTAGATCAGGGATGGGGAACATTCCTGCCCCACCCCCTTGGGAGGCTGGATCCCAACCCCAACCCCCTGCAGGGCTCCGTGGGCCCGAGAATCCTCTGGGCGAGGGAGATGACCCCCTATATAGGCAACATTGCCTACATAGGGAAGTGGCTGCTGGCCTGGAAGCACTCCCCAGCAATCTAGCAGCTGGTGGGCCACGGAGCATGACAGCCAGGCCACACTGAACAGAGATGCGGAGGATTCTCCAGAGGTCATTTGGTGGCTGCCAGCAGGCTGCAAAACTGTAGGCTGGAGGTTCCTCACCCCCCGACCGAGATCCATGACATGGACCCTTCTCCATCTCTCATCCTGAACATGCCCCTAACTCCTATCTGGCCTGCAGAAGTTATATTAATTTTCAAAGTGGCCCTATATGCACGAGTAATCCGCTTTGTACTGAACTCACCTACCACTTCTGCTTAACCAAAAGGGAGAGGTGAACACTGCAGAGTCCATTATGCGACTTCAGCAAAGGAAGAGTGCAAGCGTCCTTTGGTGGAGATCGCACATAAACACAAGAGCTGCCTCAATTCGTAACCAATGAGAAAACACGCAAGTTCACGTTGCTTTTAGTCTAACAGCTGCAGTAGTCTTCTGTAAGAAACAGCCATTTCTTTGGTTCTTTAATCTCTTTGCATATGTGGGATCAAAATTTGGATTCTTCCAGGATACCCCTAGACCCTTGGGTATTATATAAGAGTGTGGTAGGAGGAATAATTGGAAGACCCAAGCTGCTCTGTTTTCACAGGGAAAGACCACGTCTTTCTTCTATGCCTGGAATATTGTTCACAAGGAGTTCAGAGCAAAATAGTCCGAATCAGAAGGTGAGAAGCATTTAGACGTACCAACGATAGGTAGTGAACTGGGCAAGATTTACCCATGGGACCCTCCATCCCCCCCCACATGGAGAATGGGGAAGAGAGAGTTGGGGCAGACACACTGGAACAGCATGCTCCAGCTACATAGAAGCACTTTCTTTGTCTGCACTACAAGCAGACCTTCAGGATGAGCAGCACCATGGGTACCGGCAAAATTAAATTCAGGGGTGGGGGAGCCCACAGGCCACAGGTAACTGTTAATAGTGGGGGATAGCATCAATCACTTCTGAAAGTGTGGGGCTTACTTGCCTGCCGTACATCCCATAAGTCACCTATAGGGGAGCCCATTTCAAGCACTGTGGCATTGTGATGTGCAGAAAGGGGGTGTGGTCACATCAAGGCTGTGAAAGTCCCTTCACCCTTGCCATTTTCAATGTGGCCCTGCCCTCTGCTTAAAGGGCTCAGAAGGAGCCAGGCCAGGCAGGAGCTAGGGAGTATCCTCCTCCATCCATGTGTGGCCTCTGTAGATGCGATTTGTCGATACCTCTACAAGGTTGTTAGGCCACAGACAACCCCATGGGAACCATTACCCCCCATGGAGTGAGCAAGACAACTGGATCCTCTGCTCCCCTAGGTGAAAACCCTTTCCAAATGCAGCCAGCAAGCATCAGTCCCAGGAATGACACAGATGTGACATGGGGACATAAAAACAAGAGATGGTGGGGAGAAAGCACTCCGTTTCAGTAACCCCACTGAGTCCTTCTCTACTGATAAAACATGCTCCTTCCTCCCGCCCCGCCCCCCAAAAAAATATATTTTTTTAGGATAGCTATAGACTTTGCCTAATAGCTTAAGTGCCTAACAACCCTGAAAGAGCATGTAATTTAGACAGAGCCTTGAAGGCAAAATATAACCTGGGAGGTGAGAGGAGGAGAAACCAGTTTAGACCATGCAGTCAAACTGTTTACATACAATGGAGACATGCTGCCTAGAGAAAGGCTTTGATTGCACAGAGGGTAAATTTAAATCTGATCTGTACATGCACATTATGGAAGAAGGTTGGAGGCCATCAGTAAATTGGATAGATCCTTGGTATTGGTTGATTTACTTCCACAATTTTCCCACTGAGCCGCCTCCACACCTGGACAAGGGCTAGCTTACTGGCAAAACACACAACCTGAAAATAGAATTATTTCTGTAAAGCATATATTATTACATCCCTATAAAAGCTGCTGCCAGAAGGAAAACATTTTTATATGCTGGTAGAAGCCCAGATGTTATGAGAGGCCATTTTAATGGAGTTCGACATTGGTACACAGCCACGCTATACAAACAGCAGCTCTTTCTTTTCAAGGCTCCTTCAGTGGACTATTACAGTAAGGTTTTAACAGAAAGACTACGGCTGCTGTGAAAAGAAAAAAAAGGTTAATTTGCTTTGAGGGGAAATTCCAGTCTAGAATTTGATGTTAACAAGCAGCTCATCTTCCCACTGTCACTCCCCATCTGCTGATGGGCTCAGCCAAAAAAGCTAAGATGCCAGAAGGAGCCAAGTTCAATCCAAATGTCTCAGTCACTTCTCTCCCATTGAGAGATCCTCTGTCTGGCTTCCTTACCTCATTTCCCCAGCCATCTGCTGCTAGTCTGACTCTGGGGGAAGAGTTCACTCCTCCAGGGTAGATTAGGCTCAGCTGGTTGGAGACTTGCGATGTCTCATATGCAAAGCACAACAGCTGTCTGCTGCTGGATGCCTGCTGTCATGACTTCCTGCAAGTGTTATTTGGGGAAAATAAGAGGACCAAGCACTGGAAAAATGTTTTGGTCCATTATGAAAGAACTTGGGAAAAATTCAAAAGCTGTATGGAAAGCTCATCTGTCACTCACAAGGACACGGACAACAGCACACATGCAACTGCACTGAGACCAGAGCAAACCTAAACACAAGCCACCCAGATTTACTAAAAAGGAATGTTTTCAGCAGGAAACACGGGAAAGGCTTTTACCCCCACTAAAGCAAAGCATGACAGTTCTGGATGAGTTTCATTTTGAGACTTTGGGCTTAATTCAAACCTGACATCTCAAAGCAAACCTAAGAGTGTAATCTACTCCATGCAGATTGAAACTACCTGTTTTGCAAGCCCCCTAGTATACTATCTGCCTTCAAGTTACCTATTCAAACAGCCCAGCAATTTCCTCCCCCTTCCCTGAATTGTATAATCAAAGCACTGGTGGTGAACTCCCCATCTTGTGACTGCACACCAGCTCTGCACCCTGCTGGTTTACATGTGCTCTTCTCCCAACACTCTAAACCAACTATTATGTGATTGGACAACTGGAAAACCTAGCAAGTTCACATGAAGAAGCAGAAGGAATTCCCTGTGCAATTACTGTTCAGTGAATCACAGCAATTCCACTACACCCCAAAACATGACTCATTTAGCAAATAAGGCAGCCTGCAACCTTTAGGAAACAGGGTGTCTGTAGTAGCCAGGACAAGGTCCAGGACAACAACTTTTACGTTCCCTTTGGAAACGCCTCACTTACTTCTACAACATCTGGAAATCGGTGGGATAGGCCTTTACATGAAAGCTAATCTTGATGAAAATATATGGATTGCCTAATTGCAGAGCACAAGCTGGGAGGATTTTCCTATTATGATAAATGGCAGACTGTCTCCACTGGCATTTTATTGCACCGCAATATATCACAGGGCACTCCTCCTTGAACAAGGGGAAAGAGCTCAGCTTGCAACCGGCCAGCCTTCCTCTAACAGTGCTTAATGCTCCACCTTCACTACTGAGTAGCTCAAATCTGAAAATCAAAAACACGCAGCTGTGTAGCTTTAATCTGAAATCCCAGCCTACATTCCTCCTGCAGATTTATATCCTCCCCTTCCCACACCTCTAGATGTCAATAAGCTATGGCTTGCGAGCCAACTTCCTTCACAGCAAGTTGGCACTTCCTTGCATGTTCAACCATACTTAACAAAAAGACACAGGTTCTTTGTGTATAAGCATCTAAGAAAGGTACCTGTTAGTTCTGCCTCAAAGTCAGAAGTACCATAAATCCATCAGCCCTCTCAACTTTGCTTCTCCCCTCTCCCCATCTCTCGTGTGTCTCCTCTACCACCTGCCTAGACTCTGCTGTTTCTGCCTTCAACTCATCCCTTTCCTCCACTCGACTCCCTTGCTCCCCTCTCGTGTCATCCGATCCATCGCATAAACCCCCGTCCTTAGCTCACCCCTACTATCCACCACCTCCAATCCTGCTCTCAAGATGCCAAGTGCCTCTGGCAGAAGTCTCATGGCTTGCTGACTTCCTCCACTTTAAGTTTGTGCTTTCTGCATTTAGTGATGCCCTTTCCTTGGCCAAAGACCACTATTACTCCACATTAATTGAATCTCACTTCCGCAACTTCCGCCATCTCTTCTCAACATTTGCTTCCCTTCTGAAGCCTCCCTGTCCTTCCCCCTCCCTCTCTCTGCACAGGATCTTCTCTCCTTCAACAAGACTGATAAACCCCACCTTGCTATTGCTTCTCAACCCTCTCCCTCCCCCATTTCCTTCCTATTCCCCCTCCTGTCTCTCTTTTCCTTAGCTTTCCTTCTCTTTATCCAACCCCTCCAACTGCCCCCTTGACCCCATCCCCTCTCGCCACCTAGCACCAATTGCCCCCACCGCTGCACCTTCTTTGCTGCACAGCATCAATCTCTCCCTCTCTACTGGGTTATTTCCACTGGCTTCAAACATGCCACTGTCTCCCCCTGTCCTTAGGACGGTTACTCTCGACTCCTCCGACCCTTCCAGCTATCACCCCATGTCGCTCTTACCCTTGGCTTCCAAGCTCCTGGAGCGAGTTGTCTACACGCACGGTCTTGATTTCCTCTATTCTAATTCCTCCCGTGACCCCCTTCAATCAAACCCTCTCCACTTGACTGAGACTGCCCTTGCCATAATCATCAATGACCTTCTGCTAATTAAGTCTAAGGGTCTCTACTTCATTCTTGTTGTCCTCCATCTCTCTGCTGCCTTTGATACTGTCAACCATCCTCCTGGATTTACTATGCTCCCCATCATTATCAACTCTACCCAGCCACGGGCCACATCTGGCAGAAGCCTGAGAGTTACACCTACTTCAGAGCCAGTGTAGTTTAATGGCTAAGCATGCAGTACCTGGACCAGGAGGTAGAGGGGAACCCTGGCTCGAGTCTCACCTTAGCCAGAAATTCATTGGGTGACCTTGGGCCAGTCACAATATTCTCTCAGCCTAACTTACCTCACAGGGTTGTTGCGAGGATTAAAAGGTCTGTTAAGTTGTTGTATGTAATGCCATGGCGGGGAGAAGAGGGGGGGGAGGGGAGTGCTATACAAAAATAAAGATTATTATTATTTAGAACAGGGCAGGATTAGAGAGCTTCCCTTATCTCAAATGGAAACCTAGCTTGCTCAAAGCCACACTTCTCCACCTAGAAATGCCAATGCTCTGTCATGGCTGGCTACACAAACGGTTTAAGCAAAAGAGGACAGGAGCATGGGCAGCTTGGACTGCCACCAGCATAGGTCTTGAACAGGAGTGGAATTTTCCCTTGTCCATTCATAGAGCATAAAGGGCAACAGGATTTGTTCTAAAAGCAGCAGGTACATTTATAAGTGTGGCATGCTTTGCTTTCAGCAATGCAATACTTTGATTTTGTCTCCAGCAAGCATATAATTCACCTATTCACTCTATTTTTCTATGAGTCCCTCGCTCCCCCCGTATTTACTGAAGCCTGCCAGTGTCGGATGTGAAATTGGGAGTTACTTCCTCTGTCTTGGCCTGTACTACCTCAACTTGGAGTTGTCTTGAAATGCATCCAAGCCTGTCTCCAGAACACAAAGTGTCTGGGACTCCAGCCTTATTTAGGCAACTGCAAAAACTAAAAAGCTTCCTTGCTGACATTTTATGCCTTTTGGGGGCTGGAGCGACAAAATCCTACTTATTTGTTCCACTGGAGCAGGCGGATGGTAGTGGAGAGCACAGAATCACAGGTGAACTACTGACTGTGGAATGGAATAGAAGCTTGCAAGGCAATGTTAACAAACATTATTCCTTTTCTTTAAAAAGGGCTGCTCCTGCATAGATTTCTCAGTTTATGAGACGACACATAAAATTCACCTATGTTTTAATTCTGTCCAAGCTTTTTACCTCAGATTTATAAATTAGTAGATAAAAAGGATAGTACAATAGAAGCTCAGACACTCCTGCTCTGCAATCAATCACTAACAAGCAGGAGTGCAATTATTTCCTTACGTGGATACTGCACGCTGATTTTTCAGCGAAGTCTGTTAAAGTCTGCCTCGACTCAGACCTAAGCAAAGATTCAGAATGCCTTCGTCCAGTGTTTGGAATACTCAAACAAACAAGCAGCCATTGCGGGGGGTGGTGGTGAGGGAGTCACTTCCAGTAAAAAGAATGTCTAACCTCAACACTAATTCTAAACTAGATATACATTTTTCAGGAATAACCTCACAGCGACCTTTCAAAACAGATGGCAACAGAGTCCAGATGAAGGCAGCAAAAAAAAAATCAAAGGTTTGCCAAATATGGTCTGGATTCTGGGCAGCAATTCTCTACCATCAGAAGACAAAGGAATAATATCTCCCCACCGCAATACATTATCCAGTCATATAATGGATCCACAAAGAGCAATGACAGGCATGGTGCAAACCGAATCACATGAATGATTCATGCTTGGGCCAGTCACAATATCCTCTCAGCCTAATCTACCTAAGAGGGTTGTTGAGAGGATTAAAAGTCGTGTTTATTAGTTATTTGTAAAGCGCTCCTAGTGCCATGGCAGGGAGGTACTATATAAAAATAGATGATTATTATTAAAGATTATTAATGAGGCACAATGGTTTTTGCCCCGAACTTCACATTGTGTAGTGTGGTGTAATGGCTAGGTACACAGTACTTGGACCTGGGGATTGGGGGGTGGGACCCCGGTTCTAGTCTCGCCTTAGCCAGAAACTCACTGGTTGACCTTGGGCCAGTCACAATATTCTCTCAGCCTAACCTACCTCACAGGTTGTTGAGAGGATTAAAAGTTGTGTTAAACTGTTATATGAAAAGCACTCTCAGTGCTATGGCAGGGGGGACATGATATAAAAATAAAGATTATTATTACTATAATATTTAAACTGCGAGACTTGACCAGGTTATCTGTAGCTGCCAGAACGAATACATTACGTGCTATTACATTAGCTGTTCCTTTCCACCTGCTTCTGTCCTCTTAGTTAACCAATTCAATAACTGCTGGAAAGCAAACTGGTTTGGCATCCACAGTAAACAGATTCAGAACAATGACTCAAGAATATTTCCCTCTGTACCAAGATCTGCTCTCCCATAAGTTCCTAAGCCAAGATATTTTGGACTTCAAGAAACACAGATCTGACATTTCTGCTGTGGGGCTGGAGGTGGTTAATACAGTATTAACTTAAAAGGAGAGCTGGTCAACACAGCTGGACTTCACCAGGGAGCAAAGTTTCAAAGCTATCATGGCAACATTGGAATACAGTGTGTCTCTTGCAAATACCAGTAGTAAAACCCAATTTAGGACTGGGTTTAATTAAAAGAATGCTTTTAATCTTGCATTTCATGGCATATGTTTGAAGCAGAGAGAGAGAGAGAAAAACTCTAGACAAGACTACACCTCCTACTACCTCAAAGCAAAATGCTGACTGTTACGCGCCGTGCCACAGACTGAGCTATGGCGGGGTTCCTGAGCACAGGCCACGCTAGTTCTTCAGACTGTTCATCTCTTGAGAATTTTCCCACCACCATTTGTGCCAACTCCGGTAAAGTCTTTTTCCATTACTGAAGCTCCTATGGTTTTTGAAGGGTAGAAAATCTCAAGCCGAGTTCTGAAGCTCAAGTTTCCATTGTTTGTGCAAAGGTAGCGCATCACCCCCCCAGTGGCTTTCCTTTGGTTACTTACATTGGAAGAAAGCCTCCGTTTTTAATGCCTCGCATATGAACTACATGACCTGCTGTTAAATGATGACAGAAGCATGAATTCCTTCATTAAAGCCCCGAGAGCGAGAGTCAATCTAAAAAACGGATCGCAATGACAGCTAAGGTGCACTGAGGACAACCACTCTCATCAGGCTATCCTTTTCCTTGGCACTGGCTCTCGTGCACTGCAAGGCCATAGCCAGAGTCAAACCCTTGGCCTCCATTTCACAGCTAGGATTTCAATGATTAGAAAGGCTTGTGATTAAATATTTGTCCAGGTCATCCTAACCCAAGCGTAATTTAAAAAGTCAGTACACAAAACTGACTCCAGGTGCATAGTTTTCCTTTTTCCATCAGCTTCTTCAGTAAATGAATATAATGGAAGAAAAATAATCTAGTTGGAGCGGTTTGTAGGGGTGCAATGGCAACATCATTCCAATTCTGGTCTGTGCACGTATTTTCTCCCTTTCCTGTGGCACAGACACTGCCAGCATCATGAACTGTCCCATTCATTTTAGACTCCAACCTCGCCACTGTCATCCATGCCTTCATCACCTCGAGGCTAGATTACTGCAACGCACTCTATGTGGGGCTGCCCGAGAAGCTGGTCCAGAGGCTGCAGCTGGTGCAGAATGCCATGGTCCGTCTCCTTACGGGGGCGCAGGGAGCACATGACACCAGTGCTCCGGTCTCTGCACTGGCTGCCTATAAAGCACCGGGCCAGGTTCAAGGTGCTGGTTCTAACCTTTAGAGCCCTTCACAGCCTGGGCCCTACTTACCTGCGGGACCGCCTCACTCCCCATGTGCCCGTGTGACCCTTGAGATCATCCGTGGGAGCCTTTTTGGAGGTTCCCCGGGCGAGGTGGGTGGTAGATCTTTTTCGGTGGCCACCCCTGTGCAGTGGAATTCACTCTTGGCGGAGGCTCGGTTGGCTCCCCCTCTCCTGTTATTTCAGTGTTTATGTAAGACCTGGCTGTTCTGCCAGCCCTTGGGGGTGTGGGGGGTGTCTCTTTCCTTGCAATTTGTAAATTTTAAACTTTTAAATTGTTTTATTGTTTATATTGTTGTTCACTGCCCCGGGCGGGATAAAAATTTTATATAAATAAAAAGTAAATAAATAGGGCACTTATGACTAGAAACAGCAGGTATCAACGAAGGGCAAATTAAGACTATACGGTGGATTTGCAAGACAGTGCTGGCATGTTTTAGTGCTAGCATATTGTAGTACCTGTCTGGTAAGGCTGCCTCCAAGGTTCATGGTACCAGAGCCAGTTTTGTTTGTCTGCAGCCACAACATCACTGTGGAGGTAAGCTTGTAATGGGCTGTACGACCACTGGACTTTTCCTGAGGGTGAGAGAAATTATGTAAGTGTCAAACATGAAACAAAACAACAGAAGCTATTTCAACTAGCACAAAGAATCCCATGTTTTATATGTTAAAATGGTTGCACACATTTTTTCAAACACAAATCTAGTTCATGTAGCTTTGCTCCCCACTGCCCTATTTTATTACCCAATTAGTGATGTGTATCTGCAGACTTGTAAATGATATAAAGAAGTCCAACATGGGCATATGCACAGAAATGAATGTATTTTCCAATCCTTCTGGGATCTTTTTGATTGCAGCCCTGACTTATCTTTATCCAAATCGCTTCAGGGATTTTTCCAAAATTAGCAGGAGGAAAGAGGTTTACGGCCCCAACACAATATTGCATTGTTCAGACAAGCACCCGTGCTTGTTAACTGTCCAGAATTAAGCTGGGGTTTGTTTCCTCTTAGGAATATCAGCTGCCCCAGAGGCTGTACCTGAACTTCCACCACGTGGATGGAATCCCAGCATCCCTTGATCTTCTTTGATCCGTCTCCAGCTTTCTTAATGAGAATCACACCAGCAAAGCCATGATCCAGATCCCAGAGGTAGACAGAGGAGACTCCACCTTCGAAATACCTACAGGAAGAAGAGGAACAACACATATATTAAGACTAAGCAGGATGGAAGTTTGGATCACAAGATAGGATCCCAGCTAAAATAGCTTCAGATCCCACAAATTTCCTTAGATTGATGGTTAGAGAATCTAACAGTTTAAATATTTTCACAAGTATTCATTTAGAAAGAGTTGTTTCTCTCAAGGAAAGTAAAATCTCTACATCAGTTAGTATAAAGCAGAACTAGCTACAAATGTCTAACGGACATGTGCAAACAGCTCCTCTGATTCCAATTAATTGCAACAGCTGTTAAAGAGCAAGCTACAAACCTGGCTAAAACTTATGGCTGTATTTTATAGTTTAGTTTTTCCCTTCTCTCTTGCAACTGAAAGAGTCCGGACGTCCTTTACAGCAAATGCTGCTAATTAAGACAAAAGGGACTAAGTATGTGGCTTTATTCTACAGTCTGCCATTTTTGTAAAGAAAGGTGATTTTCTGATTTACTGCAATCAGAGCTAAATTGAAACCAAAGCTTTTAGAAAGCAAGGGCCACTGGCTGAGTTTAAGTATTAGTCCATCTGGTACCCTTCTTGGGAGCTAATATACACCAAAACAACAAGCTAAATCAGCAAATATAATTTTTTTGGTGGCCAAAGAGTACACCCTTGCAAAGACTGTTGTCAAAGTGGAAAGCTCTATACAACCCCACACCTGCTCTTTTGCTGATCTGTTTAACACTTTTAGTACAAGATTACATATGTTGTAGATGAAACCCCAACTAAAGTAAACTTAAGGGGGATGCATAATATGAATTCTGTTTTTATCAAAGTAAAACTCCAACTATGTTGCATTTTAACAAGACAATTGTTTTACAATTCCCTTTTCTCCAAACTCTTCCAGTGTCTTTAGCGAATCTCAGAAAGCTGGAGCAATTAATTTCTGACAATATGAAACTTTAGTTATATAGAGCATAACTTCTTCAAAACACATAAGCTATTCTGACACCCTGCAAAGGTAAGCAGAGCAGGGACAAACAGAACTTATCCAGGGTTCAAAACGTTCACTCTAAGGTTTCAGAATTTTCCAGTGTTCGTACTTAATGGCACAGATTGTCATTTGATAATTCTCTCCTGCAACAAGTTTCTTATCTGGCTAGTGGACAGTAGTGATGGGAATCCGGATTCAGATCTGTAATTTCCAGATTTATAACTAGTTTCTCATTGAACTTATGGGAACCGATCCGTGCTCCCAGCCATAGTCCCTCTGAGAGCTGTGGGTCTGACCTCCCACACCCATTGGAGCCCTGGAATGGTACTTACCAGCCTTGGGGGACTTGACAAACTCCGCCGGCCTACTGCTGCTTCCAGCAGGCTCCCTACCTGTGGCACACTGCCGAACTCCTTGCTCCAGAGCACGCATGTGCAAAATTTTGCACATGCGCAGCCATTTTCCAAAATGACTGTGGCAGCATTACCACCATTTGTGAAAAGGGAAGCCAATCTCTGCATGCTCCACCATTTTCCACATACGCAGACTAACTGCACTTTTCCAAAATGGTGGAAACGTTGCCACCACAACTTTAGAAAAGGGCTGTAGATTTGCAAAACAACCCGGCAGCCATTTTGCACATATGTGATCTGGAGCACCGAGCTTGGCAGTGTGCTGCAGTGCTCGGAGGTCCCACACAGCAGCAGTGGGACGGAGGATCTTTGATTGACCCACACCCCAGGCTGGTAAGTACACTCCAAGTCCCCAGGGGATGGAGGTGGGGGAAATCTGGATCCAAAATGGCCCATTCTGGGCAGTTACAGATTAATCCCAAGTCGGACCGTCCATCCCTAGCGGACAGTCATGACTGACAAATCCATTCCAAACAGGTCATTGTAACAACAGCGTGATTCTAAAAAGGTCTGCTTTTCACTCTAAAATAAGGCAGCTCAAAACTGAAGACACATTCTGCAGCATTAGCTCTTGCTAAATATACCCATTTAAGATCCAAGTGAATGGAAACATGAAATCACTCTCTTACTACTACTTATTTCTATAGCATTAGTAGGCGTATACAGCACTTTTAAGTCACAGATTTTCAGAGACCGGTCCCTGCCCAGTGGATTTATAATCCAAGAGGAACAAGGATGAAGGGAACACACAGGGAAAGACACACACATATTCCCATTTTACAGATGGGGAACGAGGCTGAGAGGTTATGACTTGCCAAAGGTCATTCAGTGAGTTTGTCGCTCGAGTGAGACTCGACCCCTGGTCTCCACTACAGCACACTGACTGACATCTTAAACTGGGTTTTTTTGTTTATTTTTTCCCCTTTTTTAAAAGAAAAGACCATTATTTCCCTATTCATAAGAATCTTATATTCCCTTATATGTTCTGGTATTTGTTAGATAGATGCAAGCTTTGTTTTTATGTGTTGCACTTTGAGGCTCTGAAAATGCTGCAAAGGCTTCAAATTCAAATCAAATTTCTTCAAAGTACAGTCAGACCTCCTTCAAGGAGACTAGAAATAAAGTGAACAGTTGTAAAGTGCTTCTTGTAAAGAAGTGTGGCTAGTTTTAAAACAAGTATTCACCAGGCATCTGGAAGACACACCCCATTACTATTTTTAATAGAATAAAACAAGGGATCAGTAGTGCTCAAAACACAATCACGGCACACATGCACTACCACACCAACAAGAACACTAAGAGTTGGGTGGCATGTATAATTTGGGATCAATTACTTCTCAATGAGGAACTATTTTACCTCAGCGAGCACAAATTTGCAATTTAGAAACAGACTTTTGAAGCTTCAACCACTGTAAATTTCTTATGAACTATCACTTAGAGACATTAATTACGTAAAGAGAAAATTCTTTTTCAGCCTATTAAGGGCTAAGTATGTTACAGAGAAACTCCTCTATTCCCCCACACCCGCTGAAGCAGAATGAATTTGAACTTCTGAACTGATCCATGTCCTTTCCCAGCAGTTGAAAGGTGTAGCCCAACACACTCCCTTGCAGAAGAGATTAGAGGGACTGGAAGACTTAAGAATCTACCTCCACAGCAAGTTTGCTAAAACAAAATGAACCCAAGTCAAAATGAACTGGCAGTCAAGAAGATTATTAGAGTGTACAGAGTTTCCCCATTACATGTTTTACAAGCTTGCTATGAGCATGAAACATTAATTAAGCGAGAGGGGCTGCAACAAGGTCTTTGGAAATTTATTCTTACCTACTGTACTTTGATCCTAATCACATGAAACAGGAAAAAATAATTTTTATGTGCTTCACATTTATGAGATTTTACATAAAGGCTTTTGTGGGTATTTTAAGAATGTGCTAAAATGTTGTCTGAAACCACATAAAACCATCTGAAGAACCTCCCGCCAGAACTAACAGCCCACATATGGAAACACTTTAACTAGCCTTTGTGTATTTAATGAATCAAATATAGTATTAATATTGTTTTAAAGACTAACATACTATTTCAATAAGGTCAGTTTTCCATAGCCAGCTTCAGTATCTTGAGACTTGAATGTCAATAAAATGACCAAACATAGTCATGTGTTCAAAGCATGCTGGGATAAATGTTCACCAAAGCCTGCTCTATGCTCCACCAATATTTAATCATTGCAAACGTACACTGCGTTTCCCGGGGGAAGATGCATGCATTGCTGATCAGAACCACCACACTGCAGCTCCTTTGATGCTGAAAATAAGATTTAGGTTTCAGGTTCTCTTCCTCCTCTACAGAGTTTTCATAGCATACATATACGGAAGTGGAATGTCTCTGAGCCCAGAAAGTTAGATTTATGGAGAAGAACATGCTTGTAAAACTTTCTTTCTCCAAGACAAATAAGATGGTGCTACAGGCTAACTAATCGTATGTAAAAGAGAAGTGAATGACAGGCAGATTGACAGGAACTAAAGGCTACAACATGCGACAGTGGAGACTTGCTACACGAACACTGGACTGTATCCAGGAAGCCCTGTCAACCACAGATAAAACAGAGGCACTCAAAAATCAAGCAGAAGGGCAGGTAACTGACTTGGATCATTTTCTGAAGGGCATACACCGATGCCTCCTGTGATGGAAACATGTGGGTGAACTGAACATCAGAGCCAGGGCAAGGCAACTGCATGCAATGAAGAAACTAGAAGCTACTAAGTGGCTCCTAGGGTAATTTCAGACTCACCAAGCCCGGAGGCCCACCACGATGAACCACAGACTGGGATCCGTTTCAGATCCTGGTCAGGAATCAGGCCGGCCATCCTTTAGACGTGCCGGCCTGATACTCACCGGGGATCGGCAAGGGGCTGCACGGCGCGATGTGTGGCTGCCCGCCCCTGCCCCCCCATGCTCCCCTGGCCAGCCGCCCTCTGGTAGACAAGCGGCCGCTGCGCCCCAATCCGGCCGGATTGTGATCCCGACCACGGGACGGGATCCGGCCGCTGCACCCCAATCCCGTTCCGTGGTCAGGACCACAATCTGGCCGGGCTGAAGGTAACAGACGTTACCTTCGGCCCATCCTAGATCATGGCCAATGCGATCACGGTTGGGGCCCGATCCCACCACGATTCTCAACCTCCGGGCAGCCGGAGGTCCAGAATTGTGGTCATTTTGAATCCCGCCAGTGATTCACTGGGGTGAACATCTGGCGGGAATCAAACAGACGTAACGGGACAAACGGCCACCACAGGGGATTCACTGTGGTCTCGTTTAGTCTGAAATTACCCCTAGTATGACTGGAAGCTTTTAGGCACACGAATCGCCACACTTGTGTGTGGTCCCCTCCAGCATCTAAACAGCAGTGTCTAAAGCATTAGCATGCGATACACTTTCCCCAGAAATATTCTCCCCAGTTTCTTGCACCTTCCTCTGAAACTTTTGTTGTGGCCTCCTATGTTCCTTTTAATTCCACCCCGCAGCATGTGAGGTGACTGTATATTTCCATATGTTTCAAACTTATGATTCTGCATGCACAACACTTGCCACCTCCTAATTTGCATATTTTTCTGCTAATCTGTGTAAATTTATGCAGGTTGAGATTGCTGAATACCAAGAATAGGCCCAAGACTATAATTTTTTAAAAGCAAACTTGAAAAATGCAAGTCCATGAAATACTCGCAACATTCCCTCCAAGGACAATACAATACAATTGTATTGCCCTCCAAGGACATTTAACTGTTGCTCTTGTTTTAGATCAGCCACTACACCAGTATTTCATCGTTTAGTAAGTTAAACAGCTGTTTGTTAGGACAACGTACCAGCAATAACCATGTCTGGATAGCTAGGTTTGTGTTTACTGTACTAGAATCCTAGGTTCTAGTTATTACTGTGGTCTTGTGTAACTTGCCTGTTACCTTATTTGTAAAATGAGGTAGCAGCAGTTCATACCGCCTTACTTTATATAGCAGAGTCTTCTTGGTTAAAAGGAAAGAGGGTGAGGTGTATGGAACCACAATCCAACTCAGGACCTCCTAATGCACATTTAGGTAACCTTTCCAGTGATACAAGAATGTGTTCGACCTGTCCTGCATGAGACAGTCACAGACTGAGGCAGCTGAAGTAGAGAGGAGGCAAGACAGCAGAGACCACCAGGTTTCTGTACTACTACAAACCCCATTACCATCTCAGCCCTGGCTCACCTTGTAAACTGGGATGGGCAGAAGCCTAGGCAGCTGCCTGGGGGAGGGTTGTGGCAAGAGAGAAAAGAGAATTGGTCACCTGCCTCAGTGAATGCTTTTCTCTCCTGCTTCCCAGATAATACTCCGCACGGATAGCTCTCCTCTTGACCTCCAGGAGGCAGCACTTGAAACATTTCCTTTGAGCATATGTGCCGAGCTACCCCGTTACCTCACTCAGTGACATAGCCGAGGACCGAAGTTAGCCAATGAATTACATCTTAAAGTATAAAACTAACAGCACAATGATGAAAATAGTTTCAACCCTACGAATACTGAGAATCAACCCAAAGAAAACTATGGCCCTGCTCTAATAGGGGGCCCCTGTTTCCCCTGGCTTTTTTCTTCTTCTCTTTTTTAAAAATAGCCTTAAGTTGCTCCCTCGCTGTTTCGCTGGGAGGGTCGGACTATTATCCGGGAAGCAGGAGAAAAAAGAATTCACTGAGGTAAAGTGACCAATTCTCTTTTCTCCCCCTGCTCCTGGATAATCCTCCACACAGGATATATCTGAGCAGACAAATTCCTCTAAAAGGTGGGAGCAAACAGCACTGGATTCATCCAGCACCGCCTGCAACACCCTCCTACCAAACGCAGCATTCACTGACTGGTAGATATCCATCTTATAGTGTTTTACGAAAGAATGCAGCGAGGACCAGGTGGCCGCCCTGCATATCTCCTCGTAAGAGGCATAAGCCTTAAAAGCATAAGTAGTAAGCGGAGCCTCTGACAGAATGTGCCCAGATCTGAGTGGATAGCACCTTCCCTTTTGCCCTGTATGCCTCAATGATACACTGCCTGACCCATTTAGCGATCAAGGTCTTTGAGGCCTTTTGATCCTTTAAACCTGGTCTAATGTTGACAAACAGAGCGTAAGATTTTCTAAATACTTCCATCCTTTTTAGATAAATCTTTAGTGCTCTTCACACATCCAATTTGTGCCACAGCTTTTCCTGGGGATGCACCGGCTTGGGGCAGAAAGAGGGTAACACCAGGTTCTGAGACCTATGAAAAATAGAGCTAACCTTGGGAATAGAAGCTGGGTCTAACGACAAGGTTACTGATTGTTTTTGAAACACACAAATTATTTTCCACAGACAGAGCCCCCAACTCTGAGATCCTCCTAGTGGAGGTTACCGCTATGAGGAATGCCACCTTAATGGAAAGCGAGTAGAGGGACACCCTGCTGAGGGGCTCAAAGGGTTCTCTTGTAAGAGCGTGTAACACTAGATTCAAATTCCATGAAGGGTATCTGTGTACAGCTGGTGGAGCAATAAGCCTGGCTGCCCTGATAAACTGTCAGACATGCCTATGAGCAGAGATAGGTTTGTTGAGAACAGCTCGTAAGACAGAATCTAGGGCGGATGCCTGTCTGGCTAAGGTATTTGGTTTGAGGCCCTTATCTAATCCCACCTGGAGGAACTCAAGGAATTCGAGGATCCCAGTCCTACACGGATTCTTTCCCTGAGCCCTTAAACTATTAGAGAAAACCCTCCAAGGGTTCCTGTACATCGTCCTCATGGCCGGTCTCCTCGACAGTAGTAAGGTTGAGAGTACCGACTCTGAGTAGCCTCTATGCCTTAATGCTGCACGCTCAACCTCCCTGCTGTCAGTCTCAGCAGCTGGAGGCTGTCGTGGAATACCAGACCCTGTCGAAGGAGTGCAGAATGCATTGGTAAAATGATGTGTGGTTGCAGGCTTAACTCTATTAAGTCTGAAAACCAGGGCCTTCTCGGCCACCAGGAGGTTACTAGTATAACTTGTGTCTGTGCTCTGTCAATCTTTGCAATTGGCCTCCCTATTGGGGGGGGAGGCATATAGCAGTCCCTGTGGCCAAGGTTGGTTTAGTGCGTCTACTGCCACCGCCCCTGGGGCTCGGGCCTTGCTCATAAACAGAGGAACTTTGTTCTCTAGAAAGGCAAACAGATGCATTCAAAGACCTCCTTGTCTAGGGCCCATTCATGGGGGTCTATTAGACGTCGACTGAGCCAATCTGCTTGGATATTGTCCAGCCCCCTGATGTGTAGCGCCTTCAAGGACAGCAGATGCATCTGTGCCCAGCAGAGGAGTCTGACCGCTTCCTGATGTAACAACCAAGATCTCGAACCACCCTGATGGTTCACGTACACTCTTGCTGTAATGTTGTCCGTGTAAATGAGGACATGCCTCTTCTGAAGCATTGGGGTTAACCTGACTAATGTGAGGCGAATGGCCTTCAATTCTAGAAAGTTGATGCTACGGGCCAAGTCTGTCCTGCTTCAGACTCCCTGTACGGACACTGGCCCCAAGTGAGCTCCTCACCCTGTCAGACAGGCATCAGTCGTGACTGTTAATCTGCAGGGCTCTATCAAGAGGAACACCCCTTCCGAATGTTTCTGGCCTTAGCCACCAAGACACTGAGCGTGCCAAATACGGTGGAATGATGACCCAGGGGTTGAGACAGAGCGTCAGCTCTTGCTGCATGAGCCGCAGCTGCTGATGCAAGGGTCTTAAGTGAACCTCCCCCATTGCACCTGTTGCGTGCATGATCTAAGTAGCCCCAAGAGCTGTGCCAGGGACTTCAGTCTCATTCGCTTTTTTACCTGTAGCATGTAAATTAGGCTGCGCACCTTTTGTTGCCGGTGTAGCGGGATGAGTGCGCTGTTTAAGCAGGTATCGATGACCACCCCTAGGTGTTCCAGTCTCTACGTTGGAATCAAGAAGCATTTTTCCCTGTTGAGGAGAAATCCATGAGCTGTCAGATAATGAATGACTCTGTCCCTGTCCGCCTGTAGTTTGATCTCTGTCTGGGCTCTGACTAAAATGTCGTCCAGGTAGAGGTGGAGGTCAATCCCCTCTCTGTGGAGATTGGCTATCAGCGGAACCAGAAGCTTCATGAATGTTCGCGGAGCGGAGGACAGTCCGAAGGGGAGGGTCTTTTATTGCCAGTGTCTGTCCTGATAGCAGAACCTGAGGTACTTCCTGTGATGCTGAGCAATTGGTATATGGAGATAGGCATCCTTCAGGTCCAGGGAAATCATCCAAACCCCCTTCCTCAGACTGCAGGATATGGAGTTTATGGTCTCCATTTTTGAATTTCTGCTTTTTCACGAACTTGAGTGATTTCAGGTCCAATACTGCCCTCCAATCCCCTGACTTTTTTGCTACTACGAAAAGGATAGAGGCCAAGGCCCTGCTCGTTTTCTGGGACTTCCTCTATGGCGAGGATTGAGTGCAGGCGCTGGATTTCCCGGAGCATCACCTGGTGCTTTGAGGGATTGCTGGAGGAGGGGGAGACTAGGAATTTTTCTCTGGGTGTTCGGGAGAGCTCTATGATGTAGCCCCTGCTGACTACAGTTAAGGCTTACTCATCGGAGACTGAAGCAATCCAAGCTTTTGCAATCCCTTGTGGCCTGCCCCCTACCTCTGATGCTTCCAGCAGTCATGCATCCTGTTTGGTTTGGGAGGGGCCAGATCCCTTGGGCTTCTGTCGTTCAAATCTATTCTGCCTCTGTCCTCTGAGACGAAAGGAGAATGAGGATGTGGGCTCCCTGCTATGCTGAGACTGGAACCTCCTGAATCCCCCCGAACTGCCCCCAAACCTAAGGGGCAGCCCCCGAAAGGACTACTACGTAGATGAAAACTGTTGGGAGGGTTTTAGCCTTCGCCTTGTCGGTAGCGTCTGCCAGCACTTTATCTAGAGGCATACCGAACAGTCTGTTTCCTTTGTACGGCCCTGCCACTAACAAGTTCTTAGCTATGGTGTCCCCTTGCCAGGACCTCAGCCAGATTCTCCTCCTGGCCGCCACGCAGCCTGCCACTGCACGAGCTGACCAAGTCATTGAGTCCATAGTGGAATCAGTCAGAAGGGAAGTGGCGAGAAGAATTCGCCAAGAGAGTGTCTGAGTTCTCTTTTACGACAGCTCGGGATTCTGTATTTCCTGGAACCAAGCGAGCAGGGCTCGCGCCACGTAGGACGAGAGAATCTTTATTTTTAGGGAGCTAGCAGAAGCAGCTAACACTCTCCTAAGGGTCATGTCTACTGCCCTGTCAATAGGGTCCCTTGGAAAAACATCTTCTGTAGGGAACACAGTCTGCCTAGCCAGCGAGGCTGCAGCAGCGTCTACCTTTGGGTTGTTAAACAGAAATTCCTTCTTTCTGGAAAATGCATACATGGAGTCTTGGGACCTATTCATTATGTGGGCCTTATCTGGTGACTTCCATTCCTCGAGAACTAGTCTCTCAAAGGCCTTGTCCAGCGGGACCCCTAGGTCCTTGCCATGGACGCTGGGGATACAGTCTCCTTCCTCCACCTCTTGCGAGTTGGAGGACTCCCCCTTGCTAGCTTTTTCTTTTAAATGAAGAGTCTTTATTGTTTTTGACAGGAGTTCCTCCCTGTATTCTGGGGGAAATTGCCAGTCTTTGTACCTGGGATCAGTCTGTGAGGAATTAATCCCCCCTACCTCAATGCCTGAGTTTTTCCTCTGTGAGGATTCCTCAGAGGAAGAATCCCCTCTGTGCTGGGCTTGGGAAAGGGATCTGCGGTGTTTAGGCCTCTCCTCCGAGGAACTTTCCCCCGCTGAGGATTCTAAGAGGTGGACCCCAGCGCCCTCTGGTGGAGACTTGGACTTTCCCGCCCTTTTTGGCCCACGGCTATGAGGGGACTTCACGGGGGCCCGTTTTCTTTTCTTTTTCATTTGGCAGTCACATAATCTATTCAGTGACTCCAACACTTTCCTCATGCTGACAGCCAGAGATGCGAGGGATGCATCCTATTGGGGTACTTGCGGTTCTGTGCGCGAGTCGTCTGGCATGCCTTCCTCCATCCTGCCCGCCCAGGCTCCCGGAGAGACTGCCGTTTCGGCTGTAAGAACGGGCCTCCGGCTGAACTGGATTCACGCACGGCGTGAACAGTTTTGAGGCGGGGGAGAGCTGGTTAGGGCGGCTGCCACAACGAGGCTTGGGCCCTGTCTTCTTGCACGGCTTCCCTGCTCCCCGGCTCTCGCGAGGGAGTTGGCCTGGGTCTGATCACCGCTTCCCAGCTCACGGTTGGTTCCGACTGCCCTACGGCCACGCCGAGGAGCTCCAATCTCCTCCCTTGTTAATCTCGCCGTCCAATCTTGTCCTGGAGCCCCTCACAGAACGCCACCAACAGCTTCCTGTCAGTCCGAGGCAGAGATTAGACTGAGGCAACGGACTAGCTCAGCGCGCATGCGCAAAGGAAATGTTTCAAGTGCTGCCTGCTGGAGGTCAAGAGGAGAGCTACCTGTGTGGAGGATTATCTGGGAGCAGGGGGAGAAAGCAGAGAACCAGTCTCATACTACATCCTCCCAAACTCACCCCACAACTGTTCATGTCCTCCTCTTCCTGGCGAGCCCTGTGGGAGTAGAAATCAAGGCAGTAGCATGGACAGAGCACAACAGGTCTTCCACCTCCTACAGCTGTCCCTGAACTAGCACTGGTATCTCCAAGGGGTAGGGGGCAAGAGACCTGCTAGGTGAAAATATATCACCTAGTGATGGAGACTTTGGGAATCCCCCAAAGCCTCTCCTGCACATAGACTTTTATGACTACTACTTCTCAACTATAGAAATCATAGACATTTTTGTATTAAAAACGTGTTATCACACTCAACTACGTTATGAATGTGAGAAAAGAAAATATTTAAACTACAAATGATCCAACACTTTATGAAGTGTTTGAAGTTTAGCTGGGTGGAGACACAGAATGGAAACTCGTTTGAGGAACTCTAGCTGTAATTGTGAAAGAGAGAGCATTCAGGCACTGCCAGAACAAAAAGTGTAACTTCAACAGACAGGATCTCAGAAGAACCTCCCTTCAGGTTGGCCACACTATGTTGCCATTAAAAGACGTGACTGGTCACACACTATCAGGTTTCCAGTGGTACCACTTTCCACTGGCATCACCTTTCAGAACATTTGGTACAAGTGTTGGGCTATATGCTGTGAAAATGAGTTCCCACACCACAGAAATAAGAACAAGCTATGTTTCTCTCTGTCACTCATCCATAAAGATGCTTGTGCATTTTCCAGAGAGCAAACTAACACCAATGGCAGTGAGCAGGGTTTTGTATTTGGCTTTGAGTTCTTGGCCCACTAAGTCACAAAAACCTGGTGCCAAGTACCAATACCTGGAAAGTCTTTTTTATTTTATTTTTAAATAGGTTTAAATGGCACTTTTAACTAGATCTGGCAAACTTCTAATTTTGATTCTTTTAAATGAGAGTGATGAGAGGTGAGCAGCACAGCTTGTCAGTACAGAGGAATGGAGCTCTCTGAAAATCTATCACCTAGATGAGGGGGGAAAGTCTGTTTGGTGGAAGAATCTACATAGTTATTTGGCACACTGAAATCACAGGCAGCCAACTTTCTTCCTAATATTTTTGACTCCATGCAGCAGCAATTCCCAAATTGCAGCCCTTGTACCAGTGGAGGTTCACAATGTCAGCGTAAGTGGCCCACAAAATCATATTAAACAGTAACATTTACCGTTTCTTTGGGGAGGGCAAGGAAGGGAGAACTAAATGGCTTGCTGCCACCCCTGTTCCTTACTAGCACCTCCAGCTCCCTACTTTGCTGTGCCATGACAGGAGGTTCTGGTCCTGCTACGTTACAAGACGTGGTGCCTTTCTCTCATTCCACACCACATCCACATCAAAGAGAGTGGTCATATAAAGTTCTACGTGGAGGTTACCTAAACGATTAGTGAAAAGGCAAAATGTTTTTGTGTACTTAAGCCCAGCTGTTTTTCCACACAGTTTAATGAATACATCTCAAAACTATGGCTGTGGACTCTGTACAGGTATTTTACAAATTGTTTCCAACACACACAGGTGCAGCAGTCCCTTGAGCAAACATACCAATCAAGTTAGGTACGTGTAAGCTCAATGCCAGTTATACTTTAGTGCACATCTGGACTGTGGCTGAACTTATTACTCTGCAGCCCTCCTTGCAGTTTAAATTCTGCATGCTGGAAGAACGGTACTGAAACAATAGCACAGATAACAAACAAAAAACACATAAGGCCAGGATCCCTGGGTTCTGTGGCTTCAAATCACTCAGTTGTTACATGTCTAACCTTTTCTCCTTTTTTTAAGCACTTGATGTTTAACAACCTTCCCGTCCCCAGACTAGTCACCATAGCCTAGGAACCAAGAGAGGAGATAAGGAGATGTGAGCGCACCCCTCTGGTTTACACCCATTCTGAGACCTTTGGGGGGGAGGGGGGAGACATGACCACATCAGAAAAGGGAGGAAATGAAATGGTTCTTCTCCCCCCGCCCCCTCTTTCAAGCACCACGTTCTCATGACGGCTGGAAAGGAGCATGGTCTTGTTGAAAAAGAGTGGAGAGAAAGGGCTGCCCTCTGCCGCCCCCAAAGTAAATTCTGTGGTCACCTCTGCACCAAAACACTATTAACATAAGAAACGGGCCACCTAGTCATGCAATGGTCCATCTTTAAATTCTGAACTACAAAACAGGAGTATATCAAAACAGCAAAATGACAACTGCTTGCAAGTCTCATCTATACCAACCGGTTTTTAACTAGATCCAGGCCATTGTGCAGAGAAGAGCCAATGTGTATTTAACTCACAGTTTCAAACACATTTTGGAATCTGCAAGTTACAACTGCCAGCACCTGCTGTTCCAAAACTGGCTAGTATTAATGCTGGCTTTTAAGAGACAGAATGGAAAGAATTACTTTAGAATCCCACACTTACCAGTTCAGCATTTAGAGAACACAAGGCTGTAGAAGAGACTCAAGGACCCCCAAAATTAAAAGGCATTCTCTGACTTCACAGAAGTTAACACAAATATATCTCAGAGTTAAGCAGCTTCATTTAACATAGTTTAATTACAGACTATGGTAAGAAAAAGATCTGCAGTCTCACTGACGTAAAAGATCTGAAACTAGTCATTCGTGTCAAGTAGCTGTGAGCTATACTGGAGAACCGAGAGGCATCACTATCCACTCTCTGCTCATCTGAAAGTGGATCTGGAAAATAATGGACAAGTCACAATCCTGATAGAGAGAAAGGGGTAGAAAGCCTAGGGCAGAAGGTCAGCTGCCAACCATTCAGTTTTATAGTTTTAAACAAAATCTCCTCCTCTGTATTTGCACTTACCATTTCATTCCCAACTGGAACAAACTGAACATTGAAATATATTTGGCAGACTGGAAGAGAAGCAAAGAACAAACTGACATTGGATGCTAAATTGGCTGAAATTACATTTGGCCCAGATTCCACTTGTACAACTAACGTACTCAAGCTTTAGGCAGCAAAGATGGTCTAATTCGTTAATAAATTGATCTTCACTCCAATACTAGCTTATAAAGCATATTCTACTTTTAAGAGGATGCATGTTTTAATGAGCTGCTATGAATGATGAATAGATGAAAGACACTAACCAATCAGAATTCAGATCACAATCCTGCAACCAACTACAGTAAGCCTATCCAGCAGGGATGTAATCTTCCAAGAGCTCTGCCAGCACAAGCACCATTCTCTTCAGGGGACGGGGCTCTGCTGCTGGAGGATTATTTCAAGGACTGGTTTGTAAATAAAAAAACCAACAGGGTTTAAGCAAAATGCCTCCTTTGGAGAAAGTGTCAATTTAAAGCATCAGTGCTTGCACATAAATGCATCCTTATTTAGAAAGGAACTAGCCAACTGGAATGTTCTCCTTGTGGACAAAGTTAGAAAATAAATATTTCGTTTTCAAGTGTTTGAAAGAAAGTTTTTGGTTTTGGTTTTGGAAACTCTCCAGATTTTGATTTCTGAAAAACAGAGAGAAAAGAAAGATATACACAAAGCTTTTCTGAAACAGTGAAAAATGTAGAAGAATTTGGCAAATAATTTTGGTTTCTGAAAAATGCTATTATTCTAAAGGAAAATATGGCCAGAAAGTGGATGCATTTTGTCTCTTCTCTCTCTCTCACACACACACACACACACACACACCTGGAGCAAAACAGTTTACCAGGAGAACCTTTTACACACAAAAGTTCTGGGAGAAGTTCTGTGCAGAAGTTCAAAGAGCCAGATGTTTAAGACCTGAGTGAGTGATTTAGACACACAGAAAGTTCAGGACATACCAGCAAACGTGCAGAAGTGTGTGTGTAAAAACACCCAGTATCTCAGTGGAAAAAGTTCTGTAGTCTAAGTTTCATGTAAAGTGGTCCCAATGACATTCTTCAAACCTACAAGAATTTCAGTCAGGTTTCTTTTGCACTTAATTTTTCAGTAATAAAAAATTAGAACACCAAAATTTATTTCCAAAAAGACAAAAATGTATCTAACGTAGAAATTTTTCAGATTTGGAGGATAACATCTACAAGTTTCAAAAGAAACAAAATCCAATTCCAAGTGTTGTAATTTCTAAAGTCTCATCAAAAAAGTTTTTACCAGCTCTGTTTTAGAGACAACACTTCTTTAATTTTATTTTAATTTTATATTTTCTATTTTTTAAAAAAATTACTATTATTATTTTTAATTATGCCAGCAGAGTATTTGGCATTGTACGATCAATAGTCACATGGACCTACAATCTAAGAGACACAAGGGAGAGGTGAACACTGGGAGAGACAAGGATACATTTATTTTACATTTTTATTTATTCCTTACATTTTTATCCCGCTACAGTTGCCCACAGGCGGCTCACAACAGGTTAACACATATAAAATAATAAAGCCAGCAACACAAAATACCAACTAAACTTATTAAAACTATAAAATACTAAAGAAAGCAAAATTAAAATCCCCCCCCCCCCCAAAAAAAAAAAACCGGCCTGGCGGAACAGCCAGTTCTTACATTGTCTCCGAAAGGAGGGGAGATCCAGGGCCAAGTGGAAATTCCACAGCCTAGGTGTGGTCACTGAGAACACCCTCCCCATAGTTGCCACCCAGGAAACCCAGGGGACTTCGAGTCGGGCATCCCCGGCCAACCGCAAGGGTCGTACCACGGCCCGGGGCATGAGGCAGTCCCACACGTAGGAGGGACCCAGACCATTAAGGATCATTACCAACACCTTGAATCGAGCCCGGAAGACAATAGGAAGCCAGTGCAGAGAACGGAGAACTGGTGAAATGTGCTCGCGACGACCCATCCTCATTAGAAGACAGGCCGTCGCATTCTGCACCAGCTGCAGTCTCCGAACTGTCGACAGGGGTAGCCCCACATAGAGTGCGTTATCGTAGTCCAATCTCGAAGTGATGAAAGCATGGATGATGGTGGCCAGGTCGAAGTCCGAAACATACGGCCGTAACCGACGTACCAGGTGTAATTGGTGAAAGGTGCTCCCCACCACAGCCGCCACCTGGGAATCCAGGTATAGCTGCGAGTCAAGCAGCACCCCCAGACTACAAACCTGGGTGGCTAACGGGAGGAAGACCCCATCAATGACCGGTGCCACCTCCCTTCCTCAGCCTTCCCCACCAGCATCACCTCCGTCTTGTCGGGATTCAACTTCAGACGGCTTGCCCTCATTCAATCTCCCACTGCCGCCAGACACCGGGTAAGCACCGAGACTGCCGGGTCTGGGTCTGCAGAAAAGGAGAAGTAAAGCCGTGTATCATGAGCGTGCTGACAACAATGTCCGTCAAACCTTCTCACAATTTCGCCTAATGGCTACATATACACATTGAACAGGAGAGAGGACAGCATAGAACCCTGCGGGACTCCACACATAAGGTCCCGGGGAGATGATGAACACTCCCCTAGGACCACCCGCTGAGGAATGAGCTGAACCATTCAAGAACAGTTTCTCCCATCTCAGCCCAGTCCCGCAGACGAGCCACCAACATCTCATGGTCAACGGTATCAAAAGCAGTCAACAGATCTAGTAAGATCAAAAGAGATGATCTGCCCTGATCTAATTCACAGTGCAGGTCATCAACCAAAGCCACAAGTGCAGTCTCAGTGCTAAACCCAGGGTGACAGCCAGACTGTGAGGGATCCAGAAAACCAACCTGATCCAGATGCCCCTGAAGCTGCTGAGCCACCACCCGTTCAATAACCTTCCCTAAAAAGGGAAGGTTAGAGACTAACTCCCCTGCCAGCTATCGGCCAATGTCAAGAGATGGTTTCTTGAGCAGAGGCTGCACCACCACCTCTGAGGAGGTCTGGCACTCTGCCCTCCCTAAAGGAGGCATTGACAACCCCGGCCAACAATGACCCTAAAGTCTCCCAGCAAGCCTTAACTAGCAGGACGGGCAAGGATCTAATTCACAACAGGTGGCTCTAACTGCCCCAAGGACCTCCACCATATCAGTGGACAACACCCACTGAAATTGATCTCACAAAATTGGACCAGGTGGGGCTTCCATAACCTCAAGCTCACTCCCTGCTACAAGTGCGGCATCAAAATCATGATGAATCCGAGCTATTTTTTCTGCAAAAAAGTCAACAAACATGCAAGCACTGGAAGATTCCAGTTCCAGGCAGAGAGAGGCCGGACTGACCAGCCTCTGCACCACCCCGGAAAAGCTCAGCTGGACGTGACTTCGCACGACATTGAAGTTGAGAAGTTGCAGGTGCATGTGCTTAACTTAGTTACAGGGAAAGTGATGGGGGAAGAGGACAGTTTCACTCATGACGAACTAGGGAAAGCCTGACATACGAGGTAGGTTTTCAGGAGGGATTTTAAAGTTGGGAGAGAGCAGAACAAATGTATCCAGGGAAGGCATTCCAGGCCTGGGGGGCAACAAGAGAGAGTGGACAAAGATGTTTAGAGGCGGCAAAGGAGTCATGAGCAGGTGAGGATGGAGGTAGACAAGGAGCGAAGCTCCCAGGCAGGAGTATGGTGGGATACAAGAGTAGAGATATTTGGGGGAGCAAGGCCTTGAAGAGCCTTTGTGATGAAAACCAGAAACTTGTGCTGAATGCATTCACGTAAAGGGAGTCAGTGTAGGACGGAAAGGAGGACCTGAACGTGGTCAAAGCAATGGGCAAGGTGAATGACTTTGGCAACAGAGCACTGAACAGAGATGAGGAGGGTGAGATCAGAGATGGGGAGACCAGTAAGGAGGAAGATACAGTAGTCCAGGCAAGAGATGTCTAGAGTATGGAACAGGGTTTTTGCGGTGGCAACAGTAAGGCAGGGCCGGATTTTAGCAATATTATACATAATGAAATGACAGAATTTAGCAACAGCCTGCATCTGAGATGTAAAGGAGAGGAAGGAGTCAAAAATGAATTTCAGGCTAAGTTCCTGAGGGACAGGCTAGATGGTGATGTCCTCAATGGAAATTGAGAGGGAAGTAGAAGGGGAATGTTTTGAGGGGGAAGATTAGGTGTTCGGTCTTTGTCATATTAGGTTTGAGTTGGCAGCAAGACATACAAGCAGAGATGTCAGAGAGATAGAATCAGTGATACAAGACTGGATGGAGGGGGGAGAGCGTGGGAGTGGATAGAGTTGCATATCAACAGATGATAATGGAAGCCATGAGATTAAGTGACAGAGGAGATAGAGGAGAATATACACTATTCTTCCAGGTAGAATGATTATCTAGGTATTGTCTCAGCCTAGGAAGGTGTTTTAATCACGGTCTAAATTTATAGTATTTACTAGACAGAAAATCCATGTACAGGAGCGTGAAAGTTTACTTTAAGCCAGACTTGTTCCCTTGTTCCAATACACTTTTCAGGCATTTACATGATCTGGTCAGTCTCTATTTGTAGCTATTGGCAGGATTTCTCTGTGCGGATGGTTGGGGTGTTGCAGGTCCTACAGTGGTGCAGGGGGCTGGTCTAAATGACTTTTGATGGCACTTCCAGCCTTGTGACTCTACAACACCAGTCTGGCTATAGCTTAATATGGAGTGATAAAATACCACCTGCCTGCGCTACAACTGTACAGTGAGACAAGCAGAGTAAGAGACTTAGCAACAGGACTTAGTAGACAACCTACCTCAGAAGAAACACAGATTATAGCTAGCACCACTCAACAAGAATAGGTTTTACAAAAGAGGATAAGAGCACTGGGTGTATACATTCCTTTAGGTTCCTTTGGAAAATCCTAGCCTTGGTGTTAAAAGGAGTAATGTTCACAAGCAGGATGCATTTAAGAGATTAAAACTTTCTTTGTGGGCAGGAGGGGCGAGAGATAAATTTTACATAAATAAAAATAAATAAATAAAAAATAAAATAGACAAACACAATATTCTTAAGTAACTTGTTCAAATAGTACAGAGTATGCAGGATACAACAAATCTTAGTAACACATTTGATTGTGCATTACAGTATTTTACTTTGAAGTTATTTCACACTAGTTTGCACAGAAGCAACTTTCCGAAAGCTTGTACTCCAAGGGTAATGAAGAAGGGCAATTTATTCATTTGGAAGAAGTTATCTAGTGGTGCATGAAGAGAGGTGTGTTAGTCCAGTTCTCCTTTTAAATGATTTGGGAGAGGGAACAAACAACACATTCATATATTCATATTAACCTTTTTAGGGAAGGTTATTGACTGGGTAGTTGTCCAGCAGTTTCAGGCTCATCTCGATGCTTTCAGATTCCTGGACCCATTACAGTCAGGTTTTTGTCTTGGGTATAGCATGGAGACTGTGTTTGTGGCCTTGGTCGATGATTGGTCGGAGATTGATAAAGGGAATTGTGCCCTGATGATCATGTTAGATCTTTCAGTGGCTTTTGATACCACTGATCATGAGGCATCGTTGACACATCCGCAGGACCTGGCAAGGTGCATGGGACTGCTCTTCCATGGTTCCATGTGTTCCTGTTGGGGAGGTCGCAGTGGGTAGTGACAGATTATTCATTGTCCACTTGGGACCTCCCTGCAGGGTTCAATTCAGTCTCCCTTCTTATTCAATGCGTCTCTGAAGCCATTGGGTGAGATCATCCAAAGGTTTGGAGTACCATCAGTATGCTGACAAGATCCAGCTCTATCTCTCTTTTTCATCTGACCCAGGTACTGCAGTCTTGGTGCTTTCCCAGTGCCTGGATGCTGTTGGGGACTGGATGAAGGTGAGCTGATAGAACTTGAATCCAGACAAGACTGAAGTGCAGATGGTTGGCAAATCTTGTTACCTGGAGGGGACTGGAATCCCTGTTATTTAGGGGGTCCGGCCCCCTCTAGTTACAAGAGTCCACCGTTTTAGTGTGATTCTGGACGCTCAGCTGGACCTGGATTGTCATGTTGCAGCAGTGGCCCAGAGTGCCTTTCATCAACTCCATCTGGCGAGAAGGCCGAGGCCTTTTCTTTCTTTATGACTTGGATTGGGCCACCATCATTTGTGCTTTCATTGCCTCAAGGCTAGATTACTGCAATGCACTTTACATGGGGCTGCCCTTGGTGACTGATTTGAAGCTGCAGCTGGTGTAGAACGTGTCAGTCTGACTCCTTTCAGGGATGGGTCACCATGAGCACATTACACCTGTGCTCTGTAGTCTGCACTGGCTTCCAATAGCTTGCTGGGCACAATTCAAGGTGCTGTTTTTGACTTTTAAAGCCCTAAAGCTTTGGGTCCTATATATTTGAAAGACCGCCTCTCCTTCTGTGCTCCACTGTAACCCCTGCAGGCAGCCAGGAGTACCCTCCTGCAGGTACCACTGGCATATCTGGTCTATACAGCAAGGGCCTGCAGAGGCATTCTTCATTGCTGCCCCAGTACTATGGAACTCCTTTCCCCCGGAGGCAGGTGGGGATAGAGATTGGGTGGGTTTTAAGGGTGAGGGTAGTAATTTTTTAGGGGATTTAGTGTAATGTTTTGTATTTTTTACTATTTTTCTCCTTGTTTTTGTAAGTTTCACTGAGCCTTCAGGAAGGGCAGGGTATAAACTTTAATAAATATTCTTCTGAATTGGAAAGAGCTGTGAACAACCAGACAGGCGATGTAGAAAATGAGAAAATTCAGATGTGAGAAAATCTTACTGAAAGTGACATGATAGAGGAAGAATCAAGACAGCTACATTTATTTAGCTTGGTTAAAAAGAGGGCTGTCATGGAAGAAGGATAGAAATCCCAGTTTATAGATAATTGGGAGAGGAATACCACTAAGAGAGGAATTTAGTGTGGCACGGAATGCAACCAGGAACAACTAGAGGAAACAAATATTTAGGATAAATACTGTGGAAGACTGTCTAATAGTGAAAAATGTGGCTGTTGAACAGCTTCCCAAAGAAATGGTACAAACCCCTTCATGGTTTGGGACTTCAAAACCTACAAAAGGAATGTGTTTTAAGGACAATTTTGTGCTGGCAGGAATGTCACAACAAGATTTTCCAAGCCTCATGTTCAGATTTTACAATGTTACAGATAACACAGCAAGGAAAACCAAGAAAGAAAATAAACTTCCAGTATGGAGAATTGAGATGCTGTAAAAGGTAATATAAAAAGCAGTTTGCAAAGCAATGCACACAAAGTAGAAGAGAAAAGAGAATTAGATTAAAAGAAATTAAGTTATGTTTCCCCAATATGCTCATCTAAATTCATCCCAGTCTTCAGAGTTATATAATCAAAGTTTTCTCTTACTGGATTTTGGGTTGAATAGGCAAATTAGAAAGGGGTCCCAAACCAGCCTTAACTGTATGGTTTTTATATTTTATCACTGACCTTTTTTAAACTATCCTGGTTTTAATTTTAGATGCATGCAAACATTAAAATGACTGGCAATTTGGTGATTTAAGCCTGTCTTTCTGGACCTTATCTTCTAATCATCAGTTAGGCCCAGAGGCAAGATTCTCACGGGTGACATAATCCTGATGTCACATCCTATTGTGACATGCCCCAGCCCAGCAATGGAATGGAAAAATCAGGTTTCCTTAGTTCTGGGATGCATAACAAATACATCTGGATTCCATCAGCAGAGCCCTCACTGTGAAAACCACAGTAACTATCATGCCTAAAAAGAAAGCCATCACAAAAGGTCAGTAACCATTAATGAGGAACCTAGGTGCCATACTGGGTCAGACCAATGGTCCATCAAGCACAGCACCTGTCTCCAACAGTAGCCAGTCTTGGATGTTTGGAAGTACCACCCAACAGGTCACAAAGGGGCAATCCATTCCCTGTTCACTCCCAGCTCCCAACAGTAAGAGGTTACATTCCCCAAACCTGCAGCTAATACCTGCTAATGGACCTATCCTCCAGAAACTTGTCCAACCCTTTCTTAAACCCAGCTATGCTACTGACCTTGATCACATCTTCTGGCAAAAAATTCCACAACTTAATTGTGCATTCAGTGAAAAAATACTTTGTTTTATATCTACTACCTGTTAATTTCATGGAGTGTGCCCAAAGTTCTAGTACTGCTTGAGGGGGTAAATAACTGTTCCCTATTAACTTGCTCCACACCACTCATGATGTTATAAATTTCTATCATATCCCTTCTCAGTCATCTCTTCTCCAAGCTGAAGAGCTCCAACCTACCCAGCCTCTCTTTATAGGGGAATTCCATACCCCTTTTTTTGGTTGTCCTCCTCCGTACCTTTGCTATTTCTACTATATCTTTTTTGAGATGAAGCGACCAGAACTGCACACAATATTTAAGGTGTGATCTCACTATCCCTTTACGAATAATTCTCAACACTGTTTGCTTCTTTGATGGCCACTGCACACTGAGCAGAGGATTTCAGTGTGTTGTCCACAAGGACTCCAAGGTCCTTTTTCCGAGCGCTAACTCCTAATCTACAACTCAGCATTGTGTACATAAAGTATGGGTTGTTTTTCCCACTTTGCACTTGTCCACGTTAATTTCATCTGCCATTTAGATGCCCAGTCACCAAGATCCTGCTGCAATTTTTCAGTCTGCTCTTGTTTTAATTACCTTGAATAACTTGGTGTTGTCTGCAAATCTGATTACCTTATGCCTTACTTGCCTTTCTAGATCATTAATGAATACATTAAACACCACAGGTCCCAGTACAGATCCCTGGGGCACTTCACTATTTACTTCTCTCCACTGTGAAAACTGACCATTTAGTTCTACTCTTTGTTTCCTAATCCATAATAGGACACTACCCATGACTTCTTAGGCCATTTTCACATGGACGCCCTTCCCCACCTATGTGGGTGGGTGGCATCCATGGGAATGCCACAGCATGTGCAGGGGAGCGTGCTCCACCCATCCCCCATGTATGGAACAATGGGCACCAATTCCCGACACTCCATGTCAGGAGATGGGTGGAGGTCTGTAGGAACGCACTCCCACGCACCACCCACCCATCCCTGTTAGAAAATGGCCTTAATTTCCTCATGAGGGACCTTATCGAACACTTTCTGAAAATCCAGATACACTACATCGACTGGTTCCCCCTTATCTACATGCTTATTCACAGCCTCAACAATTTCCAATAAATTAGTGAAACATGACTTCCCTTTGCTAAATCCATGTTGACTCTTCCCCATTAACCCATGTTTATCAATATGCCCAGTAATTGTGTTTTTAATCATATTTTCCACCATTTTGTCCAGCACAGGTGTCAGGCTCACCGGTCTGTAGTTTCCAAGATCGCCTCTGGAGCCCTTTTAAAATATCATTGCATTCGCTATCCTCCAGTCCTCAGGTACAGTGGCAACTTTTAGCAATAGGTTACAAATTACCAGTAGTAGGTCTGCAATTTCATTTTTGAGTTCCTTCAGAACTCTGGGGAGTATACCATCTGGTCTCGGTGATTTGTTACTATTTAGTTTGTCAATTTGCTCTGGAACCTCTTTCATAGTCACATTGATCTGTGACAGCTCTTCCGAGTCATCACATGCAAAGAACAGTTCTGGCGTGGGTATCTCCCCAACATCCTCTGCCGTGAAGACTGAAGCAACAAATTCATTCAGCTTCTCTGCAATGGCCTTATCCTCCCTAAGCACCCCTTTCACTCCCTGGTCATCTAATGACCTAACTGATTCTTTAGCAGGCCTCTTGCTTCCAATGAACTTGAAAAAGGTTTTATTAGTTTTTGCCTCTTTAGTAAGTCTCTCTTCAAAGTCTCTCTTGGCCTGCCTTAACGTTTTACATCTAATTTGCCAGTGCTAATGCTCTTTCCCATTTTCCTCATTAGAACTAGATTTCCACTTTTTGGTACTAATGGCCTTCTTCACCTCGCTGGCAGATGTTTGGTCCCCTTGCTACCTTTTTTTATCCTGTGGAATGCATTTAATTTGGGCCAAGATTGTGTTTTTAAATAGCCTGCATGCCTCTTGCAAACCTTTAGCCTTTGCCACTGCTCCTTTTAGCTTCCTTCTAACTGGTTTCCTCATTTTAGCATTGTTTCCCTTTTTAAAGTTAAATGTTACTGCAGTCGTTTTATTTACCATTCTCCCTCCAGTAATTATACCAAATTTGATTATATTATGATCACTATCGCCAAGCAGCTCCACCAGCAATACCACATCTTGCATTCCACTTAGAACTAGATCCAAAGTAGCTCCTCTTCTCATTGGTTCCAGGACCAGTTGCTTCAAGCAGCAGTCGTTTATGGCATCTAGAAAGGTTTCCTCCATATCACGCCCGGAGAAGACATTCACCCAGTCAATAATTGAAATCACCCATTATTATGATGTTACCAACTTTAGTAGCCTATCTAATCTCTGCTAGCATTTAGGGAACAATAGTATAGCCCCACTGCTATACACTTCCCCGTTACACATGGAATTTTTATCCATAGAGATTCCAGAGTACAGTTCCCTTCCTGTAAAATTTTAATCCTACTGGACTAAATGCTGTCTAACACGTAGAGCCGCCCAACCACCAGCTCAGTCTACTCTGTCATTTTGATATATTTTGTATCCCAGTAGTGTAGTGTCTCATTGCCTATCCTCATCCCACCAGGTCTCTGAGATGCCTATTATGTCTAGATCTTAGTTTACGGCCATACATTCTAATTCTCCCATCTTTTTTTTTTTTACTTCTAGCATTTGCATAAAGACACAAATATATTTTTTATTTTTATTCTTAGTCTGTTCCTTATAAGTAACTGTTTCAGGTATTTTGGAATCATTTATATTTGTCTGTTCTGCACAGATTTTCATCTGTGCTCCCTCATGTTCTTTTCTATTCTCTACATTATGATACTCTAATTTCCCTGAATTAAGAGCATTCTTTAGAGATGGCTTGGTCCAAACCATGCACTTCTCAGCACCTGTCAGCTTTCCCCCAAATTCCAGTTTAAAAGCTGCTTAACTCCTTTTTAGGTTTTAGTGCCAGCAGCTGGATTCCATTCTGGTTAAGGTGAAGCCCATCCCATTGGTATAGGCTCCACCTTCCCCAAAAGGTTCCACAGTTCCTAACAAATCTAAAGCCCTCTTCCCTGCACCATATCCACGCACTGAGACTCTGAAGCTCAGCCTGCCTCTGGGGTCGTGCACGTGGAACCAGAAGCATTTGTGAGAATGCTACCCTGGAGGTTCTGGACTTTAGTCTCCTACCTAGAAGTCTAAATTTAGCCTCCAGAACCTCCCTCCTGCATCTTTCTATGTCATTGGTACCCACATGTACCACAACAGTCGGCTCCTCCCCAGCACTCTCGAAAATTCTGTCTAGGTGGCACGCGAGGTCTGCAACCTTCACACCAGGCAGGCAATTTACCATGGGGTCCTCACGGGCACCAGCAACCCAGTTATCTACATTTCTAATAATCAAATCACCAGCTACCACAGTCATTCTACTCCCACTCCCCTGAGCACACACCCCTGGAGTCGTATCCTTCATACAAGAGGATAACTCATTGCCAGCTACGGGATCACTTCCCGCCATTCCAGTCTGATGCTCTCCTTCCTGGAAGCCTTGTTCCTCCAAGGCAGCACAGAGGCTGCCACAGTGGAGGTGGGACTGCTCTATGTCATCCCTGAAGGACTCCTCTATATACCCCTCCCTCTGCCTCAGTTCCTCCAGCTCTGCTGTTTTAGCCTCCAGAGAACGCGCACATGTTCTCTGAGAACTAAGAGCCCTTTACACTGGGTGCACACGTATGACCTTTCCTCAACAGGAAGATAATCATGCATGTTACACTCAGTGCAAAAGACTGAATAGCCCCCATCCCGCGGCTGGACTGTTGTCTGCATCTCTTTTTGTGAGCTAATGGCAGTCAAGTTACTTCAGGGGATGACATACATAAAGAGTTCACAGCCACGCAAATCACTTGGAGAGTTAAAAGTTACCGCACAGACTGCAAGAATCGAAGTTTCAGTGACTCTTGCGATGCAAGGCTGAGGATCCAGGGACAAATGGTGCATGTGAAAAACCTCTATGCTTCTACCACCTGTCACTCCCTCACTACAGTGCGATCTAGAGTGCTCCAGATACTGAAGATTCAGTTAGTTTAAAAAAAGAAAACAGAAGTCAGGGAAAAATACAAGTAGATAATATAATAATTATTCTACTAATCCCATGGACCTGGGCCCACTGAGCTCCCCACTGCCACCAATGGGGAAAATGCAGTGAACACAGGTTCCCATTTATGCCTGACAGTTATCTAGAATGTACTAAGCATTTTCCAAACAGGAAAGGCGTTAACCCTACCCAGAGGAGTTCACAGTCTAAAGACAGATAAAGCAGAATGAGAAGAAAATGGATAAAGCACGCTTGTCACTAATTTTCAGCTTGAACTTACTACAGCAACAAAAGAAGTCAGTGCAGTGATTCAGAGAGGTGCAGGTGCAAATTGTCAGTGGAGCAAGATTAACTTATTTGGCCTCAATAAAAGTCAAGTCAAAATTCAGGCAAAAATTGGTTGCAACATGACACAAGGGAACTTTACTCCAACACTATCTTCTCAGCTGGAAGGGCACGAGTAGTAGGACTGGCCTATGCTATACTCATGCAGAAAGCACTTGTAACTCCAGGGTATTGAATCTGTATGGTATTGCAGCTAATGCATGCTGAACTTTGTTTTGATGCCCAGCTTCATCTAGATTTGTAATAATAAGCTTTATGTTTATATAGCAACCCCCTGCCATAGCACTCTGAGCGCTTTACAAATAACAATTTAACAGAATTTCTAATCCTCACAACAACCCTGTGAGGTAGGTTAAGTTGAGAGAATACCATGACTGGCCCAAGGTCACTCAGTGAGTTTCTGAGTAAGGCAAGACTAGAACCGAGGTCCCCACCCTACCTCCCGGTCCGAGAAATGTGCACTTAGCCATTACACAACACTGGCTCTCACAGTGCCATTATATACAAGATATAATCAATAATACTCAGTGCCAAGATAGTCATTAATTAGGTAACAGCAAAAAGGGGTTTCCAGGTTTATTTTATTTTAGCCCTCCGACTATGAGGTTGCATGGTACCCCAGAATTTTGGAGGGGGGGGGGGGGGGGGGGAATCTTTTTTTTTTTTTTTTTTTTTTTAAAGCAAACCTGTACCACTTCATATTCCATGTATTCCTCAAGAATAATGGGGTCAGTTGTGCCCCAATGCTTCATGCCCCCACCCCAGTTTGGTTTTAAATTGAAGGTGAATACTAGAACACTAATGGGGTATGATTGACCCCTACTGGAACGAATGGAAAAATGAAAGCACCAAATGCCCAGTCTTGTGGGGTCATATTTGCCCCAAATACAATGTACAATTTTGTCTGCTTTCATAATATGCCATTTTATGTATGTACAGATTTTCATTACAAGTGTATTGATGGGTTAATTATACCCCAAGTGGAAACCTCCAGTTACCAATATAAAGAAAGCTTGTATCTTTAGATTTTTTTACACAGCAGTTTACCCTTTCATACAGTGTGAAGCTTCAATGATTTATATATTTTTTTACATGCAAGGTTGTGTTGAAAAAAGTTATCTTATTAGGCTGAAGGGGTCATTTAAAGCCCACCATTAGTTACTATGGCAGCTGGCTATTGAGATGCAGACTAGCTTCTAATTGCTCAGACTCTTGAAATGCAGACAAGCTGTCTGCCTGTGACTTATCACCCATTTTTTTTGTCTGCCTATGAATGGAGAGAACATTGGGATGTTAATGCTTGTTAACAGCTAGATGCTATCTCGTTTGCATATAGCATCTGGGGGTGGTTGTGGACAATACAATGAAACCCATAGTGCAGTGCACACAGCAGTCAAAAAAGCAAACAGAATGTTAGGGAATTATTGGGAAGGGGACAGAGAATAAAACTGAGGATGTCATAATGCCTCTATACAAATCAATGGTGTGACCACACCTCAAATAGTGTGTGCAGTTCTGGTCACCCCATCTCAAAAAAGACATAGCTGAACTATGAAAGGTACAGGGAAGGGCAACAAAAATAATCAAGGGCATGGAAGGGCTCCCATATGAGAAGAGGCTTGGTAGGTTGGGGCTCTTCAGTTTGGAGAAGAAACGACTGAGCGAAGATATGATTGAGGTCTATAAAATCATGAGTGGTGTGGAACTAATAAACAAGGAGCAGTTATTTACTCTCTCAGCTAATACTAGAACTAGGGGGCACTCCATGAAACTCATGGGTGGCTAGTTTAAAACAAATAAAAGAAAATATTTTTTCACTCCGCGTATAATTGGGTTGTGAATCTACTGCCAGAGGCTGTGGTAAGGGCCAATAAGCTGAGTTTAAAAGAGATTTGGACACGTTTCTGGAAGATAGATCCATTAGCAGCTGTTAGTCAGACAGGATCAGGGAACATGACGGGAGCTGGGGGGGAAACAACAGGGAATGGATCCCCCATTGTGACCTGTTGGGTGCTTCTCCCAAGCCACCATGATTGGCCACTGTCGGAGACAGGATGCTGGGCTAGATGGACTATTGGTCTGACCCAGTATAGCACTTCTTATGTTCTTACAAGCGTGTTGTCCTTGACACTGGGGGGGGGGGGTCATACTATCCCCACAAACCTATGTGTCGGACATATATTTCTGTACCAAACACAATACAATTTAATTGTTTTATGTTAAACTGGAGTCATTAAAATCATTTATTTTTTTCAACTGTGGTGTAATTGGGATATATTCTACACCATTAGCAGATTAATAAAGTAGGTTTTTATAGGTGGAGCCCCATTGATTAGCTCCTCTCCCATCCCACAAAGTTGTTGTTCCCTATCAACTTTAGGATGAAGCACAGAGAAGAAAAACCTTCCAATAAAATAGGTATATTTCCTTATCATGCAGAATGGGTGAAGACTGATTTAGTCAGTGAAGTGTTTTTGGAGATCCCGAGAATGATAGAACTATGGAACATTATCTAGCAAGTGCATTTTCAGAAGTGGGATAATTGGTGTAATCAGGATGTCTTGGACATTGTCATAGGCAAGAAGTTAACAAATCCTGTTTAATCTAAGAAACAAAGTAATGAGTGTTCCTAAAATCAGACAAATTCTAAACAAATTTCACTCATTTCACTGAACTAGCCAAAAATGGCCAAGCCTCATCTTCATCAATTTATTTTGTAGACACCACTAGACAAGAGTCATCTTTCCCCTTTCGGGATAGTATGACCTCCAGTGTCAAGGACAGCACGCTTGTAAGAACATAAGACTTCAGGAACTTCTTCCTTCAGACAATAAGGGATGATTAGATTACCTAACTGAAGCATTGATTATTGCCAACCCAAAAACAACAGAACATGGAATGTTAAATAGACAAACTTATCCAGACACTCCGGTCTTCCTTATGCTTTAATTTCAATCAACCGCACACATTCTCGTTAATTTGAAGGCAATAAATTGTAACCACATGTTTGAAGGAATCATTTACTCAGCATGTTGAACAGAGAGAAAAGGATATAGATGAATGGGATATGTTACTCTCCAGATGGAAATAATAATCTCATGGAGTGGTGGAGCTGTTGTGGGTATCATCTACACCGGCGTTGCCCATCTCACAGCAATCAGAAGGGAAGCCTCCTGCTTTGTGGGCAACTGCTGAAGGATGGTGCCAAAGGCTCTAGCAGTTAGGTGACTTAAGTGGCCACAGGGGCCCTTACACCTGCTTACAGCTGATGTTAAGTAGCTCTTTTCCCTCAAGCAGGTGTGATTTATTTTATGTTGGGGTGAGATGATATTTTAAATGGATGATCTGGGTAGGATTATGGGGAGTGGGATGGTGGATGGAATTTTAAAGGGTTGGAAGGAGTGCTGTGGCCCCTTGGGGTGTGTGGGTGTGTGGGGGTGTACGCTGCTTTGGGTGTGGGGGGGAGAAGAGTGCATGGGTGAATTTGCCAGGAACCCTCAGGGGGTGGGGGGTGGCATAGGAAAATGGGGTGGGTGAATTTATTGGGATACCTCGGTGAGAGGGAGGAATACTGGCATCTAGCGGATGGGGAAGGTAGGTGGACAAAGAATTTGGCAGGCAGGCAGGGCATAAGCCTGCAGCGAAAAGCAGGCAGGCAGGGATAAGAGTTGGGGTGGATGAGTTTAGGGGCAAGAGTGGGGTTTTAAGGGATTTTTATTTTATTTTGTGTTTAATGATGTAAGCCGTTCTGAGCCTTATGGGAAGGGCGGAGCAGAAATTTTAATAAATAAATAATCATAGCACAATAGTCATTTTAAGCATCACACAAAAGTTAAAGATGGCAGCAAAACAACCCAAAACAAAAAGTTCCCATTTTGGTAGATAACTCACATTTCCATAAACAACATGATTCTAGTTGTTTTTATGTTTTCTCAACACTAAGAAGGACATTGACAAGTTGGAGCAGGTTCAGAGGAGGTCAACAAAGATGGTCCAGGGTCTGGAAACCAAGTCCTATGAGGAAAGGTTGAAGGAGCTGGGTATGTTTAGGTCTAGAGAAGAGAAGACTAAGGGGAGACATGATAGCTGTCTTCCACGAAGGGCTGTCACAAAGAGGATGGCAAAGACTTGTTCCCTCTTGCCTCTGAAGGCAAGACTAGAAATAATGGGCTCAAATGACAAGAAAGCAGTTTTTTGTTAAACATTAGGAAGAACTTCTTAACGGTAAGAGCTGCTCAGCAGTGGAACAGGTTGCTCAGGGAGGCGGTGGCCTCTCCTTTGCTGGGAGATTTTCAAACAGAAGCTTGAAAAACATTTGTTAGGGATGCTGTAGCTGCTGGTTCCCCGCACTGAGCAGGAGGTTGGACTAGATGACCTTTGTGACACCTTCCAACTCTATCATTCTATGAACACCTTTACTGGGGATGGAGTGCCCACCAAGTTTGCTTCACTACAAATATGTCCCAGCTTCTTCCACCTCCCCCAAAATCAGATTATCAAGTGGAATAAATAACACAGTGAGGAATGAACTAGGGATGGGCGAACAGAACGCGGTTCGGATGTTCGGTCGTTTGGTTCGAAACCCGAGTTTGGGTTCGATGGTTCCATTCAGCCGAGTTCGGTTTGGCTGAACGTGGCCGAACATTCAAAAATAACAAAATCGAAATGAAATCGGAACCGAAACCTAATTTTCGGCCCTGGAAAGGCGTTTTTCCTGCCCCCGAACTCATCCGAACACGACCAAACTGTTCGGTCGTTCGAGAGTTCGGTTTGGACGTTCGAACAGACCGAGTTCGGTCCGAACTTCGCCCATCCCTAGAATGAACTCCCAGGTACCAAGGTTTGGCATTAAGTTGGTCTGGGTCACAAATGCTTTTACCTTTTACCTACCCCATTTTTCTGGGTCTCCACTCTCTTTTACATACTAACCTGCAGTCTTCCTCAGGAAGCTCTCCACATCCCATGACAGATGTATTTCCACACAAGTGATTAAACATGCCAACTTTGCAGTTCTATGATCAGTACACAGAACTGTAAGATGTTCCAATATAAAATTTAAGGACAGCACTGTGAAAATTTCAGAAAGCTCCAAAAGAAAACAGCAGTGTCCTTAACTTTCAATATCAAAGACAAATCAATACGATTCTACTCCTGGCTCTCTACTGTTGCAGCAGCAACCATTCACGACGATTATTTTACTTGTTGAAACCTCCAACCCGCCACCCCGATCTTCAGTTCCGCCCTTTGGTCTGATGTTTCCAATATTAAGTAGACTGCAACACCTTACTGTACCATGACTAATGTCCAAGCAACCCACGTTCTACTGAAAACAATAGAAGTGAACTAGTCAGCACAGGAAGATACTCCTGAGTTAAGACAGTGCAACGAAGCTGTGAGCTACTTGGACTACAGAACAAAGAAAGCCCTGGAAGTAAAAGGATTAACTGGCTAGTGACCACGAATCCTGGAAACTTCACTGAGAAAGAACTATTTTAGATAATACATACTCCATGTTTCAATACTAATAGCAACACCAAATGTAATAACACCTGTTATCCCTCTGGCATAAACATAACTGCACAACTATTTCAGGTTGTGTACAGGACTCAAAAATCTAACACTCAGCCCCTGCTCGGTTAAATCTCAAAAACGTCACTGCCACCAAAGTTGTTCTGGGGCCCTCATCCCCGTCATAATGCAATACAGCAAACAAGCATATCCATTTTAACAGAAAACTAGCTGTTCAGAAAGTCAGTCCTGTCAGTGAGAAGAGAATAGATGTTCCACGATGCAATTAAGAAGCCATGCAAAATGACAAGGGAGTCGCAGGAAACAACGGAAGTGTGGTTTCATTTTAAACATGAATTTCTTTTGCAGGAGACCATCTTTTCAGTACAGTAAACAGCTCAAACAGACTAGAGGATCTAATCAGTTTGCTAGATCATGCAATTACAAACTGGTTAGAGGTATTCTGTGCTAGAAGTCTCTGCTAGGTGCCTGGGAATTTAAAACTGCTCTGCTCCAATGATTCAGAACTTCCTCAGCCACTGAATACAAGCAGCACTACTAAAACTGAAGAACCAATGGAAATTTTAGTCAGATATTGCATACAAGATATTTCTGCTGCGTGGTACAAATAAAAGTTTGTATCCAACCCTGACTGTAGGATGAGAACTCCCAACACTGCCACTACAGTATACCCTCAGTATAACTGAACTCTTGGTGAAGGGTTTGTAATAATGAAAGGAAACTAATATGCATGGGAGCTGGGTGCTAGTTTTATAGCCAAGGATCTGCTAGAAGGATATGGTGATGGTGCACTGTATTACTACCTACCTTGCCTCCTCCATTTAATTGTCACAGGGTTTTAGAAACTACTGCAGCCAGAAACTATGCTCATACCAGGTGGGAAGCTGCTTATCCTCATTTTGAAGGACTACCTATTAAACCCGTAGAATATTTTTTTTTTAAAGGATAAGATGCTATCTGGGGCAAGAACACGATTGGCAGAATCAACAAAACATCAATACTTAATTAGAAATTTTTGAGCCACTTTTCAGATTTCTAAGACAAACACCAATGATTGCCAAGCACCAAATCCAGTTAACTATATTTTTAAAAGGAGATTTGATAATCCGTTACTACTGCAGGATGAGACCTTGTCTGCATCATTAAGGGGGGGGAAAACTCCCATTTCAGGTGTGATGAGAACTTACAATGCATCTTAGGATGCTAGTGTTCCCCTGACCCCATTTGTAAATTCTTCCTCTGCACAAAGGGATTTTTGTATAATCCAATAAGATGGAAACCACTCTTATCTTTTTTTCTGGCACACTTCTGAAATGATCCTAGAGTTACAAAGCAGTCCTGTCCTCACAGATGCTCTTATCTTGCCCACTACCCTGCATATCAACGTGTGATGTCTCAGTCATTTTTGACTGATGACATGAGAAAGAGGGCTTTGTAGGGAATGCCTCCTGCATTCCCTCCAACTACATATCCTCTTCTAAGGTTGTCCTGCCAAAACTGAAAGATGAAATCTGATAAAATAAAAGCACACTCCATCTTTCTCAGTTTACTTCTGTAAAACATGTAAGTCTCTTTTTGCACTGCATTCCAAGCATGCTGCAGCAGGTCACTTCTTACAGATTAAGTTTACATGAATTAATGGGTTTGCGGCTCTAAGGCATAGGCAACCTTAAATTAAGACTACCTTGATTCCACTAAACCGTTTTTCTCTCTCTCATATCCTATGAAAAAGCTTCCACTTGGCCCGGGTCTGACTTTCTGCATCTGGTGAACAATGGGAAACCACTTTTGGCTGGGCACACATGCAACTTTTATATTCTGCCAGAAGACTAAAATGTCTACATCAAACTACAATAAAATGGAATTGAGAATTAATATAATGCCCATTTTCAACAATGCTAAAGTGCCTTCATGACAAGTGAAATGCAGGCAAAACTAAGCGTGCAATTACACTTTTAGCCTTGGCTGTGTCAGAATGCACTGCTGAAGGTCACCCTTTAATGCAGTGAATATTCTTGAAGGAATTTTTTTTAACCAACATAAATATAGGGAAATAAGGCTTGTTATTCCCAATTTCATGAGCATATCTGATCTGAATTAGGGGCAATATTAATTATCTACATAATGTCAATATTGGCAAGAAAAAAAAATACGTTGGAAAGCTAACATGCTCTAACATAAATAAGGACTATCTCATTCCCTTACAGCTACCAGGACAAAACTACAGCCAACTGTAAGATAACTGGCTGAGACCAACTTATATTCTGCCCTTTCCTTAAGGTTCAAGGCAGATTGCAAAGAACAGTAAACACATTAAAATATATAAAAAATCCCTTTAAAAACCTCATCCCCAAACCCAACACACCCCACCTATTACCAGCCTATCCTATTCTTGCTTGCCAAACACTTGGCCAAAAGGTCTTACATTGCCCTCAGAACTTACTCAGAATAGGCGGACCTCCAGGGGAAGCGAATTCCACAACACTGGGGCAGCACAATCAACACCTCTTCTCTGTGTGCCCTAGCCATATGAATCTGGCTGGCATATGGTACCTGCAAGAAAGCACTCCTGGTCGACCACAAGGATTGTGATGGGGCATAGTGGGAAAGGCAGTCTTTCAGATATGTGAGGCCCAGACCATTTAGGGCTTTGTAGATCAAACCAGCAGAGTGAATTGTGCTGTCAGAAGTCAGAGTCGACTGTGAACCACTGGTGTAATGTGCTCATGGAGACCCACCCCTGAAAAGAGCCAGGCTGCTTCATTATGCACTAGCTGCAGCTTCCAGTCACCAAGAGCAGCCCCGCATAGCTAGGTGTCCTTGAACACCTCACTCCAACCCTCTGCACAATCTTGCCCAGCAGCCTCGGGTACAAGTTGAGCAAGAGGGGAGACACAATGAAACCATGAGGGACTTCACAGGGAAGCATAGGGGTAACAAAAATCACTTACCACCACCTGCTGGGACCTCCCCAACAGGAATGAACAGAACCACTCAAGAGCAGTTCCCCGCACCCGTGTCAGATTCTGCATCAGCAACACCTCATGATTAACTATATTAGAGGCCTCTGAAAGATCTAACAGGATACAATTTCCTTCCATGATTTTAAGATGTATATCAACCAGTTGGGATATACTAGGCCACAAGCATAGTCTCAATACTATAGCCAGGATGAAAATTAGACTGATGTGTGTCCAGGAACGCAAAAGCACTGAGGGGTGCCCAAAGCTACTGGGCAACCACCCATTCAATAACCTTTCCTAAAAAAGGGAAGGTTAGAGACAGGGTGATAGAGGGACAGGTAGTCAACATCAAGAGATGTTTTTTGAGCAGCTACCAGACAACCTCAGGTTTGAGCACGTCCGACAACCGACCCTCCTGAAAGAAAGCACCAGCCACCCCAACCAGCAATGGCCCTAACATTTCCGACCTGGCTTCACCAGCCAGGATGGGCAAGTATTTAATACACAAGTCACCTGCATCGCTTCAAGCGCATTCTCCGCTTCAGTGGTTGACACTGATTGAAACTGACCCAAAACAGGACAAGGCTGAGCTTCCACAACATCAAACTCTGTCTCCGCAGTCAAAAGCAGCAGCATCCAAGTTGTGGTGAAGGCAAGAGATTTTGTCTGCAAAGAGATTAGCAAATGCCTCACTGTGGGGAACTGATGACACTAGTTCTTGGGAGATGAAGTGGTTCAAATAATATTTTTTATTGGACCAACTGTTGTTGGTGAAAATAAGCAAGCTTTCGAGCCACACAAATAATGTCTGAGGAAGGGCCCTGTGTGGCTCAAAAGCTTGCTGATTTCCAACAACAACAGTTGGTCCAATAAAAAAATATAATCCAACCAATTTGTCTCTCCAACACTTGGGACCAACACGGCAACCACATTCTATCACTAGTTCCAGGTGGAGACAAACCCGACTGACCACCACCTGGAACAGCTCCACTGGATGAAACTTTGCAGACACTATTAACAGTGCAAAAGAAAGCTCTTCATCACCATCACAGGCAACAGCATTGTTCTTCAAAAACTACCTATGCTGCAATCAGCTGGTTTCAATGCAAACCAAGTGCCACCTGCACTCTAACCCCCTACCCTCCTGCTTCATCTGTCTCAGATTCCGTGTATACCTGCGGAACCTGTGCTGCCAGAACGGTGGGTACAACTGTGAACATTGGCCATGATCAACATGCATTTCCACAAGTTGGGGTGAAAACAGACATGATGCTAACCACCCTTTAACCACCCTTGGCGCTGATTTATGCATGTTGCGGGGCTATATTGGTGCCCTATGCAGCCCCGCAACATGCATAAATGACCACCAAGGGTGGTTAAAGGGTAGTTAGCGTCATGTCTGTTTTCACCCATAATCAGGCCATTGACAAAGCAGCCATTAGTACAATATTTCCCCAGAGTGTTCTTGAAGCTTTTTAAATCCAGAATGAGATGCCCTATTGCTCTAGCTTGCACACCTTTCACTGGGTTGAGGACTGCTAGCACAGGGGAGAGGAAAAAGTATTTTGATTGGGTGTGGGATGATGTGAACAAGTCAACTGCAACCGTGAAGACCTGGTATGTGCCAGTGCAGTGAAATTAGTGAAACTATCAATTGCTGCAAGAATTTAACTTTAAGAGACCATGGTCAACATAGAATCCTAGCTAACTGATCACAAAACAGACCCCAGCCAAGCCACAGCTTTAAAAGAAAGATTCAGTTCAGAAATTGATTTGTGTTGCTATAATACATTGAGCACAATATCAAATAAATAGTTAATAGTTATTTTATGTAGGTCTAATGCTCAGCTAATTTCCACTTCCCTAGTGCAGGGAAGAGGAGTAACGTCATCAGGTAGTTAACCCATCTGAAGACAAGAACCAAGGTGCTCTACATACTTGCAAGTTTCTTAGTGGAATTCTATTTCCAACAGAGGCCTGTGATCCAACCCAAGTCCAGCATTACCTGTACCTTGGACTTGGGCCATGCTACCCAACTTCAGGAGGCCTTTCCGCCCACGGAGCAGTCTCACATCATGGCACTCCATGGGGGACATTACCACACTGGAAAGGGACAGAGAACACCTTAGCCCTGCTTATTAATGAAGCACCACAATGCCATGATGCCCCGCTGGCAGAGGTGCCACTTGGATACACTGGGTAGAGGTTCAAATTTCTGGCCCAAGCAGGGCTCTAGTTTCCATACTTAAGCGCTGTCCATGTTTAAGCGTTTATTTAAAAACATCAGAAGTCTAAAAAGTAAGAAGGGTAATTAGAGTGTGTGCATTAAATGACGATATCGACATAACAGACATCTCAGAAACTTGATGGAATGAAGATAATCGGTAGAACCTTGGAGTACCAGGATACAAAATACTTCAAAATGACGGAGTAGATTAAGCAGTGCGGCATTATATGTTAGAGACAGCACTGAGTTTAATAGGATTAAAATTTTAAAAGTAAACAAAATCTCTATGAGTAGCATATAATGGTGGGGTCGTACTACCAACTGCCTGAGCAGGACAGTGGGACTGATTCTGAAGTGGTAAGGGAGTTTTTATTTATCTCAATAAATTCTATAAATTCTCAATTCTATACCAGCCTACTCGCTATACAGTGACTCAAGGCGGCGTACAACAACATATAGAATGCCAGAATAAAATAAACATTAAAACTCAAATAAAACCCAACTTAAATCCTCCTTCTGTCATCCCCCTCACCGAATGCCTGACGAAAAAGCCAGATCTTGCATTGTTTTCAAAACATGGGGGAGGTCCCAGGAGAGTCGAATCTCTGCCAGGAGCGAGTTCCAGAGTCATGGTGCAGTCACTGAGAATGTCCTTTCAAACGTGCCCCCCCGGGAAACCCAGGGGACCTCCAACAGAGCCCCCCCCCGGAGGACCGCAGGGGTCAATCAAGAACACGGGGTGGGGTGAGGCATTCCCGCAGATAGACAGGGCCCAGGCCGTGTAGGGCTTTAAAGATTCAATCAATCAATACTTTTATTAGACGCTAGCTTCCGCCATGGTCAAAAACAACAACAACAACAAACTTTAAAGATTAAAACCAACACCTTGAAGCAAACCCGGAAGACTATAGGGGGAGAGATGAACGCTCCCCCAGGCCTACACGCTGAGTTCTACCAGCCAGGAATGAGCTGAACCATCCAAGAACAGCCCCCACCCCCACCCTGGCACAGTCCCGCAGGCGTGTCACCAGCAACTCGTGTTCTACCATATCAAATGCTGCTGGCAGATCTAACAAAAATAAAAAGAGTGGATCTACCTCGATCCAACTCTTGGCACAGATCATCAACCAAGGCCACAAGTGCAGTCCCCGTACCATGACCTGGACAAAATTCCACTGCAAAGGGTCAAGGCAACCAATCCGGTCCAGATGCCCTTGGAGCTTCTTGGCCACTGTCCGTTCAATAACCTTCCCTAAAAAGGGAAGGTTAAAGACAGGTCGATAGCTGGGCAGGGCATCAACGTCAAAAGATGGTTTCTTGAGCAAGAGCCGTATCACAGCCTCCTTCAGGCACTCCATGACCCTGCCCTCCTCCAGAGAGACATTGACCACCCGAGCCAGCAATTCTCCTAACGTCTCCCGGCTGGTCTTAACCAGCCAGGATGGATATGGATCAAGTTCACATGTTTTGGCCTGCATAGCCCCCAGCATCTCCAACGCATTGGGGCCGGTATCAGCCCAAACGGATCCCACAAAACAGGACTAACGGGGCATCTAACACCCAAGGTACACTCCCTGCTTCAAACGCAGCATTGAAGCAGTGATGTATACGAGTGATTTTGTCAGCAAAAAAAATAAAAATATCTATGAAATGGTCACAGTGAGCACTGGATGTCTCCAGTTCTAGGCAGAGAGAGGCCGGACTGCCCAGCCCTTTCACCACGCGGAAAAGTTCAGCCGGCCGAGATTTTGCGGACGATATGAGAGTAGCAAAGAAAGCCTTATTTGCTGTCCACACAGCCATGGCATATGCTCTCAAGGCTGCTGTATGTCGCAATCAGTCGGCTTCAGTACAGGTCTGACACTACCGTTGCTCTAACCATCTCCCTTTCTGCTTCATCAGGCGTAGGTCATCTGTAAACCACGAAGACCTGTGTCACCTATGCATGGGAAGCAGATGCCTGGGAGCCATCCGGTCAATGGCCTTGGTCAGCAAGATGTTCCAAAGTGCTACGAGGTCATTAAGTGAGCGGCCATCAAGGTCGGAAGGCACAGCCCTCAGGGCATTCCGGAACCGATCCAGTTCCATGTGTCTCCGGGGGTGAACCAAACGAATACATTCCACACCCTGTTGGGGGTAGACATGTTCCAGGAGAGAAGTCTGCAGGAGATAATGGTCTGTCCATGACAAGGGCATAGATATGTCCCCCACTATTAGATCCCCCGCCTCAAGGCCAGTGCAGAATACCAAGTCCACAGTATGTCCTCCCTCATGAGTCAGGCCAAATACCCTCTGGGACAAGCCCATGGTTGCCATGGTAGCCATAAACCCCTGCTCTGCCCCCCTAATGTTGGCCTCAACATGAATGTTGAAGTCCCCCAGGACAATCAGTCATAGGGAACACACCACCACTGGAAACAAAGAAGGTGGAAAGGAGAAGATAAAATCTATTCTTTAATGTATAATGTAATGTACAAAAAATACAGAAGGATCTGCTAGGCAGATACAATATTCAAAACAACTGTATGTTATACATCTCACAATTGTTATAAAGGCATCCAACCAATAAAAGATGTCTAATACATACAAACCCCCATGGGGGAAACCCAAATGCGTTTCGGGGACCAGCCCCTTTCTCAATGGGATAATGAAATTAAAACTGGATGCATATATTTGTGCGTGAAGAGCTATTACCTAAAAAATGTTTTTTAAAATAATTTTAAAATGGAACATAATGAGATGCATTTGCATCATACACAAAAACAAAAGAACATACTGAAAAAGTGACTTCACAAATATCCACTCACTGTTGTCAATCACACTTGAATCCTTATATGTCAATATGGGATTCCAAGAATATCTCCTAAAAATTAAAGGCAAAAATTGTCTCCAATGTTTGGCAATATATTGCTATGGAATATTTACAATAATTATTTGAGGTATGGATCCCATAGAAATATCTCACCTTGCCTCAATATGAAGGAGTGCCTAGTTGGATTTGCAAATGCTCTTATGGAGAGTATTTTAATGTCCTCCAGATTATTCTTCTCAAATTCATACTATATAGAAACAAATACTGCAAGTCAAGGGTAAGTCCTTCCTTAACTGACAAATTCATCCCCTTGTTGCTCCAATATATAATTTGATTTACAGTATGACTCTAAAGTCATTCATTTTTTAGATATTACCATTGAGTTCAACTCAAGTAATATTTCTACTGCCACATACCAAAAAGATACTGATGTTAACTCATTGCTTCTTTTCAACAGCAATCACTCAAAGCACCTAAAAAAAACCCTTCCCTTTGGCTAATTACTGAGACAGATGTAACTGGTGTAGTTTGACAACTCTTATGGATCAGGCTAACGGTTTAATGGAAATTTAAGAAGAGGGGATACCCTGAAAGAGTATTGAAGATTTTTCCCCCCAAGGTTTTGAATTTGTCCAGGGAATTCCTACTGGTCCCAAAAGATAAACGTGAGGGGACAGGGAGAATGATTTGTTCTATTACATTTAGCTTAGGATCAGCAACCATAAAAAGGGCTATATGCAAACAATGGCATTTAGTAGAAGATATCTGGCTGCAAAGAAAAAAACATGTTTTCATACAGGAAAACAAAATCCATCGAAGATATTCTAGTGTACACCGATATAAAATATTCTCAGAAAATATTTTCTGCACCTACACATTTTAGGTCCTTACCTGTGGATCATTTCAAGTGTGGGAAATGTCCCCTTTGTAGGTACAGTAGTCCCACAAAGGTGTTTGTTCATCCTGCTACTGGAAAAGAATATCAACTCAGACATTTTTCTACCTGTTCCACTGCTTATGTGGTACATCTAATTTTGTGTCCCTGTAAACTTATCTATGTGGGATGCATCTCCAGATCTGTTAAAAACTAGGATTAGTGAACATTGCAGCAACGTTAGGAGGAAAAATATATATTAAAGAACCTCTGGTCTCGCACTTTATCCAGGAACATAAATCAGAGGAGTTAAGATACCTGTGTATTGAAGCTGTGTCTTCTGGGGGGTCCTCCCTTTAGGTGGGGAGGTGTCTGTCACTTGGGCTACCTTTCTTTTTCGAACGCAACACCACCTCTGACACCAAATCGGCTACAGCAGGCAGTGATGCTGCTGCGCAAGCAGGTGAACTATATACAAGCAGCAACCCTAATTTGTCCCCAGATGCCAAATCGGCCACGAGATGGAGACCCTCTATACCGGATGGAGTCTGCACTGGATATCTCCGTGCGGCCCACTCATCCTTAAAAATCATGGCTACACTGCCCCCCCTACGCCCCCGGGCATCCCGATAGCTGTGGTTGATGCTTCACAGAGTAGCCAGCCGGAACCAGGTCAGCCAAAATAGGCCCCGACTCCTTGTCCAGCCAGGTCTCTGTAATACATACCATGTCAGCCGCCTGGTCAAGGATCAAGTCCCTGAGCACAAGAGATTTATTAACAACCGACCTGGCATTTAATAACAGCATCACATCGCCCGGGGTCTTTCTAGCCTTTATCACCATGTCATCTGCTCTGGGGGCAATGAGAGGAACAAGGAATAAACACGTAGGTTCTCCCAGAGATCGAATATGCTCTCCCAAGGGACCATACCGTCCCCAGCCTGTCACAACCCAAATAGCGGAAAACCTCACCCCCAGGCTACCCCTCCCAGTTCCAACCCCCCTGGCCTAATCGCCAGGTCAGTGAGAGGGTGCCGAGAGGCACGCCACTCTTAAAGTCCTTTCCCCAACAGCTGGAAGCTGCTGGGAGGGATCCCCAGACTCGCCCCCCTCTCCCTCTGCCACCGGAAGATTAAGTTACTATATTTGAAAAAACAATAACAATGGGTGACTAATTGTCCTTACAGTGACTGGATAAATGTCACCTTAGGGCATGACGCAGAGATAAAATTACAGATATCATAAACATCTGCTTCTTGGAGCAGCTAGTTCTGGAACCCATGAGGAGAAGAAGTGTGTTCGGATCTAGTCCTAACTGGAGTGTAGAATCTAGTGCAAGGAGTAATGTAGTGGAGCTGCTTAGCAATAGCGCTCAAGATTAAATTCAACATACTTCTAGGGGAAAGAATGCCACCACCACAATAACATGTTAACATAAAAAAAAGAAAGAAAAGAAAAAAGGTTGTGTTTATACATAAAGCCCTCAGAGTGCCATGGCAGGGGGGGCACTATATAAAAATAAAGATTATTGTTATTATAACACAAAAATTAAGCAGCTAGTTCAAGGGAAACTAAAAAGAACACTCAAGGCTCAAATGTCTGCAAGAGGCATTGAGACTATTTAAACACACCATCTTGGAGCCCAGAAAAAATAAATTATTTCACAAATTAAAGAAGGCAGCAAGAAAACCTAACATATGCCTTTACCTGATCAAATTTGCAGATGACGAAGTTATTCAAAATAGTTATGACCAGGGATACATATTCACTGTATTTTCCTATTGGGAGCAGGGAGGGAGAAGTTGGCCAAAGTCTGAACATGGCCAGGATCAATAAGATTGTGTATCTTTCCAGGGTAAAATTGTAGGCAGGGAAAAAAAAAACCATGGAAGGTATAGGGAAAAACAATTCTGTCCCTACAACACCTTTTCATCAATCAGGTGCTCACCATCCACTGCAGACACTCCATCAAGCTTTATCTCGGGTCAGATTTTGACACCTCTTTGTGACTTTATAGCCATTTGTGCATTCTTTAAATAGGACATTTGTCTGTTTTTAAAATAGGATTTTTTTAACAACATTTTTAGTTTACTTTACGTTTTTCAACTTTATTAACTTTAAGAGCATCTTTACTTTCCTTTGAATTGAATATCACTGTTTGTCAGTTGAAGACACCATTACTTTACAGCCTGCCTCCCATATGTACAAGTAGACTACGCCTTCGGGGACACATCCAACGTAATTAGTTGACCAGGTGACAGCAGCCTTACAATCAGGATGGAATCGGAGGTATTTCAAGACACCCGGCAATCGAAGCACTTACAACAAACAGCACAGGGGTAGTCAAACTTGGCACACAATGTGTCGCAGCAGCAATCATCTATCATAGCCATGAATGCCGACTATCTGTCCAACAGCCCACACACAACAGCAAACAATAATCGTAGGATTTCATTAAAAAAAAAAAATCACTCTACATTCTTCTGAGTTTCCTACTCCACACCATATAGGAAACTTATCAGAGCAATGCTATGCCTGAAAGGCATTGAATTTCAGCTATGAAAACTTTTAGTAATCTTAGAATAGGCAATATCACTCAAAGTTTACAGCAGCTGCTGTCAATAGGGAAAGGCAATGACAGCTAATCGGCTGTTTTCTCTCCAGTACCAAACAGAATTACATTGTGACTATTAATTTGTTAATAGAAATTAAGAAATAGTGCACACGTTCACAAGAAATTCTTTAATTAAGCCTAATGTTCACCAATGTTTTTTTCAAATAAATTGCAATATTCGTGACCAGGCCCGGATTTATGGGCAGGCCCCTTAAGCCCAGGCCTTGGGCAATGTTTGGGGTTTTTTTTTTTTGGGGGGGGGGGGGGTTAGCAATCCTGGCCCTGGCGCCACTCAGTTTTTTTTCCTTTTCTCCCTGAACTGCTGTAGACTGCTTCCCGCAGCCAAAGCCTGCTGCCTGGGTCCCCATCCCTCACCTGCTTCTGCCATCTGCCTGCTAGTAGCTCTGCAGCAGCAGGTAGACTGGGAGATAATGTTTGTTTACAAACAACTTCTCCCCATGTGAATGATCAGAAGGTTGTTACCTTGTAAAGAAGGTTCTTCGAGATGGGTCCTAACATTAACATTCTAACAACTGGGTTGTACGTGGCATGCTCACCATATTCAAATAATAGACCACGTGATGGTCTCGAGCTCCTCTAGTATAAAAAGCGCTTTCCCCCTCAGAATGACAGTTCCTTCCAACCCTTTATTGGAAGAAAAAAATTCTATGTGGGGCTGAAAAGGTGGGTGTTGTGAGAATGTTAGGAGCCATCTCGAAGAACCTTGTTTACAAGGTAGCAACCTTCTGTTCTTCGAGTGGCTCCTCACAGGCCCTTTTTACATGGCTTCCCCAGGTGGGGGAGTGTCTGTGGGAATGCCAGTGCGTGGGCGGGGTGTGCTCACGGCAGCACATGCATCCCCACTCACCCCCCACTCATCCGCACCCATGGAGCAACCGCCATTTTCCCCGGTTGCTCCATGCATGGGCATGTGTGTTTGAGTGGGGATGCATGTTAGGTGGGTGCGCATGCACCCCCACTCATCGCGGACATGCGTGCCACCTCATTGACACGGGGCTCCCCCACCCATGAACATGCAGCGCGGGTGTGGGGCTTGGCTTGGGGGCAGCAGCCTGAGAAGGGCCATGGGGAGCAAAATTAATAAGTCTGGCCCTGTTCATGAAACAAACTTTATCTCTGGCACGGCACAGCACAGCACTCAGAACCACTAGTCAAGGATCAAGAGCTACTGATTTGTTTTGCCATGTCTTAATTAATGACATGTCTAATTCAAACTTGATAAAATATATCAATAATCAATAAGCCTGTGTCTACCCTGCTCTCTCTGCATTGCAAGGGGATCTCAAAGGCTGCTAAATTACTCAAGGCATGTAGAATCTGAAAATGATGGTAATGAGCAAGACAGTATTCCGCATGATAGAATTGACATACAAGTCTCTGTACTGGTCAAAGGCATTGTTGGCTTCCACCTCCAGCTTACGCAGGCGAGCGGATGGCATGGCACCGTCTTCCAGAGGAGGATCGTATTTGTTACTCCATGGTGATCTGCAAGGGAGACAAGAAAGAAAAACTTAAACAATCAAGGCAAACACTGCACGACATGTGCTTTGAAAAGGGTAGGCCCAAGCCACAGATGTTTGAACTTTCAAGAGGAGCTATTTTCAAAGACTATTAATCTGTCAGAACCTGGTCATAAACAGTCATTTCTGAACATGGACAGAAAAGGAACCCAGACTTTCAAAACTCATTTATAGCTCTCAACTTTCCCTGTGGCTCTCCTCTTATCTCTGTGTTGCCATTATACCTATAATCTTTCTTTAGAGGAAAAAAGGAAGAAAAAACCTTTTAGTACCTCCTTTGAGTTCACATTTTTCAAACGCTGGAGTTTAGAACTTTACCCATTAAAACTAAGTAACATTTGACTGCACTGTAGGAGGAGGAGGGTACACTAAGTAGTCAACAGGAACTAATCCAACACTACACACATTCACTACAGCCATCCTGTCCAAGATTCCATTAACATTTGAGAGATGTGCTATCCTTGTGCAACATCAGGAAAACATGTGAACAGCATGAAAATTAACAAGGTTTATAAACTGTAGCTTCCCTTATTAATTCTAGCAGGTGTGACAGTTTGGGGATCTCAAAAAGAATGGCTTTAAAGGCTAACGTATAGTTCTGAGATGGAGCCTTTTGTCCATCTGTTTCAGAAATTTATAATTCCCATTGTGTGAGCCCCACATTCTCCTTTTCATTTCCCCTGTGAACAACAAACCTACATATCACCACATATATTCCTAGACTTTGCCCAGTTTCTCTTTTAAAATGTTCCAGTCCCCCAACATCAGGTTTTAATGCAGTCCATACGCAAGGGGATTTTTCTTGCAGTAGACATTTGTTATTCATTTCTCCAAAAAGCGGTCTCACTTTGACATCTGTTTAATGCAAAGGACAAAGAACAGAGACTGTTTTCCTCCAGCCTTTTGCTTCCTTCACCACATCTCTCACACTCGCACATACACACTCAATACAGGCAAGATTTGACTCTCAACAGGTGAGACACCAGGAAGATTTTAAATTACTGTCCCCCAGTCATTCAGAACAAGGCTTTTAGAATATCAGTTCTCCACTTTTAGGGTAGTAGTTCTCTGCTGAGGAAAAACTCAATTGATTTGTTGAATGTTATGAAGTTCTCAGTACCTTATCTGCCAGAAAATTCTGTCCATAGTTTAGCCCAAAGATTTCACTGCCATAAAAAGTTTGAGGCATAGATGAAGCAGATGTACACATTGTGCAAACAAAACTACAGGTCTAAAAATTTAAAACCAGATTGCCCTGGAAACAGTAAATAGCGTACCAGTCTTCTACAACTATTCTTGAAGGACAGAACTTTGTGTGCTATTTTACAAGTACTGTTTGTAAATAGTACATTTTACAAGTACTATTCTGATCAGTCCCTGTTTCTAGAGGTACTTTTTAAAAGCACAAAGGGTTCTAGAAGTTAGCTTATTTTTATAATTCATAAGATTTTGGCAAAAGGGAATTAGTGAAGAGAACTAGATTTCCTGTTATAGTGCTAGTAGTAAAACTAACACTACATTCTCAAAAATTACTTCAAAGTATAGACGAACTTCAAAATATAGACTAATCAAATAATGAAAAAGGCTCCCCCACTTTCATTATGAGGCAACATGAATTTAGTCACAGAACACCCCAAGAAGAATGCCTCTTAAATCTTCAATACATCCCACAGAGCCAGTTATAAGAAATCCCAATTCAAGCTTTCAAATGATTTTTGAAAATTACCGTTACCCTAAAGAAATGAAAAAAAGGGCATATGTCATTGCAGATCAGAGGTTTATCAGCACCACTAAATGCACTACAAAGGTTTAGGGTTCTCTTGAGACTTTCTGGCATCTCTTATTTTGGGGGAGGCTAGACAGATCATCAAGCATATTGATGATCTGGGCCTTCAGCTGTCAAGAGCCATAGCCGCAGCCTTGAGGTCGTCCCCCTGGTATAAATATTGGATTCCTGGCCCCTCAGGCTTGCGTTATCTTTCCCTGGTAACCTCCCCTTTACACAGCAGAGTTTACAGTGTTACACCTCCAATTCCTGGAACTATGGTGTCCCAGGGAAGGTACTTGGGGATTGGTTATTCTAATAGGCTATGTATTTGTGGTACGGGTGAGGTTGAGGACCTGGCCCATTACGTTCTTCTCTGTCCTGTTTATGTGCACATTCATTCCACACCCTCAATGTTAATGAAATTTGACTGGGTTTCCCGTGTTTGCTTTGTTTTTTGCTGAATGACTCCAGGGATACTGTAACCGAGGGCAATGGTGTTTTTTGCAGTTCCTGCTGTTAAATTAAGGGAGCAGCGGGCACTGGGTCACTCCTCGGCTTCATTACAAACTTATAACTTACTGCTTTTCTGTATTGTATTTGTTTTATTTTGTATTTATGACGTGGCCTGTGCCTGGTGCATAATAAACTTATTCATTCAAGTGCAATACAAAAAGGGTATGCTTCAATTCTAGTCTAACAACAGATATTCACACATCAATAATTGAACATGAGGCTCTGACCTGTTAACCAACTTCATTAGCCTGCTTAAAATTAGCAACTCCTGGAGACTCTTAAAATCTGATTAATTCTATTTATGCAAAACTGTCAGAAGGCTCCTAAAGAAATAAAAGTGGTGTTTATTCTCATACAAATTGTAGGAATGGGTCAGAGAAAACTGTTCCAATTTTTTCTCCAGAAAACAATAATGTTGAATGGGTGTTTCCTCAATGATTTTCATGCTTCTCTATCAATTTACAGCAAAAACATGTTTTTCCACATCCTTAAGATTTTAATTGATGTTAGAGTCAGCCCATCCCAATCAAAAGACACAAGCACCTCCAACGTACAAATAGCCCTAAGCATTTTATTTCCTAAAGTTAAATGTTACATGATGTTATAAGCAATATGGATGAAAAATCTCCTATGCAGTAATAAAGGTACAAAAAGACTAGTACAGAAATACTCGAGGGCAACTGGTCTAGAGCTGTTCCTAGCATTCATACTATAGGGATTTGCAAAGAATTCACACACTGCATAATTACTCTGTCCAGAGACTATTTCCCAGCAGACAAAACATTGAGAGAGCTACAACTGATCATCTCAAACACTACTAATTTAGCATTCCCTCTCCGCTTTCTGGGATTGGTCTGACAATGTTATGGGAAACCTGCAACTCCTACAAAAAGCATTTTGCTTCAGCTGTGGTCAGATATCAGCAAAAACTTTGCCATATCTTCACAGATAGGTAAAAATATTTTTACCTATCTCCAGTCCTCGGCATCCAGAAGCCAGCTATTTATGACAATCTCAGCCTTGAACAGCAGACTGGATCAACACTAATTTCAATGAACCAGGAATGGAGATGTATTTTACTTTTTAAAAAACAAGATGGAAAAATATCTTCAGGATGTTAACATGTATAATATGAAAACCTGCATGCAATGGGTTAGCTATTTTATAACCGTGACAAAGTTATGATTTATGATACGGTTAGGATGAACAAAGTTGATATATGCACTTGATAAGAAGCAACATTTCTGTATTTCCACAATATATGTACAGACAACCTGTAAAGTGTGAACTGTAGGTAAATCACAGAAGCCCATCTAGCTAAATACATGAATCTCCCCCACAAGGACAACAGATGTTGCCATCCCTTGAGAAGGGCAAATTAACTTGAGACAAAGGCAAAAAAACTGCTTACATGGAAGCATGGTTGTTGGTTAACACTGAAAAGAACATGAAAGCTGTTCTGAGTCTTAAAAAGCAATTTTGAGTCTTGTGAGCCACCCTGAGCCATGTGGGACAGATAACCAACCAAGTGCTGGGATGAGCTCTTCTCCACAGCCTTTTGCCAGCATGCAAAGGGGAAGGTTTTTGCTCTGAGCCTCTAAGTTTGGTGCCTGGCCTGGAATGGCCAATAATATGGACTCTGAACTAGAGATGTGAAGGCCTGGGGGTGGGGGGGAAACCGGTGGGGGAGAAAGCAGGGTTTCCCCTCCCCCCTGTTTTTTTCCAGGGTCTCATATGGAAATTTTGGGGGAAATGAAAAGAATATTTCACAAAATGTTGCTCTCACAATGAGTAAAATAATCTGTACAAATGTTTGAAACAGTATTATTACCGCTGCCCTTCAGTTTTTCATAATGCTTTCTAATTAATATAGTATTCAAATGCAGGTCACTAAGACTGACAGGAGTAGGAATTTAGGCAATTAGTATACACCACAGGCATATCTAGTAGTTGTCTAAAGCTCAAGTTTTGCTAAACTTTCAGAGCTATAATAGTAATAGTTATATTGATCATCACACTGCATAGTGTAAAGCAGTGGCATGCATCCGACTTATTTTTCAAGATTAACTTTAGTTTTCTGCCAGTCTATATTCTCTATTTTGCTCTGAAGCAGGCAATTTCTGTGTAAGTGTCCCAGTTTTAACAAGGTGAACATGATTTAATTGGCAAGTATTAGATCTCTTTTGCAGACGGCAGGAATGGCATTTAAGCAAAGCCCATAACTTACATTTCTCCTGGCTAGCAGATCATGGCCTTTTCAAACTGTTACTGCTGGCTCCTGCAGTAATTTTATCTAAAAAAATTCATATCAGTATCCTAAATGTTTTAGTGGAAGAGCACTCAAACACACATTTAAGAGCTTAAGTGGAGCCTATTTGAAGAAAGGCAGATAGACAAACGCATTTAGATTTCAAAAGTCAGGCTTCTAATTTCCCTAAAAGGAGAAATGTTTTTTTGCTTCAGCTAATAGGTTTCAAACTGTGTTGTTGGCACCAACTCACCCATAAGGATTCCATTTGAGAAAATGATCAAACACACTTAGGATGGAAATGTGTGGAGTAAAGTCAAAGACCTTGAAGTTTTGTATCAAAAAGCTCTGCCTTCATGCTGTGGATTCCACTGCCAAGTGATATCCCCCAGACACCTTTATTGTTACTGGAGAACTAATACAAATCAGTGCATGTAAGACTGCACACATGGGTAACTGCTTTCAAAAACGGGAAGCAACCTGGTTTAAGTAAACTGAAAAGTCAATCACTAACTTGACTTTGCCAAAAGGAAAAAAAAAGAACTAATTAGTTACATTTTATAAGCAATATTCCAATTTGATGGCAAGAGGAAAAACAACTCCAAATATAAAGGACAAAACATGTGGTATCTACAAAGGTTTCTCCATCAACTGCAGCTGACAATATCAAATAATATACAGACATATACATATAAAAACTTTATACAAAATATTCTGAAGTTGCATGAAGACTTCACTGTTAAATATGAAGACAACTCCACTCCAGAAAGAGGTAGTTGAGCTCCAGAATTCTAATCAAGTTAAAAAGAGATGCTTTCTTAAAACCAGTTATCTGTATGTCATGAAAATGTCCTTTTCAAAGCCTCACTGAGAAAGACAGTCCTGAATTCCGATCTCATCCCCAATATTCATTTTAATGTATGTATTTTTCTGCTCCCTTTAAGATGCTTAAAGAAAGCTTTTCAGGAAGGAAGAACTTTACACAGAGGAAACCGTTATTCTGACCTTACAGCAAGATTTTCAAAATGTACAAGTTATAATAGAGAAAAAATGTTTTCTTCCACTATCTGATTCCAGTTATTACCAGATCCTTAAGTGTTACTTGTAACCCCAGCTGGTAAATTTATCAGACAAGTGCTATTTTAAATACGAATCTACTTAATTTTAGTGCTGATAAAAGATGTTTAGCAGGCTTGGAGACTTACGCTCCATCTCCACAAGAGGTTGTACTAGTGCGAGTCTCCTTTTGCCCTCCCAAAGATGCCAACTTGCCCACAAATAACCTCTGGGATGCTTGCGTCTTACCACCTACTCAACTGTTTTTTAAACTAAAACTGTCAAATAGGACAGCAACATGGATATATCACCTAGAACTGAGGACAAACTACAAATCATTTAATCATTTTGGCCAAGCAGGTGATCAACAGCTCTCAAAAAGCATCTAGAAGCCAAATGCTTTTAGAGTCACCTTTCATGACCTTTGGTCCTCTCTAGGCCCATATTAACTTCAGCCAGCTGACTTTGTATACACAACCAAATGGAGATTGGTTAAAAGTTATGGCATACATGAGTATTCAAGTTGGGGAAAAAACCTCGAGACTCCCAAGATTCATTAAACTGGTCACTAAATATGCTACATGCTATTCAGAAAGAGCAAGCCAAACAGACATCTCTTCTGAAAGTCAACCTGGGCGTGGGGGGAGTTTAACTAATTAAATGCACACACGTACTGAAACTGAGGAATAAGGGCTCTTTGTTGTGGTCTCTCGGGTAAAAAAGAAATCCATGCACGCTCTGCTCCCTTTTCTTCAAATGCCTCCTAACATTTAGCTATTCTGCCAGACTTTCCTAGCCCTTCATTCCCATAGATTGCTCACTGTTGCTTTGCCTTAAACAGTCTTATCTGGGATCAATTTCCTTCCCTTGTAACTAAGCTAGGCATATGCACCTATACCTTCTTAACTTCACAAATGTATTCCTGTCTCTTCATATTCATACCACCCCCACCCCCAACTCCCCTACCGTGTCTATTCTAAATTGTAAGTCCCTCAGGGCAGGGACCTGTGTCAAACTAGGACTGCTTAGTACTAGGAATATTGTTTGTGCTACATAAATATTACATCGTTTGGTCAGCCTCATTTAAAAGAGTAACCACCTGGTGATTTAATATTTACAAGATTATCTGAAATACCAGTTTTCTGCCTGTTAATGAAAGCTTTGAGTGTATACCACTGTCATTATAGCAATTCGAAAGCATGCATGGGATTTTTAAAAAAGCTTTAAAACACTGGTTACTGAAAGTGTCAAACCGTAAACAGTACATTGCTTCATTGTCCAGCTGTATTACAGGAATCCCCTTTGGTTTCTTTTTTAAAGGAAAGGTCGTGTCCTATTTGACCGGCTATACTTAAGACACTGTGTGGAAGCCCCTCTTCCTCACCCTGTGAAGAGGGCATCGCACATCAGTTTCTACAGGGAATTAGCTTTTCTCTAAATTGTGGATACGGTGACAGGGGAGACTCACCTCTGTCCGAGTGAGCTGGAGGGTACAGTACGGCAAGGGGCAGGGCAGCACTAACCTGTCCTGCTTCAGTGTGATATTTCCCTCGGAAGCAGGGTCTTCTCAAAGCCCCTGTTTATTTTTAGGCGGTTTTCCCCATCAAGGCCCAGACCATCCAGCCCCAGAGGAGTGTGGTTCAATGTCAGTTAATATATAATTTCCCACCGCACTTACTGATGCTGCCAGCATAGATGGCTTCTTGCATCGCACCCACACCTGCAGACGGGTTGGTAAAATAAAAATTGGTTGAGAGCAACCTGCTCAATAACTTCCCACAGCTAGCATTTCTCTGGTTGCAGCCAGAGCACAGCAAGAGCCAATAGCCTCTGGCTAATCACCCGGGGTTTACTTTCCCAGGTGTATCTGAAGTCCCAAAATTAGGCATGGTAGGTCTCCTCCAAGATCCCCATTCAATGCAAGATTGCCTCGAAGTATATTTTAATTTGCTGCCTCAGCTCTCTTTCATTTAGAGCCCTGTACATCATCTGGGCTTCTCCTGTCAAGAACGGAGCCAATCTAACCGCCCAGGTATCCCTAGTCCACTGTGCTGCCATGGCCCCCCTTTCAAAGGTGACCAGTTACGCTTCAGGATCATCCACTGCCAACATCCTAGCCAGGGTTAAACTTCATAGGCCCCAATCCTGCTGTACTACCTCCACTCGGGGCTATACAGTAGTAAGTTTGTCTGTTAAGCCTGTAACAGCTGTGTTTGCTGTGACTGTTGTTGTATTTGCATCAGAGCAGCCTGTTGTTGGGCCACAACTGTTAGGAGGTTAGCAGTAATCTTGGCCCAGTTCCATGCTCTAACCCTTTTTACCACAGTCTCCTATTATTCTCAAGACCTGCAGAGTTTTTTACCCACTGCTCTAGCACTTCAGTTCAGAGTTTTCGCCCTTCAATATAGTGTGTCCTGCCCAGGAGGATTGCACCCTTATCTGGAGGAAGCTGCCTTCGTTCATGACCACTTATGTGGAAGTCTCCCTTCCTTGCCCTGTGAAAAGGTCCATACATCAGTCTCTACAGAGAATTCGGTTTTCTGGAGCCACCATATAAAGCTGCAAGCTTTCAATATTCCTCTGTTCCCAGAACTTGGGCACAACAAACCCTCGAGTCTTTTTCGTCTCGCTTCCACCTCACTTACATTCAACTGAAATCGCCCTAAGCGGGGTTTCTCCCACCTATGGTGGGTCCCCAGACAAACAAAGAAAACATGAAGTGAATTCCTTCTGGGAATAGATAATAAGGTTGGTCACACCTGGGAGCTGAACTCTCTCAGTTGGCACAGTTCTGGAACCTCATCAGTCCATCCGGTGCAGGCAGGCTCTCTCAAAGCCTTTCCCTGCTGCTCTGCTCACAAGCCTTCTCTTCTGGCTCAATTTTTCCAGCAGGCCTGTGAGGAAGAGCCCTGTCTCCTGGCTGCTTCCTCAGTGGTCTGTTTCCCGAGTTCTCCACACAGGCAGCAGCCCCTCTTCATTGCCTCTTCCTGTTTTTATATAACTGCTTCATTCTAATTAGACCCAACAGTTTGAACTCAAAGGGCCCATAGCCCTCAGTAGCATATTCCCTGCCATTACGCCCAACTCAGAGCCAATGAGGAGGGGCCAGTAACAAGGTACCCCTGTGACCCTGTCACACACTGCAACTATTTCCGTTATAATCGTCCACATTCTCTGGGTTGCAGAAATGGCATCATTTGCTTTGGGCTGAAATTTATAATACAAGAACTTCATCTGAAAACTGAGACCAGAATTTGAAGAGTGGTATTAAAAGGATTAAAAAAAAAAAAAAAAAACCCCAACTGAGTTAAGACCTAGACCTAGCACCCTTCATAGACTGGTGTACACAAAGGTGTAAGAATCACAGTGTACAACCCACCCACCCACCCCCGCAAGCTTGTTCTCTCTACACTCATCCAGATGAGGACATTATGGAACATGCAGGCAGGCAATCTGAATATGAATACCCTGGGGAGAAGGAGAAAGAAAATTCTGCCTGCTGCACAAATAAAAGGATGCATTTCAATTATAGTTCTCATGCTCTTCTGCACCCTGGGGACCACCATCTCTTCAACTGCACACAACATGAATAGCATACTCCTACACAATCAGCACCAGAACTGGGTACCTAAGAAATGAACAGGAATACCAAAGGCACCCCTTCCCATTAGCCCCAATTCAGCAGGGTACTACCGTCTCATTCAGGAGGAATCAGTCCATTTAATAGGTTAAAGTAACTCGTTTTAACTTTGCAGAAGTAGGAAGGGGTACCAATACTCCCTTTTTAATCATTTGTGCAGTGATCTTTCCAGGAGATCAGCTACATTCTTGGGTTATGAGCTCACCTATATGAGTCGCCATCTCTGTTGTAGTCGCACAATAGATAATCTTTCCCCACCACCTTATCACGAGCAATCTTCAATGGCTGGTCAACAGAAGACAGGAGATCTTCGCAGAGGCTTGGGACCTAATAGTAAGAGAAGAAGAGGGGAAAGGATTAGGATTAAAGATGAAGAAGATGAAGGCTTCTCTTGAAATAAATTCTATCATCTGCATGTTGTAAATCAATCTGAAACTTGATACTCGGTAGACCCCACACCATTGCAAAATTCTAGTATATTCAAACATTTCCATTTTATGCATCTGCATGACAGACTCCTCCGCACACCAGAACATAAATTTAAAAAAAACGCTGTTTACATTACAGTAGATCAAAACTCCTGGGGCTTTTCCCCAGAATAAAATTTAATTACCTAGCCACCGGTGTGGTCTAGTAAAGTTAAATGCATACATTCTCAGTGCTAGTTTCTTGCCAATGAAGACCAGTAAAGTGATTGTTGAGGGACTGCCGAATAAAGGTAAATATTTATAATAGATTGGAAACCAAAGAGCTGCTAGGAGAATAAGATGTCCATACACTACAGCTTTTCCACAGACTCACACCCTAGATAGAGTTTAAAATACTTTCCAGGCAGTCTGCCAAACATTACTATGTTGACTTATTAAAAAAGCCATACATATCTGCTACACAGGTAGCTTTTAATGGATCTATAATCTCAGCTCTTTGCCTATGCTTTGTCTGGAAAAACTGATTTGTTTCTAAATATTTCAGGTAAAATGCATTTTAGGGTGTGTATGTTGTGTCGGGGGAGGGGAAGGGTGTATTGCATGAGAGGAAGAGGAAAAGTGATGGGGGGAGGGCAAGGGATAGGTGTTGTGTGTATGTGAGGGAGGGAAAGAAGGGTGTGTTGTGTGTATGTGGGGGAAGTGGTGTGTGGTGGGGGCAGGGTTTGGGGTGCTTGGTTTGACCCTGCACACTTTATGGGGGGTTTTATGGGGGGTGGGGTGCCAGCATTGCCTCCTCATGTGGTTTGGGGCACTTGGTTTGCCCCCAAGCACTGCATTGTTTGTTAAAATAAACTTCGTTTTTGTTTACTAAAGAAATTGAATTGGATTTTATTGTTACTGAACATTTATTTGTACAGCCTTGTAGTAGCCCTGATGCCCCTTTCCAGTATAGTCTCTGATGTGTGGATTCTTTGACATTTGGCAGACTACTGCACATTAGTTAGGGAACTTTCAGCTAAATTTCCATCCGTACTCCAGTCCGTGAACTCTGCTCCTCCTCTGTCCCCTCTCGCCCCCCCATGCCTCCCCTGCTCCCCTAACCGCCTTCATCCCTTCTCCCTAGTTGCCCCCCATGCCTAGAACTCCCTCCCTGCCCACATCCGCCTTGCCCCCTCCCTTCGTACCTTCAAATCCCTCCTCAAGACCCACCTCTCCCGCTCTGCCCTCCCCGACCTCTCGCTCCCCTCTCCTGCTGATACCCTTCATCCAGTACAATCTGTTACCTAAGATCTGTGTACTAATATCCTCACCACATGGACCAACCAGCCATCATTCTAGATGTAACCAAGCCAAGCGCATGCACCTGGGACCTCGCATCCTCGTGAATGTTACACTCCTTGTCTCTCCCTCGGTTCTCCTTCCTTCGTCTCCCCCCCCCACCCCCGTCTCTCAGATTGTAAGCCCTAGGGCAAGGACCGTGTGTACTCAATTACTTTGTAAAGTGCCAGGTACATTGCTGGTGCTATATAAATGCTTGCTAATAAATAATAATAAATATGCAGGCTTGAAATTGGACTTAATTTACATTGGTTTTTACATTCACACAAGCTATGCAAATTAGAGGCAGGTTCATGCAAGTTAGGGGATGAGCAACATGCAGTCCAGAGTTGGGACAAAATCAAGTATTCCGGCCCCCAGGACAAATCAAGATGAATACCCCTATCTTATTGCTTCCCACATCCCAGAGGCAGTCATGTTTCAGTACACGGTGAACCTTTAAGAGACAGTAATTTTACTGCTATGCTGCTCAATGTTCTACTGTGCTAGCAGGAGTAATTTTTCTGTATTGCAAATCCTCTCAAAAAAGGACAAAATTCCATAATCAAAAAACCTTTCAGTTTAAGGAAGGAGTTCAGACCCTTGCAAATTAATTCCTGCTTCACAAAGCATGGAACTTGTAAGTTAAGGCCACAGCCTTAACTCGCACGCCACAAAGGTAGCAAAGATAGTGTACACTATCAAATTGTTCACCCTTACAATTTAGGGTCAATACATCTACACTTAGCCTTGGTCTTTCATTCCCAATCCTTTTCCCTTTCCAGATTGGCAGCAACACTGAAGCTAGAAAACAAGCATGAGTAAGAAGCAGCTTTTATATGGGTTCCGGAGAACAGAACAGCCTTTACCCCTGTGCCACGTAAGCAGTAAAGACATTGTACTGTCTCGCATACTGTGTTTGGTTCGAACTGTGGCTCCATGCACCCACACTTTGCCTTTCAGCTGCAATCCTCTTCCTCTGCAGCTAGAGAGTAACACTGAACGTGAGGACAGTGCTATAGAAGTTTAATACGAACTTGAAGTTGGGTGCATACTGAAATTAGCAACAGATTGCCCTTTGGGAGGAATGGAGGAAACAGCATTAGCAATATGGAAATAAATCATACTGTAATCCACAGATCCCATTAAGTGGATGTGAAAGCATACAATGGAGTTGCAGCTTTGGGATTGGGGGTACGAGTCTGTGCAATAATGAGGAAGGGACTAGGGAGAGTGGGTGGAATGAGAGGGATGAACTGGGGTAAAGTGCACCATGAAGGGACTGGGGTCAACGACAGGAAGAATGCCATGTCAAACTGATGGAATGACAAGTGACAAAGCAATAACTGATTAAGATGGATAGGATAACCCTGGGGAGCACACTCATTCCATCCAGTTGCCATAACTGGCTCCCTGTTGTTCCAGTCAGTTTCCTCCCTCCGTTCTACCTTTTATTCCATTCCTTTTCTGTCATTCCACACACCACTTACTTTTGTTCCTTATCAGATACACATCTAAATTATATTTCCCACGAGACTCTGTGAGAAGAGGGGGACCTAATGTGAGGGGGGCTGGGAACAAGAACTCCTGGGTTCTCTGTTACACAGTTGAGAGGCAGTAGATTAGTGCAGGGGAGGTGGGGCTAGGAACCAGGACTCTTCGGTTCTCTGGCAGGCAGTGTGGACTAGTGGGTTAGAGCAGAGGGAAAGCTGGGAGCCATGACTCATGGGCTTCTCTGCAAACAAAGTGGGGGCTAGTGGGTTAGAAGCCACTCACTTGCGCACACATCGTCTCCCTCCAGTCACATCATCTCCACGTGTTTAGCACTTAAGTGTGGTGTGACCACTTGTAAATTGCAAATGTGCTCCCCGCTAGGAGGTGTGTGTCACACAGGCTCTTACTCAGGTCACAATTTTGGCAGTGATTTCCAGGCCTAGTGCAGCTGGGCTCTTCTAAGTCGAAGCCTACGCTCCATAAGGGGCAGGCCTACATCCAGAAAAGGGTGGAGTACGGCATTCATCTGCCCCTATCTTATGTGGCCATGTCCCCTAGAGAGAAACCATGATGTCACAATGCCTTGTAGGGGACAGCACTCAGTATCCACGATAAAGCGTGAACATTCTATTGCTTATAAAATAGACACCATTTATCCTATCTGTCTGAGGTGTGGAAGGGAAGGTCACTTGGGTGTGAGGTACAACCTGTCCACATTCCATGCAAATTGCACAAGAGATAAAAAGGTTATAACAGTTGAAACGTATATCAGTTGAAACGTATGGCAGTACTTAACCTTCAAAGGAAGAGGATTGGGGCTGAAAGACCAAGGCAAAGTATGGGTGCATGGAGCCTAAGTAGGAAGCGAGCACAATGTGTGAGACTGTACAACGTCTTTACTGTTTACACTGCACAGAAGTTAAGGCTGTCCTGTCTCCGGAACCCATATTAAAGCTGCCCCTTGACCCACTCCTGTTTTCTAGCTTCAGTATTGCTACCAGCCTGGAAAGCGAAATGTGTAGGTGCATGGACCCTAAGTTGTACAGAGAACAATTTGATAGCGTACATCGTCTTTGCTGCTTTTGTGGTGCGCATGTTAAGGCTGTGGTCTTAACTTCCAATTTCTGTGCTTTTAGGAGCAGGACAATTTGCAAGGGCCTTAACACCTTCCTTAAACCAGAAGGTTTTTTGGTTATGGAACTGTTACTTGTCTGTCATAGATATGGAGGAATGCGAGTGAATAGTGAAGTTACTGATGATGTATTGTGTCATGGCTGGAAGAAAGTAGATGATGTGAGACAATGAAGGTAGAAGAAAAGCAGGTAGTGGAGAGTTGATGGAGGATGCCTTATGTAAAATTTCCTCTTTTTAAAAAAATTATGAGTAGAATAAGAAGAGTCTTGACTGAATTCTTAAACCATAAGTTTTTGGAATATAGATTTCCACAGCCATGTTCCCATCTCCAGAAATATAAAAATATAGAGAGACTGCTCATTTGGCTGCCCATTTAGGAGAAGTAATAGTGATGAAAAAATGATCCGAGTGGTGTTTTTTCCCCTTAGATGTCAGTTTCTCTCCTTTTATGCTCCTAATGTATATTTCAAAGCCCTACAATGCAAAAGCAGTAGACCACCAGCAGAGGTCTCTCTCTGCAGTCTTCAGATAAACTAGAGCAGTATTCTTACAACCGAAAAAAGCATTTTAATGTTAATGAAATCAAGGGATTAAAGGATTCAGCCAACTGAAATCAACTCCACTGTAGAATAGCTGCTACATAGCCATCTGGATTTCTGTAACATTTTCTTGTGCAAAGAGCTTCCATGTAAATAAGGTTTCTCTGGCTTAGACAACCAATGGGATTATTGCTACCACTGCAAAGGATATTTTGATGAAGATTTGTTTCATGAAGGTCATTTCCCAAGGGAAAATCTAAAAATCTGAAATTAAGATTCAATCTAAAGGGAAGACCTGCTTGAAGTTATATATTCTTGGTGTTGCAAGGCCTCAAACTATAGATAAAAACTGGAGCTCCAGTGATGTACAACTCTAAACAAAGCGTCCTACTGACCCTGTCCTAAACATTTTCTTAACTAGCTAAAAAGTAACAGCAATGAGAAGAAAGGATAGGAGTTCAGTATAACAAGATTGAATTGCAGCTTGTCATTTGCCTTTTAGATGTGCAAACCTCCCTTCAGTGACTTTATAAAAAGGCTTTTTCTCCACAACACTTGAAAGGCCTTTTGTCACACATGGAAGAAGTCACCCACCCATGTCTCCTCCGGTCACATCTGTGTGTGACAAGATACTAACCATTGAAGAAGCTGGTCTTGTGCATCCATATAAAGTTATTTTCACTAAAACTTCACATTTAATCATTGAGGGAGATGCAGAAGTCTAAGTGTTACAGGAACAAAGGACTAGGAGCGAAAACTCCAATGTGCAGTTCTCACAAATTTTGTATAAGTATCACTGAGACTTTGCATAAATCATTTAAAAAGGACACAAACGAATGAAAAAAATATTTCTAAATTTTCAGTTGACCAGTGTTACATATGATGTCCAGGATGACTAAATACCCTCAATTGCAATCAGATTAGCAAAGGTAAAAGAAGGGTATCTACCTCCGCAAGAAAATGGGGTTCATCTGGGGAGGGGCAGGAGAAGCCTTCACTGAAGGACATGCTTGTCCAAACAAATTTGAAGAAAGCACTTCTCTTTGTTCTGTCCTTCCTTTTCCCAGCATCCTACTCTCAATTGCTTTTCCTGCACCCTGCTATGAGTACGTGTCTCCCAGACAGCTAGCAGAGTGTGTGTTGGGGGGAGGGGATGTAAGAACGAAGGAGTACGTGTTAACTAGCTTCTGTCCTCCCCTAGTTTCTACCACTTGTGGGAACAGAATCAGGAGGAGGACAATTACTCTGCAAGTATTTTTTTCCAGAGCAGGCAAGCTCTTGAGAACAGTGTGTGGGGATAAGGAGGTGGAGCTAGGCAATGGGAGTTCTAGTTCATTTATACACTTGACAGCATTGTATTAAGCTAATTTAATTTGATTTCTCTAAACTGCCAGTTTTCCACAATAAGGGACAAACATTTTTAGAAGTAGGATGGTAAAAATGTAAAATTGGCAGAGGAGATTTGGAAATCAGTGCTGTGCAAATTACTTTATAACAATTTTTATATAAGGCCAATGTACCGGTGCTATACAGTAGTAGTTATGTTCTTAAAGTGGCAACATGTCCCTAATCTCAGCACCTCAGCATACCTATCTGTAAAAAGGTAAACATACCAGTCTTACAGTCATGGTGCATTAGTTACAAAGAAAAAAAAAATTCTCATAGCAACATTGAGAGGAGCTAATTTTAACAAAGGGCGTTATACCAATTTTAAGTGTTAAAATGAAACTTTCAAATCCTAGGCTGCACTCCTCATGTTTTACCAATTGAGATCAAATCCATGGCAATCATTTTTGATAATATTTACAGTGAACTTGTACTCAAGTACCTTAACATTGTCTGACCTGATCAGACTTATATTAGGTACAGATGAATCCTTCCGGCTCCCTCCAAACACCATGCAGTTCCCTCAGAAATTCAGACTTTTTGCACTCCTTAGGAGGGCTATGATATTCTTACTCCAATAACTGTAAGAGTTAAGCAGTTCAAATGACGCAGTTACTAGACTAGCAGCCAGGTCGATCTGGATTCTATTCCTAGCTCAGCCAGACTTTCTCTGTACCTTTCAGCCAAATAGCATATGTGCCTCAGATTCCAGAGATTGTAAAATGTGAATAAACATTCACCATCTTTGAAGGGTGTCAATTAATCTTTATAAAAAATGGATTTGATAGAAGATTCTATATAAGAGCAGCATGCTTTTCTAGTCTCCAATATATTAATAAGGTATCCAAGTGAGTGTCACCTAAGGAATATTTCATGGCATTTTATTACATCAGTCACTCAACAGCTGCTACGTTTCCTTTCCAAGGCCAGGTTATAAACATACTAAGCATATCGGCCTTCACATTCCATGTTGTGGATCTGGTTATGTTGTCCAAGATGTGTTCCAAAGCTGCTTGAACAAGTTATTCACAGCGTTAAATGTTTAGTATATGTATTACGAATAGAGTATTCTGGTGTATATGGCTCTTTCTGCAGTTCAGACTAGTGCCATTAATAGTACAAAATGAGCAAATATTAAACTGTCCAGAGAGTATTAAGACTAAATTTAAACAGCTATAATGAGACTTATGGGTGACTACTGTACATGTATGTTTCCACTTAACTCATTGCCCTTCCTGTCTCTGACCATCACCTTGCTTCATTCCATCTTTCCCACTCACCCCCACCTGTTTCCTCAACTTCTTGCTCTTTCCGTGACCTTCAATCCATTGACCCTCTTGAGTTTGCTTCCTCACTCTCCCCGCATCTCTCATCTGTTGCCTCTACCACCCGCCTAGACTCTGCCGTCTCCATCTTCAACTGATCCCTTTCTTCCACCCTTGACTCCCATGCTTGGTGCTCTCCTCTCCTGTCATCCTATCCGTCACATAAACCCACGCCCCTGGCTCACCCCTACCATCCACCACCTCAGATCCTGCTCTCGAGCCGCAGAGCGCCTCTGGCGGAAGTCTCGTGAATTTGCTGACTTTCTCCACTTCAACTTTGTGCTCTCTGTGTTTAGTGATGCCCTTTCCCTTGCCAAAGACCACTATTCCGTCACATTAATTGAATCCCACTCCCGCAACCCACTCCGCCTCTTCCCCACATTTGCTTCCTTCCTGAAGCCTCCCTGTCCTCTCCCCCGGCACCTCTTCCTCACTCTCCGCACAGGATCATCTCCACTTCAACAAGATTAAGAGACTCTGCCTTGCAATCGCTTCTCAGTTCTCCCCCTCCTCCACCTCATTCCCTGATGTTACCCCTCCTGCCTCTCCTTCTCCCCAGTTTCTCTCTTCATCCAACCCTTCCACTTGCCCCCTTGACCCCATCCCCTCTTGCCTCCTAATGTCGATTGCCCCCACTGCTGCACATCATCTCTCCCTCCCTCTCTACTGGGTCATTTCCATTGGCCTTCAAACACGCTACCATATCCCCTATCCTTAAGGAGGTTACTCTTGACCCATCTGACCCTTCCAGCTATCACCTCATTTCACTCCTACCCTTCGCTTCCAAGCTCTTGGAGCGAGCTATCTACACACACTGTCTGGACTGCCTCTCTTTAAATTTCTCTCATAACACCCTCCAATCAGGCTTCTGCCCTCTCCATTCGACTGAGACTGCCCTTGCCAAAATAACAGAATACTTTCTCTTAGCTAAGCCTAAGGGCCTTTACTCTGTTCTTGTCCTCCTCGATCTTTCTGCTGCCTTTGACGCTGTCTATCATGGCCTCCTCCTGGATTCGCTATGCTCCCTTGGTTTCGGGGACACTGTTCTTGACTGGTTCTCTCCATATCTCTTGAACTGCTCCTTCAACATTTCTCTTGCTGGAACCTCCTCTATGGCACTTGTGCTCTCTCTGGGAGTTCCCCAAGGCTCTGTCTTGGGCCCCCTTCTCCCTTTACACTCTTTCTCTGGGTAAACTCATTGGAACCACAGCTTCCAGTACTGTCTGTATGCTGAGGACATGCAACTCTCTCTCCACTCCCATGCTCTCCCCCTCCATCCAGACTCATCATGCAGACATCTCTGCCTGCATGTATCGTCACCAACTCAAGCTTAATATGGACAAGACTGAACTCATCTTTCCCCTGAAACGCTCCTCTCCTACTTCCCTCTCAATTTCCATTGAGGGGAATCACCATCCAGCTGGTCCCTAAGAGCAGTAGCCTGGGATTCATCTTTGACTCCTCCCTCTCTTTTAAGCCTCAGAGCCGGGCTGTTGCTAAATCCTGTCGCTTTGCTCTGTACAATATTGCTAAAATCCATCCTTGCCTTACTGTTGCCGCTGCAAAAACCCTAGTCCGTGCTCTTGTCATCTCTTGCCTTGACTACTGCAGCTTCCTCCTTACTGGCCTCCCTTGCTCTGATCTGCCCCCCCCCCCTCCCATCTCCATTCAACACTCCGCAGCCAAAATCATCCACCTTGTCAGTCGCTTTGACTATCTAAAACTCCTACTCTCCACCCTGCACTGGCTCCCACTACAAGAATGCATTCAGCACAAGCTCCTGGTCTTCACCTTCAAGGGTCTTCATGGCCTTGCTCCCCCATAGCTCTCTGCTCTTTATCCCTCCACACAACTTCCCAGGAGCTTTGCGCCTCCTCTGCCTCCATACTCGCCTGCTCGTGAACCCCATGCTCCTCTAAATGTCTTCACCTGTTCTCCCTTGCTGCCCCTCATGCCTGGAACGCCCTCCCTAAATACATTCACTCTGCTCCCTCACTCCCAGCTTTCAAATCCCTTCTGAAAACCCACCTCTTCCATCAGGCCTTCCCTAGCTTGTCATGAATGATACTGCATCCTTTCCCCCTCACTTAGAACCTAATTCCCTGTAACTAAGCGAAGCATGTGAGCCTGCAACTTCTCAACCTCATGAATGTACTCGTCTTTCCTGATGTTTACCTCTCCCTCATATCCCCCTCCCTTGTGTCTCAGACTGTAAGCCTGTTAGGGGTAGGGACCGGTCTCTGAATGTGGATTGTAGAGTGCCAGGTAAATTGGTGGTGCCATATAAATAATTAAAATTATTGAATTTCAGAAGTGAAAGATTTTGAAAATATAGCCTCACATCTGCACTGAAGAGGGTTATGATGGAATCTTTACATGCATCTATACGTGGATGACCACCCACCCAACCCACCAAAATATTAAAAAGTCACTACCAAGGGTCCAACTTCAGCTATTCAGAAACTGCTAGAATGGCACTTCTATTCAGAGGCATGTAGCATGGAATGAGTGGGTGGTAATGCTTTTTGGAGTGGATGCGTAATATAAAAGGGAGGACAAACCAAATGAAAATGAGATCACCATATTATAGTACCTGTTGCTTGAACAAGGATTCTGTTGTCTTTGTGTAATAGTAATCTTCTCTGGAGTTAGTGAGCCAGCTTATTTGGACAAGTTTTAATTAAAATAAACCATTTTCATATCAGGAGTACAAGTGATCACCTGTGTCCAGCAGAAATTTTATACTCTGCACAGCAGTCAACCAACTTAATTGTTCCTTCCTGCTACACCGCTCAGCCAACAAGAGGTTACACAAAGATTCATTTAAAAGGGGATCAAGGGTAGATTTTGATGTACAGGTGATCTAACAAGAGATCATGTCTGAGTATATACTGATGGAAGTTACAGGAGATCATATCAACGTAGTTCCAACTCCTCCACCACGTAGATTAAATATTTGGGATTAATAACTTGTTAAATGGATCCTTAGTAGAAACCTGCCCAATTGTATGCTACAGGCACACACAGCTCCTCCAATAGAAACTGTATGGGTACATTCACAGGGAAATGTGACCTGTGCACACAATGCTAGTGACAGTAGCTATAGTTTTAATGTATGTATTTATTGCCCAATATTTAGTTGTAATCCTAATATTATGTACATATAAACAGCGTGTCTGTTAATGTTTCATTCGAGACCAGAATACTATAAGTTCTGACAGCAATTTAATTTGGAAAATGTGCAACGTTTGGTGATGTTAAAGGTCAGATTAATTTTGCCCAAGGACCAGATTTGGAAAGAAAAGGCTAATTCAAGTGCTATTAGCTTCAGCTAATTGAGTTTCAGAAAGCAACAGACCTATGCATGTGGACCTGCCTGCCTTTGAATTAAGCTCTGCGACACACAGGTAAATGCAAAGATATATGTAAGCAAATTTAAAAACATCCCTCCCCTGAAAGATCAGAGCATAATATTGCATTTCAAGTCTTTACTGCTCTTATTTTTATTTGAATTCTTGCAAGACTTATGTCAGGGCATGGAAGTGAAAAATAAAGTAGTCGACGTCAATCTGAAAACCACTTGAATTCAAAGAACATCCACTGTAAATTAGCCAGCACTTTCATAACAGCAATTGTTTTGGCACACTCCCCGCCCCTCAGTTCAGACTGGATTCCTTCCATTTTGAGCCAGCATCTAATAAAATTTCATTGTACTTCTAATGAGTCACTCCACAGGCTTAGAATTTCCTCCTCCAGCAGAAAACAGACACAACCCAACGGATGTTGCAGAAACTTTGAAAGGAATCCTGGCTCCACTCATCTCTTGCATTCGAACAGCTCTTTTAGACGTTGCCCCTTTCCTGTAACTGGCATTGCCATGCTAATTTTAGTGGTAATTTAAGGTAGATACCTGTCTAAGGATTAAAACAATCTAGTTTCATGCAGCCTCTTGCCATTGTAGAGTGAACCATTCAGTTCCCACAGGTCCATTCTAGATTTTGACCAATTAGTCCAGGATGAAAGATTGTGCACATTGTTACTGATTACCACTGCCCCAAACCAACTAACCATGTCCTCTCATGAACACCTGACAAGTCTCATCAGAAGTATGAGGGGGTTTCCAAGTAACCACAAACAATGAAACGCACTTCAGTAAGGGCACATAACCTAAAAGCAGATGTTCCCATAACGTGGGTCATAACCTCACCATTTGTGGATACAGTCATGCTCCCCATTGCTATTTCATGTACTCTGAATATTTCTGTGGTGTCTATAGGCCCAGACTTCAGGGCAGGTCCCCTAGGCCCAGGCCTTGGGCGGCGTTTTCTGGGGTGCAGCAATCCTAGCACCGGCACCGCACCGCTTTTTTTTTTCTTTTCCTTTTTTCCCTGCGCGGCCAGTGGCTGCATGCAGCCGAAGCCTGCTGCCTGGGTCCCCATCCCTCACCTGCCTCTGCCATCTGCCTCTTAGTAGTGCTGGAGAAGCAGCAGCGACACCTACACGGACTGGGAGATAAAGCTGTCTGTTTACAAACAACTCCTCCCCATGTAGTGATCAGAAAGTTGTTGCCTTATAAAGGTTCTTCAAGATCGCTCCTAGCATTCTCATAACCGGGTTGTGCATAGCATGCCCACCCTATTCAAATAATAGACCACGTGATGGTCTCAAGCTCCTCTAGTATAAAAAGCACTCCCCCACCCCCCGCTCAGAAGGACAGTTCCTTCCAACCTTTTCTAGGAATAAGAAGAAAATTCCATGCAGAGCTGGAAGAGTGGGTGTAGAGCCATCTCAAAGAACCTTGTTTACAAAGCAGCAACCTTCTGTTCTTCGAGTGGCTCCTCACAAGCCCTTTTTACACAGATCCGCTGGGTGGGGGCGTACAATCTTTTAGATTGTAAGCCACAGGCAGGGACCGCGTCTATTTCTATGTTCTGTACAGCGCCAGGCACATGGCTGGTGCTATATAAATGTTTATAATAATAATAATAATAATAATAATAATAATAGGGGGGATCCATGGGCACGCCAGTGCGTGAGCAGGGCATGCACATGGCTGCACATGCATCCCCACTCAGCCCCCACTCATCTGCACCTACGGAGCAACTGTCGTTTTCCCCAGTTGCTCCATGCGTGGGGACAAGTGGGGATGCGTGTTAGGCAGGCCCACTCACTGCAGGCGCATGCGTGCTGCGTCGTTAACACAAGGCTCCTGCACACATGAACATAGCATGAGGACAGGGCTTGGCTTGGGGGCAACAGTCTGAGAAGGGCCATGGGGCACAAAATTCCTAATTCTGGTTCTGGCTGTCTGGAGTCTCAAAAAGGGATCATGCAGATAAAAGAAGTTTAGGGGACAAAGACCTATAGTATGCTTTCTTACAGTGATTTGGCATAGCTATTTCGCAGGTTTTCTATTTTTTTAAAAAATGCCAGTTTATACTTGAACCATATTTTTATACTTTAACCATATTTTTAAGGCTTCTAACTGGACTTATATTTAACAGAAAAGTTTAGTTTTTTAAAAAATGCAGAGGAACCTTCAAGAACTGTCACTAAAGGTGCTTACAGTCCAGATTCTGTAGTTCCAAGGTAGTGAAAGATTTACATATTTTGAGCGGGTGGTGGCCTGGCAGTTGCAGGAGCATCTGGATAATGTCAGTTTTCTTGATCCCTCGCAGTCAGGATTTCACCCGATTTATGGCACCAAGACTGCGCTTATGGCGTTGGTTGACGATCTACGCCGGGAATTAGATTGGGGTTGTTCAGTCCTGCTGATTCTATTAGATCGGTCAGCTGCTTTTGATACTGTTGATCATGAGATGTTGGTGACACGCCTGCAGGACTGGGCGGTATGGTTCTCGACTGGCTCCGCTCCTTCCTGGCCGGAAGAACTTAGCGAGTGGTGCTCGGAGATTATTTTTCATCTTACCAAGACCTCTCGTGTGGAGTCCCACAGGGTTCGGTTTTGTCCCCTCTCCTGTTCAACGTGTATATGCAGCCGCTTGGCGAGGTGGTCAGGAGGTTTGGCGTGCGGTGTCATCAATATGCTGACATTCAGCTATACCTCTCTTTTTCATCGAACCCGGGCCTGGCAGTCTCTGTGCTTACCGGGTGGCTGGCAGTTCTGGGGGATTGGATGAGGGAAATCGACTAAAGCTGAACCCCAATAAGATGGAGGTGATGCTGGTGGACAAGGCGGCAGGTGTGCCGGCCCCCATCATTAATGGGAGTCTGCCCTCCACTGGTCCCCTAGGTATGGAGTCTGGGGGTGCTCCTTGATTTGCAGCTCCGCTTGGATGCTCAGGTGGAGTCTGTGGCAAGGAGTGCCTTTGCCAATTACATCTGGTGCGTCGGCTTTGGCCGTATGTATCAGACTCTGACCTGGCCACCGTCATCCATGATTTCATCACCTCTAGGCTTGACTACTGTAATGCGCTCTACATGGGGCTACCCATGGTGACGGTTCGGAGACTGCAGCTGGTGCAGAATGCAGAGGCCCGTCTCCTGGTGGGACCGGGCCACCGGGAACATATTACACCAGTTCTTCTGTCTCTGCACTGGCTGACTATAGTCTTCCGGGCCCAATTCAAGGTGTTGAAGCTTGCCTATAGTGTCCTAAATGACCTTGGTCCGACCTATTTGCAGGACCGCCTCACCCCCCGGGTCCCGGATCGGCTCCTGCAGTCATCAGGGGGTGCTCTCCTTGAGGTCCCCCAAGGGGGCACAATGGGGAGGGCCTTCTCAGTGGCTGTTCCATGGCTGTGGAACTCCCTGCCCGTGGATGCCCATTTGGCCTCGGATCTCCCCTCTTTTCAACGCTGTTGTAAGACGTGGCTGTTCTGCCTGGCCTTTGATGAGGAGGATGGGGAGGGTGGTTTGGGATATGTTAATGCCTCCTTGTTTTAGTGTTTTAAGTGTTTTTATTGATGAATTATGAGCCACCCAGAGCTGCCGCCTGTGGCAGGAAGGGCGAGGCAAGAAATTTTTTTAATATATTTTCATTATTCTAGCAATACAAGGTTAAATGAGCTAAATTTAAGTAGTCCCTCTTTTAGATAACTCAAAAGCTTAAAAGAAATGTATCTACAACAAGATACATTCACAGCATCCCTTAGTAGTGAAGGCCAGTAGTATTTCCACAGGCTAACTGAGCAGTGTGAAGAAGTGCTTCCTCCCATTTGTTTTAAGTTTGCTGCCTCTTAAAATTTCCTTGAGTGAGCTCTAGCAGTAGGAGAAAGGTTATAGAACAGATTCTCTGCCTCCCGTTACCCAGAGCACCCTTCCCCATCTCCAAACTCCCCCAGTTTAAAGCCAGCAGGGTTCTCATGTCCAGTTTTCAGCTCTCTGAGCAGGGCTCCAGCCCTCCCTATAGCCAAACCTTGGGCAAACCTCTCCCCAGGTTTCTGTCTGGCCAGGGTTCCCAATACACATTCTTTTTATCTCTGCATTTCCTGGAGTTCCGTCAATATCACAGTCCTGATCTGGGTTTTACAGTTCTCAATTGTAACATTACATACATGTTGCACCTTTTGCTTTACATATTTACTAGACTTGTAGTCTACATGTAGGCCAGTATCACACGTGTGAGACCCTATGTTCCTCCGTGCCAGTGTGCTCAGGTGGCTTTGAGAGAAGGTCGTCTTACACCCCCACTGACGCAGCTTCTGATGGAAAAGGGGGGGGGGGGGTGACTTCTTTCCATCAGAGCTCTCTTGCTCACTCCCTCCTCTTGCAGCCTCCTGTCAACTGAGAGAGCATCTCTAGTCTAACAGCCGTGCTAGGTGCAACTATGGTGCTGGCAGACCTGGATGCAGGTGAGGCTGCAGGTGAATCTAATTAATGAGATGTGGCAATGTGCGCATGCATTACCATGCAATGGCTTGCACACTGGGCTCATGATGCCCTTGGATGATGTCATGAGTGGGGAGCGAGTGAGGTCTACGTAGGGGTGCAGGCAAACATCTGGTGAACACCTGACAGGCAGGCAAACACCCACCTGGTGGGTGCTATTGTGAGCCATTTCATTTTATTTTCAATCCAAGTCTCAGCTCCCAGGATCAGAAGCATCAGAGGCTCAGGCAAAAAGATGGAGCCCTGAGTCAGGATTTAAAGGGCCTTCACCCAACTTCCACTGGTTGAAATTGCAGTGAAACCACAATCACTTTGGCAATTGGCTGAAACCATACAACACATGGCCATGCGATAAATACAAGTAAATAATAGCGCCACACCATTTGCCGTCTCTTTTCTAAGATGAAGAGTCCTAATCTTTGGAGCCTCTCCTTCTCTGGAAACTATTTCATACACCTGATCATCTTTGTTGCCTCTCTCCGTACCATTGCCAGTTCTACTAGATCCTTTTTGAGGACTGGAGAACAAAACTGCTTGCAGTATTCAAGGAATGGGTGCACCATGAATTTATATAGTGGAATTATATTTTCCATTGCATTTTCTGTTACACTTAACTTTTTTCTTTTTATTTATTTAAATCTTTTTATTCATTGTTTAATATTCAGCATTAACATATACATTTGTAAATCCACTAATCACCTACGCACATTAACATACATTAACATATACTGTAAAGCTGTTATATTGTCCTTTTTATATATTGTAATCCACTAGGTATGATCTTGCTGCTTCTTCCACAGTGTGTCCTTGTATATTCTCTATGCATGAGAACCACTTGGTGGTAAACTTTTTTTTATTTATTTTCCTGCGATGCTGCTATTTTTTCCATAGAGTACATGTACCAAAGTCGTTTTACCCATTCAGTCTCTTAAGTTTTTTGCTGTTTTCCAATTTCTCGCAATGATGTTCAGCCCTGCTAGAGTCATAAGTGTACACGTTTCTCGATGGTGTTTCATCAATGGTATTTCTGGGTATATTCCAAGCAGTGCAGTTTCTGGATGGAATGGAATAATGAGGCCTGTAACTTTTGTCATATTGGACCAAACTATATGCCAAAGTTGTTGTACCTTGGGGCATGACCACCAACAATGTATGTAAGTATCCCGCTCTCCACAGTTCCTCCAGCATTGGTCGAGGCCAGACCCCTTCATTTTCCCAAAATGGACTGGGGTTAAATAGTATTTTAAGATTACTTTAATTTGGGTTTCTTTGATTTCAAGAGAACCCGCACAATTGTGCATGTGTCTTATTGAATCTATTTGTTTCTTATAAATTTTCCCCCCCAAATCTTGCTCCCACTTTTCTATGCATGTAATTGGTTTATTGGAATCGGCCTCGACCAACGCTCCATATATTCTAGCTATTAACCCTTTATTTGTGGCGAGGCTTAGTAGTATTTTTTCTATTGTAGTGGGTGTTCTTCAGTAATGTTGTAACTTGTCTCTATCAGTGAATATGTTTTTTAATTGTAAATATTGTAGACTATCAATTTTTGTTTTGGTTATTTGTTGCAGTTCTTGTAAAGTTAGAAAGTGATTATCTTTAAACAGTTGCTCTGCTCTATGTAAATTACATTTATTTAATGTTTTTCTCAGCTCTTTCACTATATTATCTCTGTCAAATATCTGTGTATTTATGGGTGTATAGGGTGATGCTTCTAGTGATACGTTTAATTATTTTTTTTATATGGTGCCAGTGTTGTATTGCTGCATATGCGAAAGGATGATCTATTATTTTCTTCGTTTTTGTTTGGTCTTGGTTAGTTATTATTTCTTGAAGATTTACATTTCCTAATACCTCTTTTTCTATTTCCACCCAGGAGGAGTTTGTGGTAGGATGGTACCAGTATCTTAATGTTCTAAGTGCTGCTGCTTCCAGGTAAGTTCATATGTCTGGCATATTAACGCCTCCCTTCTCTTTTCTTCTAATCAGTGTTTGTTGATTCTATGCTTTTTGCCCTTCCATACTGCTTCGAGCATGGCTCGTTCACACTGTTTTATTAATTTGGGTGGGAGTTGTATTGGCACCACCATTGCCTTATAAAGAATTTGGGGTAATGCTATCATTTTGAACAGGTTTATGTTTCTCAGCCCAGAGGTCTGTTATTTAACTTCTTACACATTGTTTACACTCCCATTTTGCTGGCAGAAGCTGAAAGACAGCAGTTTGCCTAAGACCGTTGTGAGTTCACAGCTGAGCTGGGACTGGAACCCAGGACTCCGTGCCAAACACTGCACACTACCCACTGATCAAGCCAGCTGATTCTTATTCTTTCACAAACTGTGGATACTCTCACAATCTGGTAGATTAGTAGCTAATTTTTTCCAAAATATTCTTCTTCACACACCAATGCCTCCTACCCTGGCCCAGGAAAAGGATTCTCCTAGGGCACACATCCCTAAACTATGGTCAACACCTGCAAATGGGGTCATGATCCGTTGATATACTTTACAAGTCTGTCACTATCTGGAGCCATGAGATAGGGTCTTAAAACAGCATAACAGGCAAAATGTTTGGGAACCACTCTCTTAGGAGTTTCCCACCATTTTTACTTCCCCCAAAAAAGCATCCAAGCAAACGGAATTGTGACCATAGCAAAAAAGTAATCCGTGCTATGAGCAACAGAACATTCATAAGTGAAGTTTCAACCTTATAAAGCACCTGCACACAAATTAGTCCTACTGAAATCAATGTAACTGTGCAAAAGTGTTTTGGGGAACAAAACCCAAGTCGGAGTTGTCAGAATTAGTGCAGAATGTCTGGAAAGAGACTTAACGGTATTTCCTTCCTGTCTGAATTTTTAAACAGATGGGTGTATATATGGTTTTTTTCAAGAACCTTTCCAGGTCTTGAACAGGCATTAAAAAAAAAACTTCCATTGTCCATCTCCCAAGAAAGAGAATTTGGAGACTTGTTTCAAAGACGATCGGAAAAGACAGGATTCTCCTTGTGAGGGGAAAATGTAATAGTTCAGATTTAATATAGGTCATACCCTGGTGATACAAACCCAATCTATTTCCATTAGATGCTGTACTACAAATTGTAAAATCCAGCAAAAATCTCACAAATATCAAAGCTCAGATTGCTGTACAGAGAATCTTCCTTACTAGCTAATTATTCTAAGCAAGTCATTCAATCTCTCAGTGGAAACCAAGAGCTGAAAGTAACACTAGATTAAGAACTAGTTTGGGGAGTCTAATTAGTTTGTCCTAGATTCATTAAGATTTTATCACTTATTCATGTGTTTATAAAATAGTATGAATGCCATAGTCTAACACTTTTTATACTTATGAGCTAGTCCCAATTATAATATTTCCTTCGGGGCTTGGGAGTTCTAATGCTCCAGGTAGCCAGTCTCCAGTGGGGCATAATGAGGCAGTGTCCCAGCCTCAACTGGGGCGGAGCCAGAATGATGATCCAAGGCCAGCATGAAGGATGGTGACTTTGAGGGCTGGGATTACTAGGGTGGCCTCCTGGAATATAGCGGGTTGGAGGGGTCAAGTGGGTAGTGCTGACTTTCTTAATTTTATAAAATCCTTCCAGGTTATACTAGTCCTTGGGCAGTACCCCCTATAGAACTTCCTCCCGAGTTAGTAGACTATGAGATCTACTCCCTGGCTGCTGTTCCTTCTGCTAGGGGGAGGCCGAGCGGTGGGCTGGCATGCTTGTTTAAGAAGGAATTGGCATGTTGGGTGCATCAGGTAATAGAAATTCCTCCCTGTCTACTGGGTTTAATTTTAAGGTTTCCTACTGAGGTTTGGATTTTGCTGAATATTTATGTTTTGTCAGCAAACTAAGCTATACAAGGTTACAATTTGGGACCAATTGGAAACTTTTATTGAAATTTTGGTAGTGGGGTTCCCGGATGCCCTTTTAATAATTTTAGGCAACTTTAATGCAAGGCTGGGTAGCTCCAATGATGATCTTCTATATTGCCCCTTTATAAAGTTACAGCATGAGTTTGCCAAAGGTCCAAGACAATCTAAGGACAATGTTATAAACCAATCAAGTATCGCCTTGGCTAAACTAGTAACGAGCCTGGACATTTGTATTCTTAATGGGCTGTTTGGGTCCGATATTCCTGGGGAATTTACTTACCTTGGCATGCATGGATCAAGTGTGATTGATTTTGCGCTGGTCTCCCCCAATGTGTGCACGAGACTCACGGGCTTTTGTGTGGGGTCAGTGTTGGCCAGTGACCACCTCCCACTGGAATTGGTAATAGAAGTTCCTCCAGTGGGTTTGGTATCTGGTGGTATTTCTTCCAAGTCGATGGGGATTTCGGACGGTACTGACTCTTCTGGGCCAATTTCCATGAAATGGGATAAACTTTCTTCCTTACCCTTTGCAGAATGGTTCGGGGACTTTGATTTGGTCACAGCTCATGAGTCATTATTAAGTGCGGGTGGGCCAGCCCAGACTATCAGGGACTTTGATCGTTTATGCTCACGTATTCGGGACCGAATAGCCACGCATTGCCCTCTTAAGAGTTATCTCGAGGGCTGCGGGAGGCCATCTGTGGCTTGATGGGGAGTGCTATAGGGCTAAATGCTCTTATCGTTTGATTTATAAAAAGTATTGCTAGGGCATTCTCCCTAAGTTACCAGACCAGTTTTTCCAAAAGAAAAAAGAATATAAACGCCTGGTTAGGTTAAAGAGGCAGGCCTTTTATTCTGCTAAATGGGCTAATGACTTGGACGCAACAAAAAAGGGGGATTCAAGGAATTTTAGGGCTTTGGTCAAGGCAGGTACAAATAGGGAGGTTGCCAGACCAGCTGTCTCTGTTACAGCCTCAGATTGGGTGGGGCATTTCAGCTCCCTTTATTCCAAATATTCACCACAGGCAGAGTGATCAGATGAGGGAAGCATGTTGCCTCCCTGGCCACCTATAACTATTGAGGCGGTTCTGGAGCTTTTGGGCACCTGCAAAAGCAATAAGGTTGCAGGTTGCGACCTTATACCAATAGATCTGGTAAAGGCATACAAGGACTGGTGGGCACCATCATTGGCGATATTGTTTACAGCAATTAAACAATCCGGCATAATGCCATTTGGGTGGAACCAGGCCATTGTCATCCCTATCTTTAAGAAGGGCGATAGAACGATACAGGCCAGTTATAGGCCTATAAGCCTCCTGCCTTCTATAAGTAAGGTTTATGCCAAACAGCTGGCTTTGAAACTAGTCACTTGGATTGAGGATTCTAAGGCTCTGCATCCAGAGCAGGCGGGTTTCCAGAGGGGCAGATCAATGGTGGATCAATGTTTCGTTCTATTACATCTGGCCGAGAAATATCCGGCAAAGAATGGCCGCCTGTTTGCTGCTTTTTTCGACCTTAGGGCAGCCTTTGATTTGGTGGACAGGCTCCTGCTTTGGGCTAAGTTACATAATTCCATACTGGACAGACGCCTGTTATACTTAATTCAGAGTCTTTATTCGGACTCTAAATTAAGGGTTAAATTACCCCCTGGGGACCATCTCTCTGAGGAGGTCCCGGTATTGAGAGTTAGGCAGGGGTGGGTGCTGGCCCCAATTTTGTTTAATTTATTTTTTAACTATGTTGTCCCTGTATTAAATCACACTCGTTCTTTCCCACCAAAATTGGCTTCAAGACCCATAGGATGTCTGTTATTTGCAGACGATCTGGTGATACTCTCTCAGACTAAGATAGGCCTTAAGAGGCAAACAGAAGAATTTGCCCAATATCGTGCCACAAATAAAATGGTAATAAATCACCAGAAGTCCAAAAATATGGGTTTTATCAGATCCCAACGGGGAAATTCCCATTTATGGAAGCTGGACAATGTCCAGTTTGGGAAAGTAAACACCTTTAAATACTTAGGACTTCAGTTTTATAGTACAGGGGCATGGCCTCCCCACATAAAAAGGGCAGAGATGATTGCAAAACAAACAGCCTTAGCCATTTGCAAGTTGTTTGTCCAGTTGGGGGTTTTTTGAAATAAGGATGGCCTTGGCTGTCTTTAATGCCAAGGTGGGGGCACAGTTCCTTTTCGGGGCAGAGATATGGGCCCCATTTGCCTCACCATCTTTGGATAAGGTCCAAACAAAATTTTTGCGTACCCTTCTTAGATCACCAGGGGGTACTCCGAGCACAGCAGTTAGACTTGAGATGGGCCAGAGGTCTTGGTATTTTCTTGCTTGGAGAGCCACCTATAGGGCTTGGTTGAGGGTTCTGAACGCGGGGGATTCGGGTCTACTGCCTTGAGAGATGATCCCTTCAGAACGAAATGGTCTGTGATCTATGGGGTTCTCACGAGACTATTTATCTGCTATGAACCCCAGGAAGGCAGCCCAGGAATTATCACAAAGATGGCAGGATATCAACTACCAGGTGGAAATAGGCAGGGTAAGGCTTTCGCCTCATCTAACAACCTACTTAGATTGGGCTCCTCCAATGGATGTCATGGTCACTTATCTAACCTTGCCTATTTCAGTGAGAGGGAAGGGGCTTCTTACGGCTGCAAGGTTTAACGCCCTTCCATCTAGAGTTTTGGAAGGACGTTACCACTCTATTCCTTTCCCGCAATGCCTTTGCCCCTTCGACTCTTTGGAGGTTGAACTGCCCAAATTCTTTGGGGCTGCCATTTATATGATGGGTTAAGGACTAAGTTCTTGGCCAAGTTTCTGGCTAAGTAGCCAGGCCGTTCGCAGGCTGCGCTGGTGGATTTAGCTTTGGCCGCCAAGCAGCAGGAGATATTAACCCAGGTAGCAAACTTTCTTGTCCAGGTATTTGTACGTAGGCAGCAGTTTTGTGATTTTAAGCTCCCTTTGAGTTTTTAATCGTCTATTATATATTGACTATATTTTGTGGTTTATTATGTATTACCTTTTGTATTATCTTAATGATTTCTTATAGTGGTTGTAGTTTGGGATGGCTATGATATTGTCTTGCTAATAAAGCTTTGATGTTGACTTATGAGCCAATTAAAAAAAATTAGCAGGCAACAAGCCATAATGTGTTTTACCAAGACATTGGAAATTTGGGACCGATCCCAAGCCCCACAGATCCCCTGTGCATGCGCATGGCTTCCACATGGCACAATAGGCTCCCAACAGAGGTCCGTGCAGCTGCACGCGTAGCTACGCACAGGATTGTGGGGCTTAGGATAAACCCCACCATCAGCAAATAAAGTCTCGGATGACAGTTTCAACAAAAAGCTGAACAGCTGTCTATTCTTGCCAAAGTCATTTTGAAACCAAAAGTAGTAATTCCATGCTGGACAGATGTTCACAGTGAAGTTGATTAAAAGCCCCAATATATTTGGTCATTTCTTCTGACTACAGCTAGCTTTCCTGGACATTGAAAAAATATCACTTTGTCACAGACTGGTGCTTTGTCAATTATTAGACGACTTGCCCAGTGGCAAACCCCTCTAAAAGACCACCACACACACACACCCCGTGGCTTTAAGACTTATGAACATGGCTGGAAGCTCTAATTAGGAATTGAAGTGAGATCCATTTAAGTAGATAACTCACACGTAACTCATCCAAAAATTCACACAACTTGAATTTTTGGATAAGTCAAATTAATTTTGTTTTCCCTAGCCACAAGGCCTATGGAGCTGTATTGCCTCTTGATCCAGGTAAGGAAAATTCTGAGTCTCAATAACTCAAATTTCTTAAGTATATAAAGTATGCCCATTCCACTAAGTCACACAAAATAGCACAGGGATATCTTTCACTGGTCCAGCTTCAGAGAGCTGCAAAGCTTTTGGACCTCACAGGGTCCTTCTTCAGACAAGTCAGGAGTAAGAACCTATGTCACAGCCAATAGTGAAACATCAGTTCAGTTTCTACACTTCTTGAAGATTTATATGGGATGACTGGAAAAATCCCCAATAATCAATCCATCCCTCCCTCTTTCAGGTGCCTACCAATACCCTGGTTCAATCATATGCTTTTTCATTTGAGCTTCAGCTATTCCATCGCAGATTAGCACATGAACAGCAGGCAGACAGACAGCAACAGCACACCAGGAATTGCTTTTATGCGGAAACCTGAAGCACCAATATTGACACAGTATATGCACCAGTTATTGGAAACTACACCCTTACCCTTGGCATCAGGCCTTCAGACTAGCAATTTACTGGTTAAAAGCAAGCAAGATCCATTTGTTTACAGATGCTTCAAGTGCTGCTTGGTCTACTTTAGTCATACCTCAAATTCAAGATAAAAGGTGCTGGGGCTCTTGAAGGAAGAGGTTCTTTTCTTCCAAGTTAGCTGGAAGTTGTAAACACCTAGAGAGCCTGCGTAGCCTAGTAGAGAAAGTGGTAGACTTGGGTTCAAATCCTGTTTTAGCCAGAACTTGCTGGGTGGCCTTCGTTAAGTCACTAACTCAGCCTGTTTCCCAACTGCAACAAAATAGGGAAGATAATCACCTACTTCACAGCGTTGCTGTGAGAGTAAACTTAGTTGAGGATAATGATCAATGATATGTAAAGAGACCAAGTTCCTTCCCATTTTAATGGCTGAGTTCTCAAAAGTGGAATGTTATTTCATTAATCCTTTAATGATGATTTACAGTCTTTCAGATACAGTAGACCCAAGTTTATAATATAAAATACATCAAGAATTTGTCAGGCTGCCTTTCACAAAACTTCATAAGGACAGAGACCCAGTTTTTCCCATTTGCAGATCACCTTTAACAGCAGCTGTTTCTGGAACAATATGGAAGTTCTGGTTGTCAGCAAAACTACTTGTCTTGGTTGGAGCCTGTGTCCAGAGAGCAAATGGGGACCTTAATTCATACTGCATTTTTGAATTTAAAAACTTTTCACTTTTGTTGCCTATTTTTGGGAAAGTCATTCACATGTATATGGCCCAATTAAACACTTAACCAAGGTATCAGATTATGTACTCTAACGAGGTTTGTACTTCCAATGCACTCTCACCCACCATGGAAATCAATAGGAAAGCCCATCAAGAAGGGCCTTGAAAATACAATTCCTCACTACATTTCCTGACCAAACACACAAAACCCAAGTCACTCCCATGAAGATTTGTTTGTACAGCAACTATAAACTTGAGTTCCTTTGTGCTACTAAAATAGTAATAAAGCAAGGAGGAAGTAAAATAAACAACATGATTTCCCATTTAAAATAGGTAAGGTGTAAAATTGCTGTTAAGATATCAGTGTTTAATCAGGGAGATATATTGCATTTCATCTGCAGTAAATATTGTGGATCCCACGCAGACACACACTGCTGGCACATTATGCCATGTGCAAATTGCACACATGGCGCTGCATGGCGATCTGCCCAACACTGGATTGTGGCCAATATGACTCTGGTTGTGATGTATTCTCATTGACAATGATGGCAAATGGTAGTACAGTAGTTAGGCCTTCATAGAAGGGAAATGCCTGAACGTTACAGGACAGTTATACCACGCCTTAAAAAAAATCTCCGTTGTAAAAGAAATGTTTGAACTGCTTAACATATTTTCCTTTTGTAATTTCCTGCCTTATGAAAACTCTGGTGTGCCAGGCCAACAGCACTGTGCTGGACCATTTTTCAGAAGGTATAAAAGTGTGCTTTCAGACATAACCCTTTACCAGTCTACTGCTGATAGCATTCTCAACCTGGGAGGGCCAGGCAGGCAGGCAGACAGAGACATTGGAAGGTAAGCTGAGGGTATGAGAAGGGCTATAGCTGGTAAACACCTAGGGAGTGGGTGGAATGATGGGAAGGAGGTAGGTACACACTCTGACTGTGCTATAGGGAAGCAAGTGGTGGCGGTGGGGTGAGAGTCAGAACAAGGGATGGAGAGGAAAAGTAATAGGAGGGTGGAAAGGGAGAGAAGCAAGATGGGGCACAGAGGGAGGAATAGGAGGGCCTCAACTAGTGCAGCAAGTAGAAGGCTGGGGGTGGGGTGGGGGCGCAATTAAGTCCAGGAATGTTTGAACAAATGATCTCTGATACATCATTCCATTCAGCCCTCATTATCCTAGCTGCTGGCCTTCTAAACATTCTACCCAGTCCCTCACCATTCCAACTGCTCATGGCAGCCTCCTTGTTGTAATATACAATCCCCAGTCATTCTAGCTGTATGTGGTTTCCTCTGACATGCCACTCATTCCCTGAGGCCTCCTCCGTCATTCCACCCAGTCTACATTCATTCCAGCCACTCCCAATGGCCTTCTTCTGGTTATCCCAGCCACTCCCCTCCATTCCATTCCAGGTGCTCCCTGGGGCCTATTTCCTATCATTCCACCCACCCTCCACTTCAGCCACTCCCACAAGCCTCCTTCCCATCATTCCACCCACTCCCTCTTCAGTTTAGCGCCTCCTGTTGGCCTCCTCAGTGTCATTCCACCCAGTATGCAACTTTCTGCAGTAGCCAATTCAGAACAATGAGGCCAATTAAAACAATCTATTTTAAATCTTAATCTTCATATATACATACAAAATGTATTAATTTCTTGGTAATTTAAGAGATGTTTTAAGTACAGTCTCAATAGTCCATTCATTTTCCCATTTAATGGAAAATTTTGTATACTAACTACTGACTTCAGCCCCCCCCCCCCCCCCATCAACATCCCTCCTGGATCTGCCAGCTCTTTCAGACTGCTGACTTCAGTGGAGCAGGGGAGGGATGGCCCCAGCTCCAGTACAGTCTACTGAACCCAACCCCACTCAAGCCGGCTTTAGCAAGGGTGTCCTGTAATCAATGTATTGATTATAGGCTGGGGTTTGGCCGAGTCCAGCTGCACCTCCTGATACCCCAGCCCTTCTTCCTCATGGATCATCTGTCTTCAAAAGCAAGTTTTCTCCTACGCCAGGCTGACGGCAGCATTTTTGTCTCTAGGCGGCAAAGATTATCTGTGGTCTCAGGAACGGCTCATTATGCAGGCTACCTTCTGGGAACAGGGGTGGGAAGACTATTATATATTAAAAATACATGTTATTCTATTCCTCGCATCTAAAAAAAACTTGGAAGTTTCTTAAATCAACAACACTGTTTTTAAAAAAATCTAAAACGCAGGATCATTTCTAGAAAAGACTTACATTTTTAAAAATATTAACTTAATACAGCTTCCATTTATAATTAACCGTAATTCCCTACATTGTTTCAATAAAGAAGGTCTTCCAATTATTTATTATTTTCATAATTACTTCTATTTAGATTCACCAACTTTCCACCTCAGCATCACAATTAATACTCTACATTAAACTGTCTTTTCAAGCACATATTATAACTTGAGATTATAGAACTACTTAGCAAAATTTCAAGTCCAATTTATTACATACATTTATTATCCAGGCACAGGAGTGCCTGGATAGTTAAGGCATCTTCTACATTCCATTATAAAGTCCAAACATTCCATTCCTTATAAAATGGAGATAATTTACACTATCGTAGTAAACTTTTGCATGGAAAGTTGCTTGGGTGAGAGGTTTAATCTGCTCAGATTTCAAAGACAGACTTAAAATGGTTGAGATCCAACAGCTGAAAGATTGGAGGCTGAGAAGCAGTTTTTGGCAATCGTCTTGATTTGATGAGCCTGGCAGTTTTTTAGTTATGGGTCAGGATTTGAAATAATTTTAGGAACTTCAAGCCTGTGGGCTAGGGGTGCCTGGGCTTTGTTTTTGTTTTTTAAGCCATCCATTACTTTTAAAATTATAACATGTTTAAATTCCCATTGTTGTCTGACAGAATGCAAAGCTGCACTTACATTTCCTAGTGTGACTTGCTGGGACTACACTTCCCAGGATGCCACACTAGGAAACATGACAGGCAAAAGTGGGTGGGGGGAGAAGGGTGTGTCCCCCTTCTCACTCACTGTGCTCCTTTCTGTGTCCCCCCTTTTGTGTGCGTCTCTCTCCCCTTGTATGTGTGTGCGCGTGCCCTCTGTGAGTGTGTGTCCCCACCCCCACCCCCCACCTCCAATGTTGGAGGAAGAGGACTGGGACTGAAAGACCAATGCAAAGTGTGAGTGCATGGAGCCCAAGTTGGAATCAAGCACAATACGCGAGACTGTACTATGTCTTTACTGCTTACATGGCATGCAATATCCATGCTTTTTAGCACGATTGAATTTGCAAGAGTCTTAACTATTACTGTAAACTGGAAGATTTTTTTATAATGGAGATTAATAAAATTAGATTGAATCTGTCCTACGTAGAAAGACAAAGTTTAATGCAGTATATTAATTGTGATGTTGAGGTGGCAAGTTGGTGAAGCTAAACGTACGTAATTCTGGAAAGAACTAATCACTGAAAGACTAAGTCTTTACTGGAGCAATGTAGAGAAGTACGATTAATTATAAACATAAGTTGTATTAATGATCAAAACAGTCAAATAGTTACTGGATTAATTTGGAGTTTAAATTTTGTCAGTGCATATTGTTAAATGTATTTTTTTTAATAAATGTAAGTTTGGGTTTTTTTAGAAATAATCCTGCATTTAACATTTTTTAAAAATTATCCTAAAGGTAACTGAACTGAATTTTTCCGAGTGATTTAAAAATTCTCGTGTGCGTTATGACAGGTTACAAGCAGTCTATTTACAACTAACTACTAACCAAATTCTAAAGCAGAACATTGCACGCCAAAGCAAAATTACCAGCACTGTGCAGTCTCATTGAGAAGGGGACTTCTAGAGCCCTGTGATTGACAAGATCTCTAATGAACTCTAATTGCAGGCTCCACAGTCGAAGAAAGCAACAACAGATGTGGTGAAAGGGCAAACCACAAACTGCTTTACTAATGAATAAGTAGTGTTTGGTCTGATGAGTGCCAGTGACCCAAAAATTTCTACTCTTCTCCCCACTGTACCCTTTTATTTCATGTTCAAATTTTCCCCCTAGTCAAACACTTGACAGTAATAATGCATAGTTGTATGGTGGTGCCTGAGTTCTCAAGTTGCCAGCGAGGTGTTTGGCACTGAAACATCACCTTACTTGACAGAGCATCAAGGTCTTTAAAAATTGGACATTACAATGAGGTTTGTTTTCTTGCAAGAAAAAGTTAATAAACCTGAAAACCACCATTTACCTTGCCATGTTGACCAATTTACAAAGCTATTTTACAAAAAGCTCCGCACTGCATCACTGTGATGCAAAAGATCTTCAATGTAGTTACAAAGCAGATTATACTGATCTATAATGATATCTGTAAAAATGGTAACTTATTCAGAACATAGTATCAATGACAATGTGGTAAACTGCTTTGTATGTACACTTTCAAGCATACAACTGTCAAGAGTTTTGTTTGTTTGTTTTTATTCTCCAATTTTTTATATAAATTTTATTTTATTTTTTCATAAACATAAAAAACATTCAACAACTTATAAATCTAAATGTGCTAACAGTATAACTTGCTCCATTGGTGTGTTTTTATTTTCCCTTATACGTTATAGTCCACCAGGTATGATCGAGTTTCATCTTTGACCGTGTGTCCTTGTATGTTTTCTATGCAGGAGAAGCATCTTGTAGTGAATTTCTTCGATTTCTTGTCCTGTGTTGCTGCCATTTTCTCCATTGAATACATATACCAGAGTCTTTTTATCCATTCGGCCTCTGATACATTTTTTGCTGTTTTCCAATTTCATGCAATGATATTTAGTCCAGCCAGAGTCATAAGTGTGCAGGTTTCTTGGTGTTGTTTCATCAGAGGTATTTCCAGGTATAATCCCATTAGTGTGGTTTCTGGTCGGAAAGGTATGATCAATCCTGTGGCCTTTTTCATATAGGTCCATACTATACACCACAGCTGTTGTACCTTGGGACAAGACCACCAACAATGAAGACAGGTGCCCCGTTCCCCACAACCCCTCCACGATTGCTTGAGGTCTCCGCCATCTATTTTTTTTTTTAAGTGGATTGGGGTTAAGTAATATCTTCAAATTACCTTGATTTGGGTTTCTTTAATTTCCAGTGAGCTCGCAGAGTTATGCATGTGGTATCCAATTTTTTCAGTTTGTTGTTTCTCTAATCTTTTTCCCCAATTCATGTTCCCATTTTTCTATGTACATGATTGGTTTATTTGCTTCGGCCTCGATCAGTGCCCCGTAGATACTTGCTATTAAGCCCTTGTTAGCGGTATGGCTGAGTAAGGTTTTTTCTAAGGTCGTGGGTTTTCTGGTATAGTGTTGTATTTTGTTTTTATCCATGAATCTTTTTTATTTGGAGGTATTGTATCTATTTTTGTTTTGGTTGTTTCTCGCAGTTCTTGTATTGTTATGAAATGGTTGTCTTTAAATAATTGTTCTACTCTGTGAATGTTGCATTTGTTTAGTGTTTTCCTTAAATTCTTTGCTGTATTGTCATTCCATGACGCCTGGGTGTTTACAGGTGTATAAGGTGAAGCTTCTGGGAATATTTTAAATTTTTTTTTTGTTAAGTGCCAGTGTTGTATGGTGACGTGTGCGAATGGGTGCTCTGCTATTTTCCTTGAATTTGCTTTTCCACGAGTAGTTATCATTTCTTGTAAGTTTGGGTTATCTAGTAATTTTTTTTCTATTTCCACCCAGGTAGTGTTTTTCATAGGGTGATACCAATATCTTAGTGTTCTAAGTGCAGCTGCTCTAAGGTAAGTTTTTACATCTGGCATATTAACACCTCCCTTCTCTTTTTTTCTAATCAGTGTTTATTTATTCTATGTTTTTTACCTTTCTGTACTGCATCCAGCATGGCTTGTTCACATTGTTTTATAAATTTGGGTGGGATTTGTATAGGTAGGGCCATAGCCTTGTACAAGATCTTGGGCAATGCTATTATTTTGAACAGATTGATATTTCCCAACCAGGAAGTTTTGAGTCTTTGCCATGTTGAGACCTCACTACGTATTTGGTTTAAAATGGGGGAGTTTGCTTTGTATAATTTTGTGTGCTCTTTTGTGATACTTACCCCCAGGTATTTGAACTGAGATTCAGCTACCGCAAAGGGTATTCGGTCTGCGATGGCTTGGGTTTCCAAATTGTTTTTGGTAAGTACAAGGGCCTGTGATTTTGGGGGGTTAATTTTGTATCCTGAGATCTTACTAAACTGATTTATGAGTGAGGATTTTTGGTATCGTATGTGGGTTAGTGATATATAGCAGCATATCATCTGCAAATTGGGACAATTTGTGGTGTGTCTGATCTGTCTGTATGCCTGTGATGTCTTGATCTTGTCTGATAGCACATGCTAAAAGTTCTAAAGTAATACTAAATAAGAGGGGGATAGTGGGCAACCCTGCCTGGTTCCTCTTGTCAGGAAGAATGGGTCTGTTAATTCACCATTAATTAATATTCTTGATCTGGGGTTTGAGTTGATGGCTTTAATTGCTCTTATAAAGTTACCTTTGATTCCCATATGCTCTAATATTTTGTATAAACATTCTGGCTCCGCCCTGTCAAAGACCTTCACCGCATCAGCAGATAATATTATTGCTGGTTGGTCGGCCTTTTGGGCTGCATAAATCAAGTTAACTGTTCTTCTAATGTTGTCTATCCTTAGTCTGTTTGGTATGAAACCCGTTTGATCGGTGTGGATTACTTCACCGATTATTGCTGCTAGTTTGTTGGCTAATATTTTTGTGAATATTTTGTAATCTGTGTTGAGCAAAGATATTGGCCTGTAGCTACCACATTCCTCTGTGTTTCTACCTGGTTTGGGTATTAGGGTGATAACTGCTTCGTAGAACATTGTTGGCATTTTTTGAGTACTCAATATGTTGTTGAATGTGTTTATTATGTGGGGTATGATTATTTTACTAAACGTTTTGTAGAATTCTGCTGGCAGGCCATCAGGTCCACCTGCCTTGTTTTTTTAAAAATCTTTAATTGTGCGTTTGGTCTTTTCTTCTGTTATTATAGAATTAAGGTATTTTATCTGGTTTTTGTTAAATTTGGGCATGTTGTATCTATTAATAAATTCTGTTATTTTTTCAGGGTCTGGGTTTGAGGACGTGTACAGCTTCTGATAAAACTACAAATGTTCTTTGTATTTCTTGCTGTTTTGATGTTTTGCTTCCATCCTGCATTTTTATTATTGGGATGGCAGCTTTTGTTCTTTTAGTTTTTGTTAAGTGTACTAAAGCTCTGCCTGGTTTATTGCAGTTTTGAAAATAAAAGCTTTTAATTTTTCTCTTTTTTGTGTTTTTATTGTGTCTATTTCACTGCATATCTTTTGAATTTCAATTGGGTTACTCTTGGTGGGAAATCTGCTGTTTTCTATTTCTAGGTTTGCTAATTGTTTAAGAAGGGCTTCATTCCTTCCTCTTCTCAGCTTATTCATTTTTGCTTTTATAGCTATGATTTTACCCCGTATTACAGCTTTCATTGCCTCCCATAATATTTGGGGGGACTGTACTGTTCCTATGTTTAAATCAAAATATTCCTTAAGATCTTCTTCTATTTGTTGTTTTAGCCACTCACTTTTTAATATTCCTCTATCCAACTGACAACTATGAGATTTTTGCTTTGTGGATGTATTCCAATTAAAGGTAGAGACCAGCGCATTATGATCTGAAAAGGTGATAGGTATTATTTCACACTTACAGCAGTTGTGTAGTGTGTCTTTCTGTTATCAAATGGTCTATTTTTGTGTCTGTTCGAGTGGAAGGTGTAACTTCTTGTTGTGGGGTTTAAGCATCTCCAGACATCTATTAAGCCATGTTGGGATAATGTCGTTGCTATGTGTTTGTGGGTGTGAGTGAGTTGTGTTTTTGTGGAGTGATCTAGTGTTGTCAGTGGGGAATTAAAGTCTCCTTGAATAATTAATAAGCCTTCTGTGTGTTGAGTGATCAGGGGGATGTATTTTTGAAAGAATTTGTGTGTTCTCATTTGGAGCATAGAGGTTAACTAATGTTACTTGCGGTGTCTAAAATAGGCCTTTTAATAATAAAAATCTACCTTCCTTGTCTTTTTTTTGTTCTATTAGTTTAAGTTCGATTGCTGATGTGAAACCTATCAGGACTCCTGCCTTTTTTTTCTTCCCACATGCTGCATATATATCGCCTTTACCTCTGAATGTGAACCTTTTCAAGTCTCTTTGCAGCAGGTGCGTCTCCTGCAAAAAGAAAACCTCTATTTGTTGGTCTGTTATAAATTCTGTAACTTTTTTCCTCTTTACAGGGTGGTTTAGGCCTTTCACATTCAGGGAAACAAATCTTATATTTGGGGGTTTACCTGTTGTCATTGTCATCGGGTTGTTTATGTTTGTGTGGTGATTCTCTTTGCTTATGGGTTTCTTTATCTTGTTGTATATTAGGATCACAGGTGCATCTGGAGTGGGGAATAAGCCTGGTTGTCAAATCTAATTCTAGCAGAGCTGGAAATATATTAAACAACATATACATACAACAATAAAACATTACTTGCTTGAACCTTACGTTGCTTAGCAACATGTCTGATGGGAATGCAATTTCCCATTTCCCCCCCCCCCTCCTAATGGGGTGCTTTGGGGTTTCTTGTGTGTTTTACTTTTTTTCCCTCCCCCCGCCCTCTGGCATTACTTTACATTTTTTCCAAATTATCAGTTGCGCTATGCATATATAGTCTTGTACATATTATTTTATTTTACCCGGACACCTGTAATGTTCAATCGTTTAACCTGTGATATTAAGTCTCATCTTTCCTCTCTTCTGTTCAGTTGGTCTGGCTTGTGGGCGTGTAGAAATATTTCTAAGTCTGGTGTCTTCGAAGACCCTTCTCCTGCCATTTACAAGGATTGCTAGTTTCGCTGGGTGCCAAAATTGGGGTTTGAACCCCCTTTCATTTAGTTCACTGTAAAATTTTGCCCATGCCCTGTGCTGTGTCATGCTTTCTGCTGCATAATCCGCTTGGATTCTGATTTTACTGCCTTGATATTCTAACGGTTGTCTTTTTTTTCTGGATTCTGTTAGAATGGCTTCTTTGTCCTTATATTTTAAGAACTTGATTATAATGGCCCTGGGCGGGTCAGAGTCTTTTGGTTTGGGCCTTAAGTGTTCTCTGTGCCCTTTCAATTTCTATGTTATGGAGCTGAGGTTGATCTGGGAAATTATGTTGAAAGGTCTGCATTAACATCTCCTGCATCCCCTCTGCTTCACTGTTTTCTTTAATTCCCATTATGCGAAGATTGCTGCGTCTAGATCTGTTCTCCAGGTCCTTGCATTTGAATCTCAGCAGGGTTAGGGATTCTTTTATTTTTGCTAAATCACTGTCAGAGTTTAGCGCCTGATCCTCTAAGCTGGAAATTCTTTCCTCTGCCTGATCAAGTCTTTTTACCATGATTTCTAATTTTTTATTCCCATCATCCACCGCTTTATTTACTGTACTTATTTTTTCCAGTACTTCAATTTTGTCTTTTGGGGCTTCTGCCCTTGATGCCTGTATTTCCATCCTGGAGGCTTTTATTTCAGCCAGGATTGTTTCTATGGTGGTTTGCTCTTCAGTTTCTGTGTTCCCTGGGGTGGTGGGTAACATCGCGGCCGCCATTTTGTCACTCACCCCAGTGTCTTCTTGTGCAGCCTCAGCTGCTTGTTTCTGCTGCCACATACGGGTCAGAGGTCCTTTTTCCCCTGCTTTTTTCAGTGGGCCCATGCCCCAGGCCTTCACCTCGCCGGTGTTGTACTTTATTTTTTCAAGTTCGGCTTTTTATGTTTGTTTTTTTAAGTGCTGGATCGGGTTTGCCAGAGGAGCACGGTATCGGCGCAACCTGACTACTCGCGCATGCACATAGTCCCCCTGTCAAGAGTTTTTTCAAGCAAAAAGGGACATCTTCAGGAAATGCATGCACATAAAGCCAGTGAAAAGTTGATTTCTCTGAAGTTGCCCATCACTGCAGGAATTCAAGAGGCAAAATAAAATAAAAAAGCATTACCACAACTACCAACTGTTTATCAATGGAAGTGCTCTGTACTGTCTTCTGCATTTGGGTCAACTTGGCTACAGCAAAGCAGAACAAAGTCATGTCCTTGATTGGAGAAAAGACCTTTCAGATTGTGACTTCCACAGATGTAGAATGGTGTCTCTAGATAGATCATTGTGGCAATGAATGGAAGACCAGATTTACAGGACAATCCTCCACCACTGAAGTCAACAGGAGTTCTGCCACTGACTAATGGCAGAGGATTGCATTCAAAGACAAAAAGAATGCTGTGGGGAAAGGAACAGCTATAGGTTTAGAAAAGGTGTTGCCAACTCTTGCTGTTTTAGCATCCTACTTGCAACAGATGAAGCTGCCTTCAAAGCCCCAGCTCCTAGAGTGGAAAGGGGTTTGGGGGAGGAACCTTTTTCCTGCTGTGGACCATTTTGGAAATTGGTACAAGCTTCAAGGACTGGATAGGAATAGGGTGTTTAAGAGGTATGCACAGGTTTGGGAAAGGAAGGGGATTGTCCTGATCATGAATCTGCACCATGGACCCCATCCATTCTCACTGAGTGCATGCCTTCATCTCCACTGCCTCCCCCTACCCAAGTTCACTCTTTCAGTGCTTTACGGATATGGACTGGATCCATGGGGCAGATGCAGGAATTGGGGGGTGGGGGTGGAGGAGGAGACACGAACACACATAGCTGCAGGCCAAACTTGGCCTAAAAACCACAGGTTCCTCACTCATCTTAAGAGTTGGGTGTGGGTATATCAGTTTCACTTAAATCTTTTCAAGATTTCCAAGTTTCTCTCTACAGCCATGTGAACTCTGAAAAGGAAAATAAAATCCAATGTGGTTTAAAGGACAAACCAATAAGCAGATTTTGGGTTTTTTTCAGGCATAACAGGTGATCAAATGTTTGGGAATTGGAAAAAAGACACTTGGTGGTCCTTATTTTGTTTATTCAAAGTACATCACAAAATGAAAAATGGACAAAATTCAAGTACATTCATGGGTGCAGTCCTGTGGCTCTTGAGGAGAGCTGCCAATACATATATTAGGTGTGCACTTTGGCAACTTCTTACAGCGATGTGGTGACGGTACCGTGCTGATGTCAAAAAGAGGATTTATTTAGTCTACATCAGAAACTACACTAGCTAGTATGCAAATCCTGTCAGAGTTTGCATTCTGAAATTGTCACAATTTGAACTAATATGTTTTATGTTAAACTATAAATAGGAACAGAGAGCCAAGCCAGAGTGTTGCTGATGGAAAGCATGTACGGTACTAATGAGCACCATCCAAAAATAGTTTAAACATGTAGAGGTAACCAGCCATTTTCTGCACTATTAAAAACACACAATTATTTAATCTGACTTGGCATAAAGTTTCCTGAATAATTTGTTGCTCTGAATATTCCATAAATCAGCTCAAGTGAATATACCTCATTCTTCAGACGTTTCATAGCAAATTTTCTACATCTGATCAGATTAATCCAATGAGTGCATATTCTGCTTTTAGCAATTGCCAATACTGGATACCTCAGAAGGTAGTCAGGACCCCCCGTGATGCAGATCTAGCTAATTGTATACCGTTCTGCTTATACAACAATGAGATTTTCCTTGAGCCCTGTAGTGAGGAACTTGCATCTTAGTGCATAAGATTCGATTACCCGGACCCTAATAAGGTTTGAATATATTTAAAAGGGCTGGAGGACTTTTTGAAGCATTACAGCATTTCACTAATTTCATGACACAATGAATTTCCTGAGTTTACTGAAACCCAAGTATTTTTAGCGTTTTCCCTGAATTTACTATCTACATCTTGTTTTTCCAATTAAATGGGGCAGATCAGTTCTTGCTAAGCACTTCCCAATTTTTAAACACAGTGTTTTACAAATTCCTCCTGTTCAAGCTACAGGTGCCTACTGTTTGCTGTCTCTTTACATGCAAGATTGTGTGTATCCTACACCAGTAAGCCTGTGGTCTGAACTGTTGTCCCCCAAGTATTTATAAGCTTCTGAAAAACAATGCCAAGCAATGCCCCTCTAGAACCCCCTCTGCTCTCAAAACCTAAGCATTTCTGGAGAGTCCTCAAGGTCCATTCTTGACAGTGGCAGTTTCTGCCTGCACGATTTTAAGGAAATGGATACAACTCTTTATCCTTGGCTTTTAAGGCTATTCTTCCTTTGTTTTCTTGCCTCAGATCATCCTTCCTTTAGTTCTTATTTAGAGAGCTCTCCCCTCACACACCGATCTGCTTAATCCCCTGAACTCCCACTTCCCATACACACAGATCACCTTTCCATGTACTATTCAAGTTAGCCTTTCCAAAATTATGTCCATGGTAAATTACCAACTAATATCTATAATGAGTCTCTAAGTCTGATAATTTTGCACACAGGTGTATGGCCATACAACTAACCATTACGTTCATTCATTCATTCCCTCCACTGATCTTCTTATGCCTTAGTCCTACAAGGCAGCCTATTCAATAGGTTTACAGCAATGGGGAATATGTTGAGAATATTGTTTTGGAATTTGGAACTTGCGAGAGATGCAGTAAAACCTGCCATCAGTAACATAGCCTTGACTGCATGGTGGCTTTAGCTCCTGCTTGTTTTGCACCCCAGTTTACGTGCAACAGAACCAAGTTACCACACAGTGACAAAAAGCCACATTTGAATTAGCTGAACATATTTAATCCAATTGCGCACACTCATTCTTGTTAAAAGGAAATTAAAGGTTTTAAGTTACAGTGGTCTGAAGCCCGTATTAGTTTCACACTGAAAGAGGAACTGCCAGTATTACAAGAGATCTGGTGAAGTGTCAGCTAGGTTCACCCAATTCTCTGCTCAAGTGCTTTTTTGGTAGTTTCCCTATAGCCATTTTAAACAATTGTAATGAATTCCAAATGTGTCTTACATTTCTGAGGTTGTTTTTTCCCCCCTATGCCAGATGTTCCCAAACTGCAGCCCACAAAGCCATGGTTATTAGTCTACACAGTTGGCCTCTGCAGGCTTTGGTGACAGAAAAACTTCAGTAACCACTAGCACCAATTCCACAGCCATCACCATGAGATAATCTCGCTAGCACTTGTGCATTAGTTATTCCCTGCTCCTTTCCTCCCAATCTACATAGCCATGGCACCAATGGGGACCAAAGTCTGCCCCATATGCAGCTGTGGGCATCCCACAACAAACATGCCAGAAATGGCTGCAGCATCCAAGTGGTGGTTTGTGATGGCATTGTAAATAGAGATTATTTACCAGTAACTCTGTTCTTAGAGAGAGCTCCGTGTATTCTCACTCATGGGATTCACTTGCTGCTTCGCAGGTACCGGAAAGCCTTCTGTCAGCAGTATCCAGACAGAATTAGCCTGGAAAAGACTATAACATGGTGAGGGCTCCGCCCCTCCATCCTCCTCCCATCCTGAGAAAAAGCACAGGCTCGCATGACAAGGGATGGTCTGGTATAAATAGGGGGAGGAGCCCTCGCCGCCTCCGTTCCTTCCAACCCCAGTTTGGAAGACCGAGCCATGGCAACCGAGACTGAGGAGAAGGAGGGCGGGATGCGAGAACACGTGGAGCTCTCTCGAAGAACAGAGTTACTGGTAAGTAACCTCTATTTCTTCTTCGAGGATCTCTGCAATTCTCACTCATGGGAGATTAATAAGCAGTTGAAAACACCTTCCTCTAGGAGGAGGGAGTCGAGGAAGTCAATCAAATAAAGAGTGCAGAACCACCTTCCCCACCTGGGAGTCTGACCTGGCTGCGAGGTCCAGCAAGTAGTGCTTCGTGAAGGTATGCACTGACATCCATGTGGCAGCTCTGCATATGTCCGAGATCAGTATCCCATGAAGATTTGCAATGGACGTAGCAGCGGCTCTGGTGGAGTGTGCTCTCAGTCCTAATGGAGGAGACCTATGAGCTAAGGCATAGCATCTCTGTATGCATAGAGTAATCCATTTGGATAGTCATTGTGAAGAAATCTTAACCCCAATTCTTTGGCCTCCATAAGAAATAAATAAAGAGTCACCAGTTCTAATGCTCCTGGTCCTGTCAATGGCCAGTGCTCTTTTAACATCCAAAGTGTGAAGCGTTCGTTCTGCATGCGAAGCGTGCGGTTTTGGGAAAAACACTGGCAGTGAAATAGTCTGATTCAGATGGAAGGGAGAAACAACTTTAGGTATAAAGGCTGGATCAGTTCTTAAAATCAACCTTATCCCTATGGAACCATATATAAGGCGGTGAAGCCCTAAGGGCAGTCAATTCACTTACTCTTTGTGCTGAAGTGATTGCTACCAAAAACGCCGTTTTAATAGACAGATTTTCCATGGTACAGGAAAGCAAGGGTTCAAAGGGATGGCCCATCAGGTGCGATAACACAAGATTCAGGTCCCACTGAGGAACAGAGTGAGAAATTGGTGGGAAAGTGTTCACTAGTCTCTTCCAGAAGTATCTCATCAAAAAATGAGAACACAAGGTTTCCTGACCCTCTGGCTGTAGGTGCGACGACAACGCCGCCAGGTGCACCTTTATGAAGGAGATAGACGATTTCTGTAGAGCCAAGAGGTATATAAAAACGTGATTCATAGTAAGGGCATGTAGGGGGATAGCCTGTGTCTCACACCACTTTAGAGAAACGCAACCACTTTCCGTCATAGCACTTATGTGTGGAGGGGCGTTGAGAATTTAGCATAATCTCCAAGACCTCAGGTGGAACATTACCTACGAGGGCAGGATCAATCATGAGGAGAGATGGAGCATCTGCAAATCGTGGTGCAGGATTGTCCCTTGAGCTCGTGACAGCAGGTCGGGTATGAGTGGAAGAGTCTTGACACGCACTGACATTATTTGTAATGTTTGGAACCATCCTTGTCGAGGCCAGAAGGGTGCAAACAGAATTAAACGAGCCTTGTCCGCTCTGATCTTGCACAAGACTCTGAAGGAGAGGGACTGGGGGAAAAGCATAGAGGAAGGTCCCGTGCCAAGTTATCGCAAAGGCGTCCGAAATTGAGTCTGGGGCAACCCCTGCGCGGCTGCAGTACTCCAGGAGCTTTGCGTTTTCTTGAGAAGCGAAAAGGTTTATCGTTGGGTGTCCCCCATTATTGAAAAATATCTTGAAGTAAGTTGTCGTTTATTGACCATTCGTGTTGGTCCGACATCTTGCGGCTGAGAAGATCTGCCATGGAGTTTTCTTGACTCGCCGGATGAATCGCTTGAATGTGAATCTTGTGATTTATGCACCAATGCCATATGGCTTCTGCTTCTCTGGACAGACGTGTTGACCTTGCCCCCCCCTTGTTTGCTCACATACCACATTGCTGTTATGATCAAAACATTCTTTTCTTCGATATGTGGTGGTAGAGATTTCAGAGCCCAGCATATGGCTCTGTGTTCTAATATATTGATGTAAAGCTCTGCTTCTTCTAAGGACCATACACCGTGCACTTGTATGTCCCCCATTTGAGCACCCCAACCGGTTAGGGAAGCATCCGAAGTGATGGATGCATGGATGTTCGGGGGATCGAAAGGCATCCCTTTGACTACTTGGTCTGCATCCCTCCACCACAGTAGACTTTCGTATACCCTCTGTGGTAATGTCAGTTTCATGTTGAGTGGTTGGAGGGTGGGAGTATAGTTCTGTGCCAGCCACTGCTGGAGTGGTCTGATGTGAGGACGTGCATACGGTGTCACCATGGTGGTAGAAGCCATCAGCCCTTGTAGTTGGAGGAAGTAGCGCACCGACCTTGTCGGTTGAAATATCAGATCCTCCAGAAACTTTCCTATGGCAAGGAATCTGTCTGCAGGTAGATATGCTCTTGTCTGGCAAGTATCTAGTATCGCCCCTATAAAGGGTAGATGCTGGGAGGGGTGCAAATGTAACTTGGAAAGGTTGATCAAGAAGCCTACATTCTTGAGCAGTGACATTGTTATTTCCAAGTGTCTGAGCAGGTCGTGTTGCGATGCAGCTGCGAGTAACCAATCGTCCAGGTATAGAAATATCCTGATCCCTAGTCTTCGGAGGTGTGCAGCTACCACCACTACGCACTTGGTGAACACACGTGGGGCCGTAGACAGTCTGAAGGGGAGGACTTAAGATTTGTTGCAGGGAACCAGCAATTCCAATACAAAGTATTTGCGATGAGAAGGGCGGATGGAAATATGAAAGTATGTATCTTGTAGATCAAGGGATGCTATCCAGTTGCTCTGCTGAAAACCCATAAAAATAATGGGTAGGGAAGTCATACGAAACTTAAATCTATGGACAAACTTGTTGTCTCAAGTCTAGGATCGGGCAAAACCCCTTATCCTTTTTGGGAACCACAAAGAATTTTGAATAGAAACTGGTATTAAGTTCAGATACAGGAACCGTCTCAATGGCTCCTTTCTGAAGTAATTTCTGTATTTTGACTAGTGTTTGAGTTCGGGGGTGGGGGGGGAGCCCCCAGGGGGGTGGGAAGAGATTGCAACTGTATAGCATAGCCAAATTGGACAATCTCCCTGACTCAGCAGCCCGAAGAGATGGTTTCCCATTGGGGTAGGAAGAGTAGCAGGCGATCTTGGAATGAGGGATAGTCCTCATGTACACCCTTGATCATGCTTTTGTCAAAAACGGGACTTCGTTTGTTGCCCTGAGGACGAGTTGGGGGATGGTTTGCCCCGTTCTCTCTGCCTATTGAAGGCCTTGCGCTGCTGAGGCCCTTGTGGCGATTGGTACTGCATAGTATTCGGTTGGAAACGCTTTCCAGTATTATAGCTATATGAGGGATAGATGAGTCTTCTGGGCGAGAAGAAATAGGGACTCTGTAGGATAGGATTTTTTACGGGTTGTACGTATGACCTCTGTAGATCTAGCCGTCCGAGTCATCTCTTTAATCTTTTTCAGGGTGTCATCCGTAGATGCAGCAAAGAGCCCTTCGCAGTTGAATGGGAGGTCTTCTATTCATGTCTTGTTCTCCTGGGTCAGAGCCGTGGAGCGCAGCCAAGCATGTCTGCGCAGTGCTATGGCCGAGGTAATCCCTCTAGCGTTGGCATCAGCTATATGCATGTTTGCCGTCAGTTGAAACTGAGCCATCTGCATGCCCTCTTTCTGGAGGGCTGCTATTTGGTTTGGGTCTGTGGTGCTGCTAAGCTGTGCCCATAACCAATGCTGATAGCCACACATGGCCGAAGCATACTTGGCTATTCTGAATAATAGGGAGTCAGATGAGAACATTTTACGTCGTAGGACATCTAGTCTCCTTCCCTCTCTATCCGATGGGGATGTCTGTATCCCTCTCGCTCTAGATTTTAGTGATGCTGTCACTATCACTAAAGAGTTCGGGGGTGGGTGTTTGTGAAATATCTGTGCACCTTCCTTGGGAACTGCATACAAGGAGTCTGCCAACTTATTGGTGGGTGTGACAGAGGCAGGTTTGCTCCAAATGGTAGATGCAGGCTCCATTAACTGTTCCAACATCGGGAGCATCACATGTCCCGACTCACCTGGCCCCTAGGATCCCAAAAATAGGCCCAGTCTGAAATTTTTTGACAACTCTGGTCGGGAGTTTAGGAAGGGAGGTAGCCATCCTCCGCAACATGCCCTGGAAGGCTTTGGCGTCCTCAGTAGCCAAGGATGGGTTTGGATCAGATCTGGCATCGGGGGGGAAGGGGGATGGTTTCGTTCTCCTCCAGTGAGGGTGAGGATGGGAACAGTGATCGGGATGCAGATCTCCCTGAGGAGGCTATAGTAGCCGGCCCCGGTACCGTTGGTACCGTCTGTCCCATTTCCTCCCTTGGGTTCCCCAGCAGCGAGGTCAGGAGATCTGTGGCCCCGGAGGGTGCTAACCTCTCGCCTCGTGGTTGAGTGGCTGCGGTTCCTGTCTGATCCGTGCATCCAGAGACAGGTGCCTCGATGTTTTGCAGCACTGAGCCCACCTCCGACGGTGGTGGACAGGAAATCGTAGCCATCGGTGCCATCCTTGGAGGAAGCGGTGGCACATATGGGTGTTCCCGCCTGGTACGTGCTAGGGTATCGAAGTCTGGCCTAGCCATATAGGGTGAGGGGCTCCGGGATCGGTATTCCTGAGAGTAGGCATAGTCATAACATCTGTCTCTGGGGTTGTAGGGTGAGCAGCAGGAACAAGGCTATTGGGATGTACGCTCCCGATGGTATCTGAGCAGTGTACCGTGTTCATCTCGGTACCGCAGAGATCTTGACCTCAAGCGGTACCGACTGTGTGCCTGGGATCGTGCATCCATGGGCACCACTGCCGGCAATGTAATCAGACGAGGTGGAACCGTCGGTGTGGGTGGTGCCGCCAGTTGTGTGGGCTGCAATTGTGGTGCCGCTGCTTGTGTGGGCTGCAATTGGGGTGTCGCACTCGTCGGTCCCGACAGAGTTACTTCACCCCTCGTACGCTGCACCTGGGGAGCCGCAACATCCCCAGCGCCCGGGTGCTCCAGCAGTTCTTTAGAGCCCTTCTTCTCCCCGCCTCCGCTCATCTGGAGCCCCGTTCCGAGGAGCAGGCGGTGCTATGTGCGCGGGGGGGGTCTCTGCACCGCTCTCTACTGGGCGAGCAGTGCCGAGTGTCCGGGGGCTGTCCTTAGGAGGGGACGGTACCACAGGTCTCGGTGCCGACATGGATCTGCCGGTGCCATGTAGCTCCGTCGGTGCCATGTAGCTCCGTCGGTGCCATGTAGCTCCGTCGGTGCCATGTAGCTCCGTCGGTGCCCTCTGCGCTGATTCCATTGTCTATGACGTAGAGTGCCGGGTGGGGAGCCCGAGAGGCCCCTCTTCTCCACCCTCCAAAGCCCTTTTCATTAACAAGTCCTGCAGCCGCAGTGCCCTGGCATGTTTGGCTCTGTTCGATAATTCTGAGCAGGCTCTGCAGGACTGGGTGTTATGTGCCTCACCCAGGCAAGCGAGACAGCGGGTATGCTGGTCGCTGATGGACAGGGTAACAGGGCAGGAACTACACCTCTTAAAGCCTGGCTGTTTGGGCATTCCCCGTTGCCCCGAAGGGCGAACAGTGCCCGGGGAATAAGACCCCACGGGCAAGGGCAGCACTCTCTGTTCTTCTTACTACTGACCAGCGCTGAGTAGCGCTGCAAGGTCTTCCAACGCCACACGGTTGGAAGGAACTGAGGCGGCGAGGGCTCCTCCCCCTATTTATACCAGACCATCCCTCGTGATGCGAGACTGCACTTTTCTCAGGATGGGAGGAGGATGAAGGGCGGAACCCTCACCATGTTGTAGTCTTTTCCAGGCTAATTCTGCCTGGAAACTGCTGACAGAAAAGGTTTTCCGGTACCTGCAAAGCAGCAAGTGAATCCCAGAGATCCTCGAAGAACAACCTTGGTTAATTGGTCTAAAGAGTTTGGGAACTCCTGTTCGATACCATCCTCCCTCCACAGTGTCACTAAAACGAAGCAAATGTGAGTAATACAAAGGATGCCACTTATAAATCACAACAGTGAAACAAAAATATAAGAAAAATTAAGTTTCCCTCCCAAATATTCTGCACACAGCCTAATTATTTATCCACCCACACCCAGCATAATTCCATTAACTTCATTTTATTATATGGCTTGCTTGTAGCCTTCTTGTTGATTCTATTTCGGGTGGGCATCTCCGGCTGCTGAAAAAGGAATATGCTGAGAATATAACAGATCAAATATCAAATTCTTGGTTAAGATACAAGGACTCTCCCCTCTCAGCATCCCCTACTCCTTCTCCCCCACCGCCACGTACATAATGTTGCTCTGATGCAGCGCAAAGTTTTCATAGACACTATAGTTCCGCTGATCTCTCCCTCATCCAAATGACACCGGAACCTGCACACTAATAAGTAACAATGGAACAATGCTCCAGTACATTCAGTTGACAATGTCTGAAAGTCTATCTGAATGTTAATACCATTCACAGAGTACATACTATAAGCAGTAACTAGTCAGGACTCTGCCTGAAGCAGCAACCCAGACAGACACGGTTTTGATTTTTCAAAGTAACACTAGTCCAAAAAAAATAATTCCTCCATGGACAGTCATTTTTTTAGGGATTCATTGGTGCAGGGCTCACAAAGTTTGCCAGCAGATTTTAAGACATGAAAATGACTTCTAAAATAAGAACATGGAAGAAAGTAGTTTGTTACAGCAGCACTCACTGTCCTGGACAGAATCAGTATCTGCTCCTCAGGATGGTTTTTGGAGCAGAAGTACCTTTCTTGAATTAAATATTTTGGGCTCTTTTGCAACCGACATGAAAATCTTATGCTTGCATGTTATTTCTGGAGGGTTGTGCATGCGTATGTATTTCAAAACCCTTATGTTCTGTGTTGGGGTTGATTCCTATCCTGGGTGCACATATCACAAAAACTTGCAAGTTAGTGGCTCTTCAACTTTGCCATTTTAGGACACTGTCGCCTGCACACAGGTACACATTATCCTCAGAGGAAAGTACGTTAAAATTAACAATTTTATGTATGACCAAGGCGGCTCTGTGGTAGATAAATACCCCAATTCATTTTGCCTTGGGGTAGATTCATATCCCTGCCTGGGGTCAGGGCCAGTCTTAGAAACTGCGGGGTTCAGGGCAGGGGAGAAATGTGGGGCCCCATTATCTTTGCCGCCAGCAGCCTGTGGACCTAGAGGCGCTCCCCAGCTCAGGGGCGCTGCCTGGGCTTGGAGATGGGCAGAGGAGGCACTCTCCTCCGCCCATCTCCAAGCTCATTCATTTTTCACGGCACTTACTGCCGCTGCCACCGCTGGCCTGGGTCCTGCGTTGGGCTCGCTCGCCAGCTCCTGGGTTGTGCCGGGTGCCATAGCATCACAATGAATCTGGCGCCACACTGCCCACCACCAGCAAAAGTTGCCAGGGAGTGAGGGAGAGGCGGGGCCTCTGCCTCTCCCTCACCCCCTGGCCAAGACGGATAGTGGCCAGGAGCTCGGGGCCCTGAGCACAGGCCTTCCCACCCTCCCCATGAGCGGGGCACAGGGCAACCACCCCGAACTGCCCCTGCCTAGGGTAGAAATCTAACCCATCACATTTCATGTTAGCTTACACATTCAAACAATTAAGTGCTAAAGGATTAAATAGGATTGCTTGTGTTAGATGCCATTGCAATAGGGCTGATGTATAGCCGTTTATTTTTTTCCCTTCACTTATGACACTGCACCATATGTACAAACCCACTGTTTGAGAAGAGAATGTTTTAACTTTCAAGTATACACCTAGCCTCCACTAGGGAAATGAGGCAGATCTCTTCACAGTCTGGCAGAGGTCCAAGACAATCTCATTTTCCTCATAGACGATTTGTGGTTTCCACTAATAGAACCTTCATTGTATGTGCCAAAGACATTTGGGGAAATCAATTGATTATTTCCAGAGAACAGTTTAGCTAAGTATTAGAATAGAAGGCTCATGTTACAGTATGGCAAACTAGAATTATAAAAATGTGAGGTTGTAAGTGACCTCAAGGGTCATCCAGCCAACTGCTTGGGTTCAACTTCTAAGAGAGCAAAATTGAGGAAACTAGACAACTGGCAGTATGCTAGGTTGCTATTCACCTCAGTTGCAACAGAAAAGCTCCCGTATAGAGACAACATACCAGAGCTGTGGCCGCAGATTGGGACCTTAGTACATAAGTCAGCCCACAACCACGATGGAGGACTGCCTCAGAGAGGAGCCACCTGCAGCAAAGACAGCAGTGAGGAGTGTAGAGAGCAGCCTCAGCGGGAAAGCCCTGAAGAACACAGTAGCTTTATGCCTTTGAGGTGTGGCTCCTTGCCAATCATTAGCTGGAGATACCGCTGCAGAGGAGGACATGAGCATGAGATGCCACTCCAAACCTGTCACCAACAGCAGCAATTGTGGAAGGGCCATGAGACCTGAAAGATGGAGTCAACTCACAGCAGCAGTTCTGTGGGTGGACACAGCATGGTCAGTTCCTCTGTAGCTGGCTGTCATACTGCTGTAGGTCCAGACCTTTGCGCCTTTCCCTCAATCCCACTATGGGGGTACTATGCCCCTGCACCCAGTAGCTGCTAGCTTATAGGTTGGAACATCAAAGTTCTTACATCCACCTCATGCAGCATAATGCCAACTACAGTACATGGATGCAATTATTTTCTGTTACCGTTACAAAAGGAGTCTAATCTCCTTCAAGACTACATTTCTGTTAGAATATCTATTATTCCAAGACTCTCCAGGCATTTATTTAAACAAACAAGTTAAACTTCCTAGCACGTTTGTGATGCTAAGTTTCTCTCTGAACTAGGCAAGAACACATTAAAAATAATATAATTTAACTTTGATTATCCAGGCTAATGGGGGGAGGAGAAGACAGATATAAAACTCCTATAATCCAGGAGTTCGCTACAGGAGGAGAGCCATAAGCAAGGAGGTCAGTACTGGAAGGTAGCTCTCTTGGCAAAGAGTCAATTCTACATCCCATAGAGGGGAAGCCTGGCCAGCACAAGGCACAGAAACCTGAAACCAGATAATCAGGAGTTGACATTTAGCTAAGGTTACACAACTAGCTAGCTTGAAAGGACCTGGTTCCTTGGTCAGCATTATAGCCTCTAGTAAAGAGCTAAAAAGATGGGAAGTCTGCTTATCTACATCAGGATTTTATCAGATGCATTAACAAGTTCCTATTTGTACTCATTAACAAGCCATTCATCGTTGACACTGGGAACGGGCCGGGCCAGCTACAGAATATGCAGCATTTCCAATTTTCAAGTTATGGACCAAAGAGCATCATCTCAGTTTTGAGACACCCGATTCCACACACTAGCAATTAAGCATCATCACATGAGTGCCATTTCCATCGTTAAACCAATGTCATACGGGCAACAGAGGCACAACTGGATCAAGCGTTGCCAATAGTGATGCTCCTGCATACTAAAGAGTGTGGTAGTGATTTTCCAGAGAATATAACACTCACCAAATCTATCAGGTCGCTGAGGTTTTTCTCAATCTGCTGGGGAGGCAGTCGCCTCATTAAATCCAAGGCACAATCCAGCTGCTGGTCACTCTGGTTGGAAAATAAAATAAAAATCATGTCACAACTAGCACAGAGTAGTTGCATTTGTTCATACCCCGATTGCAGGAACTTACAGCTAAAACACGAGACACACTTAAAACTACTTTACAGAATCTAAATGCTTGTTTCTCCATACCGTTAGAGGCACAGATTCTGCTTTCAAGCAATTTCTCACCTCACGCCTATTCAAATATGTATTAAATTCTGTATTTAAATCCGACTTTCACACTATTAACTTTAATTTATCATAAACTGTTAATTTTCTACATTTGGAGTGATAAGTATTCATCTCCTTGCATTCGTATTTTGTCAGTTAAGAGATGTATCAGTCCTGAGCTGATGGTCTCAACATAGCGCAGTGTGTTACAAGTTCAGCAACATGACCATTCTCTTCCAAAACAGCTTCTCAGTCAAAGTACAGCAAGCATTCATCAAACCCTCTTCCCACAACCAGCGAGTTAAACAAATCCAATCTTTGCACCTCTTAAGATATTGCTGACAAAGCCATGGAAAACACAACATACAACGCTCGAACATGAAAGCACAGTGTGCTTGCTGTTTGATATCCTGGTCCAAAGTAAGCCATGGACAGCACAGTTAATCCAGAGTACACAATTTAGAGAGAGAGAGAGAGAGAGAGAGAGATCTGTAGAAACATATCAAGTAGGGGTTGGAAACCCTTGGCCCATGGGCCAAATACAGCTTCCAGCTGTTTTTTATTTGGCCCCATTATAATTCATGGACCTGACCCAGGGATCCAACCCCTAACCTGAAGCACTGAAAGTGAGCAGATATGAGGACATAGCAGTGCTTAATTTGCATTTTAAAAAATAAAATAAAAATGAACTGCCAGGGCCCAAGCCTGCCCCAAAACCATGTCCCTGCCCTAGACGTCATGCCCCCAGGCCTTGTCCAAGCAGGGAACTGAACGCTAGTCTCTGGTTAACAACCCAACCACGGGACTAACCTGCTTCTCTACAGCTGGACATAAAGCAGCTTTATAGAACATTTTCAGATGCACCTTCCTACTAGGAGTGTATCCCCCTGCCCCCGGCAAATTAAGCCATGGGACACACTCGAGGATAGGGGATGGATCCATAGCACAGATCCATGTTCCCACTAGCCTACAGTTCACTTCTGGTCCACAACCCCTTTCTATTCGGCCCCTAGAGCCATCTCCTAGCTCTCATTTAATGCAGCCCATCTCACTTTTGTCTAGGCAATCTCCAATATAGGCCTCAGTGCAGAGTGCTTCTTCTGGCCCAGTGTGCGCTTCCAGCATGCCCTCTAGAGCACTTCTAGCAGGCAGGACTTAGTTCTCACCTCCCTGCCTCCAGAGCAGTTCCAAAGTACGTTCCCCCATGAGTGCTCTGGCCCACAGAGTGTTTTTAAAAAAAATAAAATAAAATAGTATGCGATAGTGGAGAGAAGATGCTCCACCCAGGGCTAATCTGCTTGTTTGCAAGCCCTTGAGCTTTCACTGTCAGACAATTCAAAGCCGTTCCAACTGAGGAGGGAAGGAACATGCAAAGGGGTTATCGAGAGATAGCTTAAAAAACAGGATAAATCTTTGGCGCTCTCTCTCTAGTAGATAATACTAAAGCCCTTGAGAGCAGCTATTATCCTTTACACACGCAAACGGGGCCTTTTTAGCTGCACCAAAAAGGAATCCATAAGTGGTTTCCCTCAGATTTGCTGGCTAGACCCAATGGAGACTTTTGATGTTGATTTATGGGTGGCTGAGAGCATCCACAACTCAAACGGTGCAACAATGTTTAAAATGTTGAGTACAAGAACTACCCTTCTAAAGTAGCAGAATTTGACAATACGATAACCAAGTGGTTAAGAGCAGCAATAGAAAGAAATAGTCTCGTTCCTAGAAACTACTTGGTTACTGAGCTAGTGGACTTGCTTGATATTATACAACTGTGTGTTTATTGGCCTCTTACACTCAGGCAATTATTGTATTTGCCTTGAGAAGGAAGCAACAGTTCTTCCTTCAATAAGTAGTGTCTGCACTTCCTCATTGTATTAGACTGAAAAACAAGTCATATATAGAGTTTAGCACTGGACTCCTGGGTATGAATTATTTTGAGTTCAAAGCCCTTCCCATAGTGCTAAGTCTTCAAATGAAAGACAACAGGCAGATATACTAAACATAGTGAAATGTTTCAAATGAAAGACAACAGGCAGATATACTAAACATAGTGAAATGTTTACTCTTAGCATGAATGAAGCTATAATACCCTGGAAAGAAAATAAAACTAAGGTATTTAGATCAAGTGCCTGTTTCACAATGCAATGCCTAAGCCACCACAGACCATACTGCATAAAGCTCCCAGCCAAATAAGAGCTAGAATTCTATACTACTTTTATTGCAGATTTGTGGTCAGAGGTGAAAATTTCTGCAACAGTAAGCTCACCAGCCGAGATGCTCCCTCAACATAGGCTTCTTGTCTACATGCATACAATGGCAGTCTCTGCAATGTTGCAAGAACAAATGGTGTTGAGATATGGCTTGTACCATTCCATTGAGACTGCAAGAGAAACTGGTTTTCTTTTAAAGTAAGTATTTCCACTTACAATACTGAATATAAGCTTTATTTTCCTCAGTGATACTGTGCACTCATCTTCCAAGTTAGTATTTAACAAAAAGTGTTTACAGCCCTCACCAACGGTGCTCAGAGCACTTTACAGCATAATACAAAATATAAAATCCAGTTAATATGAATCTGTGTACAACAACTTAAAAGGGGAAGTAAAATCTAATTAAGGGGAACCAGCGGTGTACCATAAAAGCACCTGGAGAATAAATAAGTCTTCAGATGCTTTTTAAAGGTGAAGAGGGAAGAACGGATATGAACATCTGGATGGAGCAAATTCCACATTGATGGGCCCACAACAGCGAAGGTCCAGTGCTCACTTACTTAAGGTGAAATGGTGAGATACCTGAACAGCAGGTAGTTTCTGAGCACAAATAACCTTCAGTGCAAGGTTCTGCAAACAGTTCAAACTGCTCTGTCATTTAACCATTTCAACAGATCAGACCCACTCACTAGCCAAGAGAAAACCTGATTACTCTCCCCCATACAGCCCTCCTTGAGCAGTCAAGAACCACAACATTCACTATTAGAAGACAAAACTAGTGCTGCCTGTTACACCCATCCAGCATGTTTGCTACATACGCCAGTGCTTAAAAGGTAATAGGTGATTTCAATTATTGACTGGCTGAATGTCTCCTCAGGGAGTGATATGGAGGTAAAATTTCTAGAGGCTTTAAAACTATTGCTTTTTGGAGCAGCTGGTCCTTGAACCTATGAGGAGGAGCTATTTTGGATCTAGTATTAAATGGTGCACAGGACCTGATGCAAGGGGTAACTGTGGTACAGCCACTTGGTAATAGTGACCAGAATATAAGCAAAGTTGACATAGCTATAGGAGGGAGATTGACAAACAACACATTTAAACTTTAAAAAGGGGAACTATGGAAAAATGAGGAAACTAGTTTAGAGGGAAACTAAAAGCAGCAGCTGAGAGGGTTAAATGCGTACAAGAGGTGTGGAAATTTTAAACCACCATCTTGGAAGCGCAGATTAAAATGTATTCCACTAATAAAAAAAGGTAGCAAAGACAACCAAGTGTCTGCCAGTCCTAACAATGAAAATAGGAAAAAACAAAGCATTCCCAAATTAGATGTAAAAGGTTAATAAGACAGGCCAAGAGGGAACTTGAGGAGCAACTCACTAAAGGTGCAAGAAATAATTAAAACTTTTTCAAGTACATCAGAAGCAAAAAAACTGCTCGAGAGTCGGTTGGGCTATTAGACAACAGGGGGCAAAAGGGGCGCTCAGGGAGGGTAAGAAAATTGCAGAAAAGCTGAATGAATTCTGTGCTTCAGTCTTCACTGCTGAGGATGTTGGAGAGATACCCATGCCATGTAGGTGAAGAATCAGAACTGTCACAAATAAGTGCACCTCTGGAGGAGGTTCTGGAGCACACTGAGAAGCTAAATAGTAACAAATCACCAGGACCAGATGGTATTCATCCCAGCGTTCTGAAGGAACTCGAATATGAAGTTGCAGACCTACTTTTGGTAATTTGTAACCTATCGCTAAAATCTCCCACTGTACCAGAGGATTGGAGGGTAGCAAATGTAATGTCAATATTTTAAAAGGGCTTCAGAGATGATCCTGGAAATGACAGACCTGCGAACCCAAAATCTGTGCCAAGCAAGCTGGAAAAAATGGTTAAGAACAGAATTAGTGGGCGTATTGATACACATAGCATAATGAGTAAATCTCAACATGGATTTAGGAAAAGGCAGTCATGCAGCCTCACTAATCTATTGGAATTTTAGGGTGTAAATAAGCATGTGGATATGGATGAGCTGGTCAGTATAGTGTATCTCGACTTTCAGAAGGCATTTGATAAGGTCCCTCATGAGACACTCGAGTAAATGGAAGTCATGGTGCAAGAGGCAGTGTCCTATCATGGATCAACAAATGGTTAAAAGATAGGAAGCAAAGAAGATCCTTCGATCCTCATCCTATATCAGATCACTTCCTTGCCTCTTTCAACATTTCCCACTGTCCCTCCTCCTCTTCCCCTTCTCTACACCCCTTCCGTGACCTTCAAGCTATTGATCCCCTGGACTTTGCCTCCTCTCTCTCTCCCCCTTCCTACAGTCTTCTCTTCCTCCTCCCCTGACTCCGCTGTCTCTGCTCTCAACGCCTCTCTCTCTCCTCCACACTTGACTCCCATGCCCCTCTCTCTTCCCACCCTGCCTTCTCCCACAACCCCCGTCCTTGGCTCACCCCTAGTATCCGCCACCTCCGTTCTTGCACTCGTGCTGCTGAACGACTCTGGCGCAAAT
>QEPC01009285.1:3088615-3099795 GCA_003113815.1 Sphenodon punctatus
CTTTATCCTGCTGAGCCACTATTTCCTATACCTATGGTCTGTTTACCCTTATCCTTGCCACATGGACCTGCCTGCTGTCATTCTCATCGTAACCAAGCCAAGTACGTGCTCTTGAGACCTCGCATCTTCAGACCCCTTGTCTCTCCCTCTGTTCCCCTTCCTATGTCTCTCCCCCAGCTCCTGTCTCTCAGATTGTAAGCCCCAGGGGCAGGGACCGTGTCTATTTTATTACTTTGTAAAATGCCAGGTACACTGCTGGCGCTATATAAATGTGTGTTAATAAATAATAATAATAATAATAATAATGAGTAGGACGAAATGGTCAGTTTTCAGAGTGGAGAGAACTACCTAATCAAATCTGCAGATGACATGAAGACAGTTATTCAAGGTAGTTAAATCCCAAGTAGACCAAAAAATTGCAGGAGGATCCTGAGAGACTGGGCATCTAAATGGCAGATGGAATTTAATGTGAACAAGTGCAAAATGATACACATAGGGAAAAATTAATCCAAACTATAGGTATACAATGCTGGGTTCTAAATTAGGAGTTACCACTTCAGGAAAAGGATCTTGGAGTCATTGTAAACAATACATTTTGAAATTCTCAGCTCAGCATATGGCAGTGGTCAAAAAAGCGAACGTTAGGAATCGTTCGGACAGGAATAGAACTGAAAATATTATAATGCCTCCATGTAAACCTACGGTACAGCTGCACCTGAATTGTGTGCAGTTCTGGTCACCCCTTCCTTAAAAAGATATAGTAGAACCAGAAAAGGTACAGAGAAGGGCAACAAAAATGATCACGGGTAGGGAACAGCTCCCGTATGAAGAGAGGCTTGATAGGTTGGGGCTTTTCAACTTGGAGAAGAGATGACAGAGGGGATATGAAAGAAATTTATGAAGTCATGAGTGGTGTGGAACACAAACAGGTAGCAGTTATTACCCTCTAACAGTACTGGAACAAGGGGACGCTCCATGAAATTAACTGGCAACCTATTTTAAATTAGTATTTTTTCCACTCTGGGCACAATTAACTTCTGGAATTTATTGCCAGAGAAGCGGTCAAGGCCGTTAGTGTAGCTAGTTTTAAAAAGGGTTGGGTAAGTTCTTGGAGGATAGGTCCATTAATGGCTATTAGTCAAGTAGGTTTTGGAGACGTAACCTCTTACTGTTCATGGCTGGAATAACAGGGAATGGATTGCCCATTGTGACCTGTTGGATACTTCTCCTGAGAGACAGAGAGAAATTGGCCACTGTTGAAGACAGGATGCTGGGCTTGATGGGACCATTGGCTTGACCCAGTATGGCATTACTTAAGAGTTCTACTTAAGTGGATTCCACTGCAAGTAAGAACATAATGCTACAGATCCAGAAATTCAAGCTAAGTTTTCCCCAGTCACAGGTATATAGCAATGTATTGTTTCTTGATCTGGTTAAGCTGAATTCTGAACACTGATAACTCAGATTTTTAAAAGGTGTAAGAGTATACACAGTCAGCTAAAAATATCAGGACCTTTCAGTTTATTAATGAGGCTGGACACACATGAGCATTCGGGAGAACCAGGTTTTCCCCATCTCCAACCTGCCCAAAACTCCCAGAGTCAGAGCAGACAGGCTCTCTCACTCTCATACTCATACCAACCTCCTTCCCTCCACACAGAAGCTGAGTCAGAGCAGACGGGAGACAGAAGCCTGATGCCAACTTTATCTGAGCACCAGATTTCTCTTTTTCCAGGCCCATTCCCTTAATGTCTGCTTAAATAAAATTTGTGATAAGCTGAACTTTACATGGCTGGAGAAATTCAACTTAGACTTGGCTGTACTTTGGGACTCTTGTTCATACTGAGAACCAATTCCTATTTACCAACTAAAAAAAAAATGTAGGTTGCCTGCCCACATGAAGAAAGGGGTGGTGACTAATCCAAGTTTAACTCACATTAGTCCACTCACATGAAACCCCTGCTTGTGGGCATGGGGGTTTGAGTGTTATTTTCTCCTCCCCCCCCACCCCGCCCACTAAATTCACCACCAACCACAAGACAGGGGTGGATTTTGAGCCCTGTCTCGCATTATTGAATTTAACTGGAGAAGGAGAAAGTAACATTAAAACCCCTGTGCCCACAATCGGGGTTTCATGTGACCAGACTAACATGAGTTACACTCAGTCCCCACCCTGAACTGAGTGTCAGCAAGCAGCCGTAGAGATTCCCATGAATGTAATCAAATTTATAGGTCACCCTTCCCATTATGGCTCAGGGTGGCTTTACAATCAATAAAAACATCTAAAAATTACCCTTAACCCTCCCACAACCCTTCCCTAACCCCCTCAATCCAATCCCTGACCAAATAGAAAAGGTCTGACATATCCAGAAGATAAGTAGGCTGGGCTTAGACAAGCCTTCAAAGGGAGGGAGTTCCATAATCGTGGGACAGCCACTGAGAACGCTGCTCTGCATGACCTTGTTGTAGAAACCTCACAGGCAGATGGCACCTGCAAGAGGATGCTCCTAGCTGACCCGAGAGGCTGTGATGAGACGTGGAGGAAGCAGTCTTTCAGACACCCAGGACCCAAGCCATTTTGGGCTTGTGTGTGTCAAAACCAGCAGCTTGAATTGTGCCAGGAAAGCTATTGGGAGCCAGTGCAATGTGCTCCTGGCAACCCATCCCCAGCAAAAGAGGACCACCACATTTCGCACCAATTGCAGCTTCCAGAACAGTCATCAAAGGCAGCCCCACAGAGTGCATTGCAGTAGTCTAGCCTTGAGGTTACAAAAGGCATGGACGGACAGTAGCGGCCAAATACAAATCTTCAATAGCACTCCTGGACCTAAATATTTTTTTAGTGGTCTGTCCTCAGATATGAATTTTCAAAAAGCACAACTAATAAAAAAGCTATTAGGCACACTGTACAGCAGACTAGATGTGCTGTTGCATTAAACAGATCTAAAGTCTACTGTAGTCTTACTCTGGGATTCTCACTTCACATAACATTCCATTGCTGTTTGTTTCAGATGTTAAGCTCAAAGACCAAACAAGGAGAGAAAAACAAATCTTCATTATAGTGTACAAGAATAAGTATTCTTTCCATGGGAAAGATGAGGGTGGAGAGACTGGCCCAAGAATACACAGTTGCATTGCTTCAAGATATGGGATCTATACAGCCTTCTTTGCATAGCAATGAAAGCCAAGTTTCTTTTCAGTATTAGCTTCAGTCTTCAGATGCATACGGCTACAGTATTAATAGCCTACTGAAACCAATTTTCCAAAGGGACTTTATTGTGCAAGTCACATTAGAAAAGGATTCCGACGTTCACTACGGGAGGTCAATGCATTATGTCTGGGATTTTCAAAGGAGTCCAAAGGAATTAAGCACCCAGTGATTTGAGCTCTCTAGAAAAGACTCCAATCTGTACCAAGTGTAAAATATTTTTAGGAGCATAAAATTACCTCTCATCAGTATCGCTCTGTGGGAGGAGAGGAGAACCTTTCCCCTGCCCGGAGCTACTTGGAAAGTTAGTATAACCTCTTGAGGGTCATATAGAAGGTGGGACATGGGGTACTTAAGTAGTGCATGTGAGGAGAGGGGGGGGGAAGGAGGATGGATGCATCTCCTGTTCTTGTGCATATGCCCTCATCTCTGCCTCCTTCCACTGAGCTCACTCTTTCAGCACTTGGGACAAAAACTGGATCCAGGGCCCAGATCCAGGAACTCGAATGAGGACAAAAAGTAGCCATGGACTGCATTTGGTTCCATGCCTGGAGGTTCTCTACCCCGCCATATGGAACAGAATTTTCGTTGATAAGAGTTTGTGATTAGTTAATAGCTCCCACTAAAACAAAAATAGGATTAAAGAAAAACATTTACACAAGAGGAACAGGTTTGGACCATCTTTCCATCTACTTTTTAAAGACCCAAATTTGAATGAGTCTGAACTTCTCCAGAGACAGGATGGCTTCCTTCTCCTTCAGGAGCCTGTAGTAAAGTTAAAGTCTATTTAACATCAGAATGTCATCATGGATTCACAGCAGTATCAGCTACACATGTGTATTTACATTTACTCAACACTGGCATTAAAGAGAGGAAGATAAGAGGTTGTTCTTTAGATAGGTGCAGCTTGAGAACATTGCGGATACCCACAAGCCATAATCCAGCTCCATCCAGACTTCACACATCTAGATGAAGCATTGCCTACTGACCGATGTAGCTTCTGCTTATATTTTAGTTAACTACAGCTGCAATCTACTCTATTTTATCCAAGTCTGGAGCTAGGAACTGCAAATTGCCAACCAGGCCTTTAGTCACAGGTTTGTCTCAGTGGTTTTGGAATGAAATATTCATGTGCTACCAATGCCAGAAATTGCTGTAGACTGCCGAGATAGGGTATTTACAGCAAACTCTAGTCACTAGGCTTGTCTTCAAGAGCAGGAAATGAACACAAAAGGGACTAAACAGACACTGGTAATGGTGAAGGGATGAGAAGCAGCAAGTCCTTGTTTCAACAGGAATATCTGAAGCGAACAAATTACTGTTTTATACTAGGTTTGCCAGTAAAAAAATGTCCGAATGGACAAAAGGTTGTACATTTGTCAAATACATTCTTTACAGCGTGTCCATTTCCTCACTTTCCAGGCAAGTCTACAGCCATTCCGGCATAAAATTCAGCCACAGGCATAAATGTTCTTTCCCACAGACTACATAAATGCTTAATTCAAGACCAAGTAGATAAAACCTTGGTGAGGCTGCCAGAAAAGAATCAAGGCCTTGTCCCCATTTTGGATATTTTCACATTGCTATCATTTAAGTAACCAAGGTACAAAAAGGGAGAGAAATTACGCAAAGTTAATTTGAAACTGCTTTTTCCTTAAGTTGCAAGATCCTGAAACAGGTAAATAAGTTAAATTCATTTGACATACCATTGTAGCAAGGTACCCATATAACAAAGTCAGAACAATCTGCTTCCCATTAAACTACATCTAATATGACAAAAAAGTGCTTCCTCCCAAAAACATTAGCCAGGTGTTTGAGATCAATTGAGGAAGGGAAAAGAACACTTTGTTCTAATTTAGACAGACATTTTGTAACAAATGGGCCTTGTTACCTACTTGCTGGCAGAAGCTACTCTCAGCTATAGATGTTTTGTTCCTTTCTGTGATGCTGAGGTGGAAATCAATTCACTTTCCCCTCATAACCTCTCAGTCCCTAGAGAAAGATACTGTTTAGATGGCCTATGAATGCCCAGCTTTAGCAGCCAACCCCAGAAATGAGATCTTTCTAACCAAGTATTGTCTTTACTTCCCACTTTTTCTTACGACAAGGGATGAAAACTGGCACCCAGTTGCAAGGTCATGCTCTTTACTTAAGGATCGTGGGAACGCTTACAAAAATGCTTGTTTCTGCTCTGCCAGCTGGGGTTGTTTAATAGGAGGCCAGAAAACTAGGAAGAGACGAGACACTAAACATCACTACAATATAGTGACTCCTAAAGTGCATTAGTACTTTTGGAATGAAAAAAATATGGTCTTTGGATATGTTCACTGCCATCTGTGGATTAGAAACATGGCCTAGGCCCTCTGACAACACAATGGATTTAATGAAGTGCACTGCAAAATGGAAACATGCAAGTTTATTTAATACAGTGTTTATCAGGAAAAAAACAGGGCAGGCTAGCAAAACGGCCAAGTAACAATTCAAAATACAATATACTCAAATTATACACAACACAAGCTAAGATTGTGATACAACCTAGCACTCCTTGAGCCAAATTCCAAAAAGAATGGAAAATACGGTCTCTGCAAATAACCTAGCCAATTACTTTCTCCCTTACTCTTACCTCATACTCTGCTAAGACTCAAAACACATCTGCCAGCCATCACAGAACTTAGGAAACATTCAACTACATCTATGGAACCTTAACTCTGCCATATTTCCCACTAGCCTACATTGGCAGCTCTGCTAGTTGAAAGTAAAGGTTGAAGAGATTTTTATTATTAGCAAGCATTTATATAGCACCAGCAACGTACCTGGCGCTTTACAAAGTAATTGAGTCAACACGGTCCCTGCCCTAGGGCTTACAATCTGAGACACGGGGGGGGAGGGACGAAGGAAGGGGAACAGAGGGAGAGACAAGGAGTGTAACATACACAAGGGGCTTGGCTACATCAAGAATGATGGCTGGTTGGTCCATGTGGTGAGGATACAAGTACATAGATCTTAGGTAACAGATTGTACTGGACGGAGGGTATCAGCAGGAGTTAGGTGAGGGAAGCGAGAAGTCGGGGAGGGCAGAGCGGAAGAGGTGGGTCTTGAGGAGGGATTTGAAGGTACAAAGGGAGGGGGCAAGGAGCATGTGGGCAGGGAGGGAGTTCCAGGCGTGGGGGGCAGCTAGGGAGACAGGACAAAGGTGGTTAGGGAAGCAGGGGAGGCATGGGGGGGCGAGAGAAGGGACAGAGAAGGAGCGGAGTTCACAGACTGGAGTACGGAGGAAAATTTAGCTGAAAGTTCCCTAACTAATGTGCAAGAGTCTGTCAAATTCTGGAGCAATAGGGCTAAAGGTAGAGCTAACTGATACAAAAGGGTACAAAAAAGGTGGCTGCATACGCAGTTCTTTCGGAAAGTATATTTTTAATAAACATACACACACAAAAAGTCTAAAAGTGGCCACGACTATTCTCTAACAACTTGCAGAGAAGATTCACAATAGCCAATTCTCCATTAGCTACATAACTATAGTTGCACTACTGCACTGGTAGATCTGTTTTTCCACAGTAAGTAGTGTGTATGTGCAGGGGAAGAGGAAACAAGGTGTTTAAAAAACAGGATCTACCTAAATGATGCTGCTAGAAAAATATTTTAGCCACCAGGTGGTTCGATAGTAGAGGTTTTTGAACTGTAAAGATTATGCTATGTAACAAGCCAGCAGCAGTCATCTAGAGATAGACTGCTACAAAACTTCCAGAATCCTCAAAAATGGAAAATTCAAAACTAGTTAGTGTGCATGAGAGTTATGTTAAGAGGGCAGAGTGTCATAGAACTGTAGGTTTGGAATGTACCTGTGTCATCTAATCCAACCCCCCAACTTCAAGACAGGAAACCCTCTACCTACAGCATCGGACAGATGCTTGTCCATACCATTTTTTAAAACATCCAAAGAAGTTTATATAACTTCGCTAATATTTAACCAAGATCTGCCTTGTTGCAACTGAAGACCATTCTCTCGTTTTATTTTGTGTGATGGTGAACAACAGATGGTAGTCACCCTTTTTGTGACATCCTTTTAGGTATTTGAAACTGCTATCATATCCCTCCCACGCTTAAATCTTCTTCCACAATTCTAAACATACCCCGTTTTTAGCCTCTTCATATGGCTTGCATTCTACCCTCTTTATCATCATCTTGGCATATTGATTTAAAACGGGGAAACACCATCAAAAAACGGTATTTGGAGACTGATAAACAAGGTGCAAGTATCAACCTAATCACTCTTCACTGAGCAAAGAGAAGCAACCCAAATTAGTCAGTACAAAAATGTGATGGTCTACACTTTCCAGTTTACTTTCTGGAGTTCTAATGCTTAAAATCCTGTATTTAGTTGTAACCCCAGCTTGGGAAATATGTTTGGGAATTACAGAAGTTCAATGAAAGAAGCTTGGCCATTCTCCATTCCTTCTCCAAGTATGGGACACTGGTTAAGCCAAGCTCTTTGAGTCTGCAGGACTTAATGAGTTTAGTGTTTACTTGACATGAAACAATTTTCCTCCACTTGTACTTCATCCAGGAAAGAACTCCTGTGGAGGTGTTGGGGGTGCAGAGGAAGTTCTAAAAAGTTTTATTACAGTTCCAGGCACTGAAGGTTTTACAGACATTACTGAGAACATTAGCTAAGATAAAGCCCCTTTAATAAGTCTCATGTAAAGATGATTTACTGTCTAAGACCTTGATTGGAGCAGCTATTTTATAAGTTTTGTAGTACATCACTGAAAACCACAAGATAATACTGCAATAGCTACACTCAATATTGGTTTCCTCCTCCTCTTCCTTTTTCTGGACCTTCTATTCTCTTCAGTTTCCTCCAGCACATAGGGTGTCAGTTCAAAAAAAACCTGCCAGCACTTAACACTATTTTCTGATCACTAAAACCCAGAGCTCAATTAGGAATTTCACAGCCCAAAGAAGAGATAATCAATGTGTCTTCCAAACACTCTCCCTATCTTTATATTAAAAAAATAGAAGTTAAAAAAAGGAGAATAATCCAGGGAACTGCAGACTAGTCAGTTTGATTTCAATACCTGGGAGGATACTAGAACAGAGTCAGTGTGGTGTAATGGCTAGGCGTGCAGTAACTGGATAAGGAGGTAAGGGGGGGGACCCCAGTTCAAGTCTCACCTTAGCCAGAAACTCACTGGTTGACCTTTGGCCAGTCACAATATTCTCTCAGCCTAACCTACCTCACAAGGTTGTTGTGAAGTTTAAAAGTTGTGTTGATTTGTTATATGTAAAGTGATCCAAGTGCCATGGCAGGGGGCACTATATAAAAATAAAGATTATTATTATAAAAGTCAGTCTGCAAGAACCTTGATGACAAAGTGATTGCTTGTAGTCAGCATGGATGTGTACACTGCTGGCGCTATATAAATGCTCATAATAATAATAATAATAATAATAATAAGTCATGTGATCTTATCTTATTCTTTGACAGAATAACTAGTTTAGGAGAGGAGGGGAATGCTGGGGACATTTTGATTTCAGCAAAACATATGACAAAGTTTCACATGAGAACTTTATTGACAAGCTAGCAAAGTGTGGGCTGGAAAAACAATACAACAAAGTGATAGAGTCATCACACTCCGTGATCATCAGCGGATCATCAAACTGGAGGGGAGTATCAAGTGGGGCACTCCAGAGCTCTGTATTGGTCTGGTGCTATTCTACATCTATATCAGTGACCTGAACGAAGGGCTAGGGAAGGGGGAAAATACGTATCAGGTTTGCAGATGACACAAAACTGGGAAGAGGAGCCAACACCTTGGAAGACAGAGCTATAATTTTTTTTAAATATTGATAGGTTGGAAATCTGCACTGAAAATAAAATGAAGTTCAACCAAGATAAAAATGTAAAGTTCTGCGTTTAGGGAAGAAACACCAAACAGAACTATAAGATAAGGGTTACCAGGCTTGGCAGCAGCACTTGTGAAAAGGATGTATGAGGGACTGTGGTTGAACTTAAGTCAGCAACGAGATGTGGTTGCAAAAAAAGGCTAATGTAATGTTACGCTGCATTTACAGAACCATTGTCTCCCAAGTCAGCAGAGGTAGTAATTCCATTCCATTTAGCACTGGTCAGAGCTCACCGGCAGTACTGTGTCCAGTTTCAGGTGTACTATTTTAAAGGAGATTGACAAGTTAGAGCAGGTTCAAAGAAGGACAACAATGATGATAGAGAGTCTGAAAAGCAAGTCTTATGAAAAAAAGGATAATTAACTGGGTATGTTTAAGTTTAGCTAAGAGAAGATTAAGGGAAGACGTGATAGCAGTCTTCAAACATCTCAAGGGCTACCACCAAGAAAATGGCAAGGAACTATATTCTTCATTGCTATGGAGGACAGGAATAGAAATTATGAGCTCAAATACAGAAAAGTCATTTATGGTTAGTTATCAGCACTGATCCTAGTTTTCTGCAATAAAAAACAAAATCCTCCGAAAGAAAGACCTACAAATCTGTTTTTCCATGATTAACATGAAACACTGAAGTTTAGTTTTCCTAGCCACAATATATATAAAGTATCAGGTGAACACAATCACATTTACAGTTTTTAAGTTTGAAGCCTAGTGCCATCTTACTGCCATTTGTATTTCTTACATGTACCAAATAGGTTTAGCGTTTTCCGTGTATTCTACAGTTGTCTGTCTTTGAATGTGATCTACAGCCTTGCTAGGACCATGGCCTCCTCTTGGATTTGCCATGATCTCTTGGACTGCATTCACACTGGACGGCAGCAAAACACCCGCAAGCCAAAAGGTGCGGTGGGGGGGAACCGGATGCCTGAAGTACCGCCAGTACAAATGGGGTTCTGTGGCAACTTTACTAAAAGTTGTCACGGCTGGATTTTGAGCCTTGACAACCATGAGTAAAGTTGTGGCAGAACCCCATTCACACTGGCAGTACTTCCAGCGTACGGTTCCTTCCTCCATCGTGTCTTTGGTTCATGGCAGTTTCCAAGCAGAGACCCCATCGGGTGTGAATGTGGCCCTGGTTTCCAGGACTCTGTCTCCACTGGTTCTCTTAATCTCTCTCAAACCGATTTAACTTTTCTCTTGCTGGTACCTCCTCTATGTCACTTCTCTTTGTGGCAGTTTCCAAAGGCTCTGTCCTGGGCCCTCTTCTCCCAGTACACACTCTCTAGGTAAACTCATTAAATCCCACAGCTTCCAGTATCACCTGTATGCGGACGACACAAAACTCTCTCTCTCTACTCCCACGTTCTTCTCCTCCATCCAGTCTCATATCCCTGACAGTCTTTCTGGTGTCTCTGCTTGGATGTCTCACCACCAACTCAAGTTTAATATGGCCAAGAATAAACTCATCTTCCCCCGCCCCCCAAACATTCCCCATCTACTTCCCTCTCAGTCTCCATTGAGGGTGTCACCATCCAGCCTGTTCCTCAGGCACGTAGCCTGGGATTCATCTTCAACTCCTCCCACACTCCTTTATGCCTCAGATTCAGGCTGTTGCCGAGTTCTACTGCTTCAGTCTGTATAACATTGCTAAAATCTGGCCCTGCCTTACTGTTGGCGCTGCAGAAACCCTACTCCATGCTCTAGTCATTTCTTGCCCTGACTACTGTAGCTTCCTCCTTACTGGTCTCCCCTGCTCTCATCTGAATGCTCTACTGCCAAAGTCATCCAGCTTGCCCATCACTTTGACCATGTTCAGCCCCTCCTCTCTGTCCTACACTAGCTCCCCCTACAGGAACGCATTCAACATGGTCAGCAGGGAGTGCCTTTCTTGAGGTCCCCCAAGTTTCAACTATGGAGACGACATTCTCGGAGACAGCGCCAAGACTGTGGAACTTCCTCCCGGCATAGGCCCGGGTAGCCCCGGACCTCTCCTCCTTTCAGACAATGCAAGACCAGGCTGTTCCACCAGGCTTTTGGCAAGGGTGATTTGGGGGGGGGGGGGGGG
>QEPC01009285.1:3100652-3152359 GCA_003113815.1 Sphenodon punctatus
TGGTTGGATTACTGCAACGCACTCTATGTGGGGCTGCCCGAGAAGCTGGTCCGGAGGCTGCAGCTGGTGCAGAATGCTGTGGCCCGTCTCCTTACGGGGGCGGGTCGCAGGGAGCGCATGACACCAGTGCGGCTCTGCACTGGCTGCCTATAAAGCTGGTTTTAACCTTTAAAGCCCTTCACGGCCTGGGCCCTGCTTATCTGCGGGACCGCCTCGCTCCCCATGTGACCCTTGAGATCATCCGTGGGCGTCTTTTTGGAGGTTCCCTGGGCAAGGCGGGTGGCCACCAATGTTAGATCTTTTTCGGTGGCTGCCCCTGTGCTGTGGAATTTGCTCCTGGAGGAGGCTCGGTTGGCTCCCACTCTCCTGCTATTTTGGCGTGTATGTAAGACCTCACTGTTCTGTCAGGCTTTTTGGCCAGGGGGAGGGTTTTTCTTTTCCCCGCATATTGTATTTTAAATTGTTTTTAAAAGTTTTTATTTTATTCATTATTGTTGTTCGCCACCTCGGGCTGCCCTGTGGGCAGGAGGGGCGGGATATAAATTTCATATAAATAAATACAGCAGAGAGGGAATACACTTTTGGTTAAAATTCCTAAGTGCTGGTGCCATCATCTGGCCTCCTCAGGATCTAAAAAAGGACAATAGGGCCTTCATGTACTGTTTTGCCTTGGTCTGGGTAGCCTGCATTTGAAGCATCCAACCCCTGTTCGCCTGAAACAAGAGACCCAGATACTTATAGCTCTTAACTTGTAAAATCTCCCTCACCACAGTCTTGGAAGATCTTGCTGCAGCTCCTCACAGTCTGCTCGTGTTCTGACTACTCTGAATAACTTGGTGTCATCTGCAAATTTGATCACCTCACCCTTAACACTCTTTCCTAGATCATTAATGACTACATTGAAAAGAACTGGTCCCAGTTCAGATTCTTGGGGCACACCACTTTTTACATCCTTTCATTGTGAAAACTTGCCATTTAGTTCCCTTCTTTGCTTCCTATCCTTTAACCAGTTACCAATTCACAGCAAAACACTACCTCCTACCCCATGACTCTTTAATTTTCCCAAGAATCGTTTATGTGGGACCTTACCTTAAGAGCTTGCTTGAAATCCAGGTACACTATATCTGCTGAGTCTCCCCTGTTTACATGTTTACGCCCTCAAAGAATTCCAAGAGATTAGGGAGGCATGACTTCCCTTTGCTAAATCCATGCTGACTCTTTGCCATTAAGCCATGTCTATCAATATGCCCAGTGATTGATAGTTATCACAATTTTACCCGGCACAGACGTCAAGCTTACCAGTCTGTAGTTTCCAGAATCACCTCTGGATCCCTTTTTAAAATATTGAGGTTACATTTGCCACCCTCTAGTCCTCAGGTACAGTGCCATATGCCATTAGGTTACAAATTACTACTAGTAGGCTTGCAATTTCACATTTGAGTTCCTTCAGAACTCTGGGGTGAATGCCATCTGGCCCCGGTGATTTGTTCGTATTAAGCTTGTCAGTTTGCCCTATAACCTCCTCCAGGGTCACACTGATTTGTGACAGTTCATCCAATTCATCACCTACAAAGTAAGGTTTCGGTGTGGGTCTCCCCCCAACATCCTCCGTAGTGAAGACTGAAGCAAAGAACTCATTTAGCTTCTCTGCAATGTCCTTATCCTCCCTGAGTGTCCCTTTTAATCCCTGGTCATCAAATGGTCCAACCCACTCCCTAGCAGGCTTCTTACCCCTGATATACTTGAAAAAGCTTTTATTATTGGTTTTTGCCTCTTTAGCAAGTCTCCTTTCAAATTCTTTCCTGGCCTGCCTTATTAGCACCTTACAGTTACGTTGCCAGTGTTTACGCTCCTTTGTATTTTCCTCATTGGGGCTAGTTTTACATTTCTTAAAAGGATGCCATTTTGGCTCTAATAGCCTCCTTTGCGTCTCCATTTAGTCACAGTGATAGACGTGCTACCTTTTTTAACTACGTAAATTTAAAGTACTTGCAAAAATCAACCACAAGAGCAGGCGGTCGGTGTGCATTAAAAAAGTGACAGTGGTACTTTCAGTAAAGTGTAGTTAGTATATACGGTTTTTATTTTTTCACAAAATGTAAAGACTAAAGATTCTCTGTAAAAATGAAAACTGCGTTTTTCTGTGGGAAATGGATTTCTAGGATCCATGAATATCAGAAAAACTTTAACAACAAGAGCTGTTCAGCAATGGAACAAGTTCCCTGGCGGGGTTGTAAGCTCTCCTTCACTGGAGTAAGGAGAAGGTTGCAGTTGTCATCCTGCATCCAAGCAGGGGATTGGACTAGATGACCTTCAAGGTCATTCCCACTTCTAAGATTCCTTTTCTGTTTCACTACATAGGATGCAGCTTTGCTCTGGGTCACAGAACCAGTACATTTCTGGCTAGAACTGGTTCAGGGGACAACAGCAAATAAAGAATGCCCCCTCCCCCCGCAAAAGTGTTCAACTTTTAAGAAGATAATTTGTTTAATTGTTAATACATCTAATTTTTAGTACCTAGCCTCAAGTACTAAATGCTATTCAGACTGATGGAGCTACTGAACAGACATGCTAAAATCATCTGAAAAAGACTGCAGATTGCAGGCCTCCCAGCTCCCTCCCCCTCAAATTACAATTTTTTAAACAGCAATTTCTTGAACAAACTAATGACTGGCTAATGACAATATTAGTATATGGTACTGTGGTCAGATACGAAAGCCACCCAAATTAAGCTATCCTGAAGTCAAATTCAGGCTCCAATACAGCTGTTTCACACACTTAAGAGCACCAATATGTATGACTACCTGCCATAAGACACACACTCAGTTTGCATTATAAACTTACACAGGATGCTCAATGAGAGATACACAATTTGAAGCCTATCTTCACTATGAAGAGGCTGCAGACATGAGTAATTAATTGCAAAGCCTCTCTGAATCCTGCTTAAAGAATTGCCTAGTTCATATAAGATGCACACTTGTGGTTATATACAATGAATGGTTTAGTCACATTTATAAAAGCCTGTTTAAATATTTTTGTTTATAAAAAGGCTTGCCTATATGGTTACTCAACTGTCATTCTGCAAGCATTTAGAGAACTTCATCCATGAAGTATAAAGATCAGCCCATTGAACTCCAATTGGGCCTTCTGATTCAGTAAGGAGGTTTGCAGAGAGAATTTAAAGGCTCAGACTTCCAGCTTATAGAACAATAAAGGTAAGCATTTTTAAAGTTATAGGATAATTCCCCCTGTATCTAGAGTGCTTAGTTTTCAATTGCAAACAACTCTTACAACTTACTGAAACACTCAGTTACATAGTTTGTGGCAAGTCTTTGAAATTCACCATTGGGAATCCACTCAAATTTAGAAGGGTGCCACCTCTTGACCAATAATTTCCTGTCAAACATTTGTTTTCCCTAGGAAATTTTAATGCACTAGCAGTGTTAGTAAACTGCCAATGCAGCCATTACAGATTAGGAGACAGGACTTTAGCCTCCTAACCCAGTGATTTTAGTAAGCACCACAAATATCAGGCAACCCTTTGCATTTCATTTGAGATGGGGTAAGGGGAGGGACGGAACAGGACAGAAGTAGTAGGCCAGATGACCCTCTGCTGCAGATTTTTTTAAAAAAAACAACAACCAAACAAACAAACCTTGATTTCTGCATTTTCCTTTTAAAAATATTAGGGAAGCACACATAGGAGAACCATGTTTTTTTAAAACATTAAAAAAGGTATCCAAGTCAAGCACTTAAGTCAAGAAAAATGGCAGACTAATCTGTTCAACATTAATTCTGTCCCCAAATGCAGACAGAACCTCATTTAGTTCACAGAAAGAAAATACAAGACAGCAGATGGATGTCTCCATTTACATGGTCTCAAGTCACAAGAGATGCTACTGTAAACTTCATTTTCCTACAATTTGTGCAATTCAGCACTAATACTGCCTAGGATGCAGGAAGTATTATTGCTGAAGAAGAACTGTGTTATAGACTGTCCAATGAAAAACAGAAGCAGGATGGTTTCAGTTCTGTATTGCATATTTTTACACTGCCCTATCCCCTAAGGCTCCAAGCAGCAATCTGTGTGTATGTGTGCGTGCGCGTGCGTGTATGACCTGGGCCAACGATAGAACTTGCAAGACAGCACTCGATCTTAGAAGGATGGTTTCAAGTTCTGTACTGCATATCTGTATACAGCCTTGCTCTTCATATAGGAGCACAGAAGAGCAGGGCTAGACTGTGCAGAGTGCAGCTAAAGGGGGGCAGCCTTCTAACACTCAGACTAAGCTGGTTTGTAGTAACAGGGTGTATGGGTGTCATGATATAGTTGGGTCCTGTGTGATGTACACACTTGAAAGGTGTGGGTCTGTGCCACTTGGTTTACATGGCAGTTCTTCTTGGCCTAGCATTTTTCTTAAAAACAACCACCCCCACCCCCACAGAGTAAAGGGGATGTCAGGGGCAGTCCACACCATGTTTTCACAGTAGCTCAGAAAAAGGTTAAGACCTACTGTATCCTCACCACTTTGGCGGAGGCTGTGTTATCGGAATCTGTTATTTTTTAAAATGCTAACACCATTTAATCCCCAATGTAGACAGGACTGAGACTCCAGACTACAAAGCATTAGAAGGGAAGGAAGACATGTTCTCCCCCACTGTCTCTATGTCAGACTTTGCATACAACCTCTTCTGTCTGATTAATGCTTAATGCTCTTACTCTAGCTTTTTCTGAAAAAGTATTTCAACATTCAGGTTTTTAAACTGACCATATGCAACAACACTTTGTTCAGAAGCCAATTTTCAAACAATATTTAAGAGCTAAGGTGTTAAAAACAGACAACTCCTCTTCAAAGAGCAGGAACATCCAGCCAAGAGGGGGTTTTTGGGTGGTGTTTTTTTAAGTTGCAAACTTACTACAGGCTGCAAGTCAAACCTTTTCCAGTAAGTTCTCCCCACATGAGCACTTGATTAATGTTTTCCAGCTTTATTATGCCAAAATTCAGTCTTTTAAAAAAAGTTACTATAGCAATGTGCTACTTCCCCACCTTGCCCATCTGTTTAATTCCTTCCATGTATCAAAACGGAGGTAGAAGACTCCCTTACTGCTCCCTTTCCAGATGTATATGGGCAGAGCTACTATGAAGACAGTTTTCACAGCTGAAGTGCTCTGTCAGCTACCTATGATAAATAAGATGCAACAGTTTGCTAAATTGGAGAATTCCATGCTCCTTCACCCCTTCCTGTCCCTTGTGTGGAAACAATCAGTCATAAGATTAGCATGAGGGAATTAGCTCAGTATCGATCCAGTTACTAATCCTATAAAGTTTTACATCCACGCAAATTCAATTAACTTTATTCTTAATCAAATCTAACGCTAAAAAAGTTACTCTCAAACAGAGTTACTATACACAGTATTATTATTTGGCCCCTTTTCAATTCCTGGATCTGGCCCATAAATCCAGTCCCAACCCTCAAGCACAGAAGTGAGCGCAGGAAAATGGAGTCAAGATAAAGGAATGTACTCAAGGATATGGGGTGGTTGCATGAAGTGGATATTCCCCTTCTTTCCCCCACCCTGAGTACACCTCTTAGTCATTGCTGCCCCCAAACTCTTATCTGACCCACAGAGTTTGTACTAGTTTTCAATGAAGCCCATAGAAGTAAAGAAGTTCTCTACTTGGTTTTAGTCCCTGCATTTCTCTCCAATGTTCTTAATTGGAATTCAGGATTACGTAATGAGGATGCAAGATAGTTTCCTCTAGATAGCTGTCATTAGACTGAAGGTGAAAGATGACTAGACAAATTGACAGTGCTCCAAGGCCCATGTGTTGGCTCTCTTGGTTGCTTCCTAACCCAAGATGATGGTGTCCAGCTGGTTTTTATTATCTGCTCTGAACATAAGTGGTCATAAATGTACATATCAAACACAGTGTTTCATTGCTATTGTAGAAGGGATCACAAGTTGGGCAAGAGTACCGAGAATGTCCTAATGCAGCCTAAAGCAGTCAGAAACAAAAAAGCCAATATTCACGTGCTTTACTTTCCTTTAGAGAAACTGCTTAAAGTGTGATCTCTTTTCTGGAGCGCCTTCATATTCTTATAAACAAAACCTCCATATTCTGCAATAAAGTTTACATAATTCTGCTTGCAGAATCTGGTTAAGTTATATAAATGGTCACATTTCTGAATGTAAAGAACTTTCCCAGCATACCAATTGTGGACAAGTTGTATCATAAAATAAAAAAACCCTTAAGTTACACAGAGCTGTCAGACACAGGACTCTTTTCTGCAGCAGGGGATCATGGACTACTGCTCTTCAGCAACTAAGACAGGGGCCCTATGGCCCCACCATATATATTAATGTCAGCACCCTGTTGGCTAGGCCAGGTGCCATATCCCACAAAAACTGGCGGAGCAGCACAGAATTCATGGGACCCTACTGTATTAGAGCACGGGAGCGCTCTAATTGTTAAGGCATGTTTTACATTACATTACAAAGAACCAACGTTCGGTTTGCTCTAACATTGGCCTGATTAAAGTTAGGATGGTGAAGCTTGTTGTGGAGGATCACTGGGGTGGGCAGTTCAGCTGTGCAAATTACAGCCAAATCACTTGGATAACCATTGAGATATTTCAGTTTGAAAACTGCTCTTTGAACTCTGATTTTTCTCCCAGTCCAAGCATCTCGATTTGGGCAGGGTAAAGTGGTTTAGTGTTGGTGGGGAGGAGGAATTAGCCTTCTAGAAAGTTCAAGGAAGCTGCCAGGGGATGTCTTTGTTTTTTGTTTGTTCCTTAAAAATCTGATGAGTAGTTTTAAAGATATGATGTTAATAAACCCCATGTTAGCCTATGGAGAGAGATGAGGCTACTTAGAAGTGCTGCTTGCTCACTCTTCTTCTGTGTTTTGGTCCCCTGAGAAGGGCTCGGGGCAGTTGTGCCTGGGGATTTTGGGGTGCAGGGGAGGACGATCGGCCCTGTGCCTCTGCCCCCCCTTACCGCTGCTCCTTGCTGATGCCTGCTTTGCCCGCACCCTTAGGATAGCCCCCACCATCTTAACAGCTGAGAGTTCAGTCACATCAGCAGCTTTGGGGGGGGGGGGGGGAAGAGGGGGGAGAGGCACTATCCCCTCCCCCATTCCTACTCACGGCCACCAGAATGAATTTCAAAAGTACCCACAGTGCTGAGCTGCGCGAAGCCGCCAACATGTTCGCTAGTAGTGCGACATGCTAGGCCTACACTTTCCAGCACGCCATGTTTCCCTAGTAGTATGATGCCACACTACTAGGGAAACATGGCAGCAGCTCCACAGAGTGCTTGAGTGCAGCCCTGAACCATGAGTGCTTTGAAATCCAGCCTGGCGGCAGCTTCTCCTTCTCTTCCTCAGCAGGTGCTGAGGGTGCTTTGGGTATGGGGCTAAGGGAGAGGGGGCAGCGCATATGTGCGAGGTGTGCAGCAACTGACTGACTGCTGTGGGGTGGGGGTTCTTGGCTTTGGGGAAAGAAGAGATAGTGGCAGAGCCAGCTCAGGTGCTCCTCCTGCCTTGACAGCCCCCGCACGCTCCCAATGGGGGTCCCCCCCATCTCTCTTTCCTACTACTGCTGTAGAGGATTGGGGCCACCTTTCCCAAGACTGTCCTTGTCCTTGGGGGCTGCTCAGCCCCCCACAGACTGTCCCTCCAGCAGCAGGATGAGGATAACTGGATCGCTGACACACAAGAGTTTGTAAAAAGATACACTTTGAACATAAACAGTAATTTATCCTTCATTTGTCTTCATCTAGTAAACACAATTATTGCACATTCAAACTTGCCATTCTGTTAAAGGTTAATGTCCAGAACAGGGATGCTTATGCAGAAGTTTAAATACTGTCTTCCACTGTAAGCCAGGTATTGCAGCATAAAAATCCAAATTTGGGGATTTTGCAACATCTTCAACCTTTAGCAAAAGAGTTAGTGGCTCTTTGATTCCCTTCTCCCCCTCCAGCAATACTGCAATACAAAAATTAACAGTTTGTGTAGGATTTGTGTTTGCAAGGGAATAAAACTGATGTTTGGGTTTTGTGATTGAGAAATTTGTGTTTCAAGTTTGTGAATCTGTTTTGGAAACCAAACTTCCTGCTTAGGTTTTTAGGTTGACTTGGTCTGTTGATACCTAGAATACCTTAAATTCCAACTGTGTGTGTGTGTATGTATGTTGCGGCCGCAGAATAAAATGAGCACAAGAGGCGCAAACATGAAGCCGAAGTTTTACTGTTCAAGTAGAAACCTAAAGCCTGCCTCTCTAAACAAGATTTGAGAGGTATTGTTAGTACATCTAACTGCAATAGCATAAATCAAGCCCTACGCTAAGTAACTCTCTCGTAAGCAATTTTTAGTGCAAGAAAGTATGTATAAGGTCTTGTGATTACGTAGCAGAAGTATAAAAAAGTGTGTCTGATTCTGAACTTCTTTACAAGGCATGTCTGCATCTCTCAGATGCTCTGGATATTGCCCAAGATAGAATTATATAGTGATCTTTTATATCAGAAATTGAATATGTGAAATCTCCTAAACACCTACTGCAACCTTAATGAACACTTTCCCTATAACAAACTCATGATTTTGAAGCTGATCTTATGATTGTAAAGGGGGGAAAAAAAGTAGTTGGTTTCTCCCGCTCTAAGTTTCCAAGGAGAGTGAGGATTCCGAGTTGGATAAATATCTGTGCGACTCACACGACCTGGGGCTCAGAAGTTTCCCAACATTACAAGTCTGAAGCTTTTTAAAAATCACAAGATGAGCTTCAAAATCATAAGATTTTAGGGGCGGGGGGGGGAATGTCCTCTAAGTTGGCAATGAGCTTCAAAATCATGAGATTTTTAGAAAGCAAATGTTCTTCCCTAGCTTAAACAATGAATACAACAAATGTAAAGCCTCCTAAATACTTTCCCCCCCTTAATAATCACATGATTTTGAAGACAATCTTGGGCTTGTAAAAGGAAAGACAGCATAAATCCATGTTTAATTTGGCATAATGTTTATGCTGGTCATCATTCTACTGCACCAGCAGGATGAACTTTCTCCACTGCATTAGTAAAAAACCCTGGGAAAATCAGGTTCTATGTCTATCTTTAGTGGAGATCATCAGATATTGTGTAGTAGTTACCATAGTCATCTGCAGGCTTGCATTTTTTATCCCCTCAGTTTATTCTCCATGTAGGAAGGAGTGTAGTTTGATTCCTCATACTTTCTAAAACCTAATCAATGAGTGTTACCAGGCTTTTGCACAGCTTTGCAACCCCCTCTTCCCCCATGCACAGTTTTGCAACCCACACAAAGGGTCTGCATACCTCAGGGCCAGCCACATTTCAGTACATGGTGAGCCTTTGAAAATCAGAAATTTTACTGCTCAATGTCCTACTGCGCCAGCAGGACAAATTTTCTCCATTGCATTGTATTTAACAAAACACTTGGATATTCCCTAGTCAAAGAAACCTCTGGTTTACAAGAAGAGTTAAGGCTCTTGCAAATTAATCATGCACTAAAGAGCATGGAAATTGCACGTTACGGCTCCCACCTTAACTTCTATGCCATGTTAGTTGTAAAGGCATTGTACAGTCTTGCATACTGTACTCACTGCTCACAACTTAGACTCCATGCACCCACTCTTTCAGCCGCACTCCTCTTCCTCTACAGGTTAGGAGGATTAACGCTGTCGACAGGAGGGCATGAGCTGGCCCCTCACCCCCTCCATTTGCACTATCCTTCCGTTTCGGTTGGGGAGAATGGGACAGCTGACTAATGGCTCACAACCCTCCCTGTTACCCACTAGTCCCCACTGTCCTCCCAGAGCACAGTGAAGCTGGGTACAGTCGTATACAAATGTTTAATTTAAGCTTTAAGTTGGGTACGTATTAAAATAAATAAAATGGAATGGCCATTGGAAGGAATGAAGGCAACAGCAATGCCAATTTCTAAATAAATACTATTGTCATTCCAACATTCAATTAAGTGACTGTAAAATACAACACAGCTGCATCTTTGGGGGTACATGGGGAAGGCAAGAGGGTGTGAAAGGAGGAAGGCACCAGATGCAGTAAGCGGAATGGTTGGAATGACGGAGGGAAAACCAAAAAAGTGTGCAGGAGCAAGTAAGCGGGTGGAATGACAGGAGGAATTAGAAATAGTTACAAGAAGGTTCAGAGTGAAATAGCCAATTCAGAAGAATGATGGGATACCAGGCGAACAGTTCTATTGTTTGACCCACTTACCATAGCTGATTCCCTATCCTTCAACTCCCAATAGCCTCCCTCTCTGTTATTCCACTTCCTTTCTGGTTTGCTTTTTTTCATTCCACACACACCTTTACTTCTGTCTCTATTCACACTGCATTCAGCCAGTCTCTAAGCCTTCCCTTTTTATGGAAGGTTATTGAACAGGTGGTTGCCAAACAGCTTCAGGGACCTCTCAATGTGGTTGGATTCCTGAACCCATTTGTCAGGTTTTTGCCCTCAGCATGGCACGGAGACTGCGCTTGTGGCGTTGGTTGATGACCTGTGCCTAGAGATGGACAACGGGAATTCTACTCTGTTGATCTTATCAGATTATTATTATTATTAACAAACATTTATATAGCACCAGCAGTGTACCTGGCACTTTACAAAGTAATAAAATAGACACGGTCCCTGCCCCTAGGGCTTACAATCTGAGAGACAGGAGCTGGGGGAGAGACTTAGGAAGGGGAACAGAGGGAGAGACAAGGGGTCTAACATTCATGAAGATGCGAGGTCTCAAGTGCACGTACTTGGCTTGGTTACGATGAGAATGACAGCAGGCAGGTCCATGTTGCAAGGATAAGGGTAAACCGATCGTAGGTATAGGAATAGTGGCTCAGCAGGATAAAGAGTCAGACAGAGCAGAGCGAAAGAGGTGAGTTTTAAGGAGAGATTTGAAGGTATGAAGGGAGGGGGCAAGGCGGATGTGGACAGGGAGGGAGTTCCAGGCATGGGGGGCAGCAAGTGAGAAGGGACGAAGGCGCTTAGGGGAGCAGGGAAGGCGTGGAAGGGTGAGAGAAGGGACAGAGGAGGAGCGAAGTGCACGGGCTGGAGTATGGAGGGCGATAAGTGCAGAGAGGTAGGGGGGAGCAAGGTTGTGAAGAGCTTTATAGGTGAAGACTAGGAGCTTGTGCAGGATTCGTTCAGGAAGGGGAAGCCAGTGAAGCGAAGAGAGGAGGGGCTGCACATGGTCGAAGCGACTGGCGAGGTAGATGACCCTGGCAGCAGAGTTTTGGACAGAGATGAGGGGAGAAAGGTGAGACCGGGGAAGGCCAGTGAGAAGGAGGTTACAGTAATCGAGGCAAGAGATGACCAGAGCATGAACAAGAGTTTTGGCAGACGAGACAGAGAGAAAAGGGCGAATCTTAGCAATGTTATGGAGGGAGAAGCGACAGGATTTAGCAACAGAGTCAATGTAGGGTTTAAAAGAAAGGGGTGAGTCAAAGATGAAGCCTAGGCTACGGGCTTGGGGGACAGGCAGGATGGTGACTCCATTAATAGTTATTGACAGTGAAGAAGGAGAGGAAGGATGAGGGGGGAAGATAAGGAGTTCAGTTTTAGCCATGTTGAGTTTGAGTTGACGCTGAGACATCCAGGTAGAGATGTCAGAGACACAGTTGATGAGACGAGCTTGAACAGAGGGGGAGAGAGAGGGAGTAGAGAGAGAGTTGATCAGATCTTTTTGCGGCCTTTGATACAGTTGATGGTGTTGGCATAACTGCAGGAACCTTGCAGGGGTGCATGGAACTACTCAAGTGGTTGTGCTCTTTCCTGTCAGGGAGGTCCCAGTTGGTAGTGATGGCCGATTGCTCATCATCTCCTCGGGACCTTCCCTGTGGTGTCCCACAGGGTTTTATTCTGTCCCCCCTCTTGTATCTGAGACCACTGGGTGACATCATTCGGAGATCTGGAGTGTGGTATCAATATGCTGATCCTCAGCTTTACTTCTCTTTTTCATCTGACCCAGGTCCCATAGTTTCGGTGCTTACCCGATGCCTGGCTGCTGTTGGGGACTGGATGAGGGTGAGCCAACAAACTGAAACCTGACAAGATTGAAGTGATGATGGTTGGCTGGTCGTGAATTGGAGGGGATTGGCACACCTCTCATCGATGTGGTCCAAGCCCCTCTGGTCACTCAAGTTCGCAGCCCTGGAGTGCTTTTGGATCTCTTTCTGTGTCTGGATTGTCAGGTGGCGGCGGTGGCCAGGAGCAGTTTTCACCAACTCCAACTGGCAAAGAAGTTGCAGCCTTTTTGTTCCATTTCAGATCTAGCCAGTCATCCATACTTTCATCACTTCAAGGTTAGATTATTGCAATGCACTCTACTTGAGGCTGCCCTTTAGGACTGTTTGGAAGCTGCAGCTGGGCTCCTTTTGGGGACAAGTCACTGGGAGCACATTAAACCTGTGCTTCAAAGTCTACACTGGTTGCCTATAGCTTTCCTGGCACAATTCAAGGTATTGGTTTTGACCTTTAAAGTCCTAAACGGTCTGGGTCCCATATATCTGAAAGACCACCTATCCCACCATGCCCCTATGTTCAGCCAAGAACACCCTCCTGCGTGTCCCATCTGTTATCTTTGTCTGTGGGGTGGGGGTGAGTGTTCTCAGTGGCTGCCCCCATGTTGTGGAACTCCCTTCCCCAGGAGGTTCATTTGAGCCCAAGTCTGGCTCTCTTCTGCAGGTGGTGCAAAACTTTTTTTTATTTGGAAAAGCATTTGGTAGGCAGGGATAGGTGGGGTGTGTCTGGGTTAGGTTTGTGAGGGGGGTCGTAGGAGGGCTGGGTTTTTTTCGTGTTGTCTTGTATTTTACTGATTTTATATATGCTGTAAGCCACCCTGAGCTCTTTTTTAGGGAAGGACAGGATAAACATTTAAATAAATAAAGTAAAATTTTCTGTGTGATTGACATTTGTCCTATGTCAATCACACGAGCATTGATGTGCTCTGATCATCATATTACTTGAATTACTCCTCAAGTCCTTTCTGGGAAAGAATATTGAAGTGAGGATTATCTGTTTGTACCATAACACACTAGGCTTTCCTTTGAGAGAAAATGGCATCAGTTCTGTAACTTAATTCTATTTGGGCTCATACCAAAATAGTCCAAATTTTGAAAGGTCGACTGAGAAGCTTATGAGAAAAAGCAACTGATCTAGAATTACCTGGACACACACACACACAACCATTTACTTTCAGCCACTTTACTTGGGTGTGACAGATCATCAAAAGTTTGTACAAGACATTTTTGCCAAAGACACTTCAGGTGTGCATGCTTAAAAAAAAAGAAATTGCAAGCAAGCAAATGAACGACATTACTTTAGAGCTACTCTAAAACATCTCTTTTACTGCATTCACAGTCATTGCATTTCATGGGTGGAGAGATACTGAAAAACAGCTATATTTCTGAGAAGACCAAGAGTAGCATTGTGCAACTGCAGGTCTGCACCAGCAAGTCTCACACAGGGCAGTAGTTTGTCATCCCTCCTGTGAAAAGTCAATGAGGTGGCTTAGTTTTTAATTGCCATCAACATGGTTGATGAGCACCAACTCACATTTAAGACTGAAACAGTACAGTCCAAGATCGGACAAAGGTGATACTGGAGTCTCCAGCCAGCAACTAATGACATCTGCCCCTTTTAAATCAAGCTAAGCAAATTGTGCTTGCTTTGTTAAATAGTTTTACAATCTAAATAAAGATGAGGCTGAGACTAGGCGATGGCCATCTCTCATAAAAGAAGAAATTCCTACATGTCTTAGTGCCTTTTGTTCTTCAGGATGGATTAACTTGAAATACTTCAAATCAGTATTCAAAACAAGTTTGCCATCTGGCAGTATTTTCATTAAGTACAAGTTCAGTGGGAGATCTCGTTTGTCTATTCACTGACCAGAACTACAGATTCACACATGACAGCAAGTGTTTCTGCAGTGCAGTCACATGTGGAACAGAAATATTTTGAGAAGGGTAGTTTTCTTGGCCTCTTGTAATCACTAGTGATTTCTGGCTTAATGTTTGTGTTCTGGATAACAGAAAGGATGTTTATTATTTATAAAACGTGTCATTAAACAGGACCATGTAATTTAGCTGCTTTTATCTGGTGCCAAGAAGAGTCTCAAAGTTTGCAAAAAGTAATCATTGCCCAATAAATGTGGACGGCACATAAACATTACAGTTGATGCAATTATCTACATGGGGAAATTGCTGTTTTTCCCTCTTATTACCAATTGTTCCCATTTTATTCGGACTTTTAGCTAATTAGACTTCAGCCAGAAGCCTTTCCAAATAGCATAACAACATTCAAACTATAGTACAATAACTTTTAAATACACTGGTGAACAATGAGTCCTTAAAGCATGCAGAAACTTATACCGGGAAATGCAGCGGATAACGGACTGACCAGGAAGAAGAAAGCGGACATAGCATGGCAGAAACAGCACTGTATCCATGGCTGGTTTCTAGACACTTAAGGACTACACAAGAATCTTTTTTATTTAAATCCCACCCCAATACCAACCATAATTCAGATCCTACTGACAGGAAGCTGTGTTAGTACACTAACTGCCATACATACACACAAACACATAGGTTAACAGCCACAAAAAACAGCTCAAGTCTAAATATTCTTGTATTCTGTTGACTGTTAAACCCTTGTTATCTAAAGTTGCTGACTTAAATAACCATTTGATCTACATGCTCACTTTGTGTATTTTAAACTGTTCTGTATTAAATTGCTCTTTCCCCCACTGAGTCATACATCGGAAGGTGCCCTGACAAGAGAACCAGTTGATCTTTTGCAACATGTACAAAGGAGGAAATTTGCACATTATTTTCCTCCAACCTTGTCAACTCCTTCACTATCTTCATCTCACCACTTATTAAACTCCTCAACCTCCACCCCACACACCATACACCAGCTAGATGCTCCAGCTATCTGCACTCCTACTGTCTCACATTCAAACACCTTATTTCCTCATCTGTCAAGTACATGTTACCTTAGATGTTGCTTCTTCCAGGAACTATCAGCCATTCTCATGACCCTTTCACTTTCCTGAACTGTTATTCTGTGTCTTATAAAGATGCAAGTTTTGTGTGTGGGTGGGTGGGTTTATTTTTTTATATTATTATTAATTATTATTTTTTGGGGGGGGGATATATTTACTCTAAATTGCTATGAACTTAAGGCCCTATGAAGTTAAGTTGAATGAAGCCCAGTTGCAATATTTAAAACAACGGCTTGCAGAGGAAAAATTAGTAACAAGCTCCATTAACTATCTAGTTAGAAAAATCCGTGTTGTCACAACATGTATTAAAGAGAGTCTGTCCACCATAGATGGGGGCTGCAATACATTTAGAGCATTAGGAAGTCTCCTACCAGGAGATCCTCCCAGGGAGAAGCATCTATTGCTAGTATTCTATTAGCATTCCCTCATATGCAGCAAGATATTCAAGAACAAAAGAGAGAATATGAAGGTACTTCCTGTATCAAACACCTCACAAAGTAAAAAAAAATGAGCACAGGTATATCCGGAAATTCAGAGAAATTAATCAACACAGAAGAAGCTGCAAGATGTAGATCTAATGTAAGTCTGAGCTACTAATTGTGAATCAGCATTCTTTGTCACCCATTTCAGGGAAATGTTCCAACTAACGCCAAGATAGTTATAGTTATAGTATAAATGTTATTCTGGGTGTTAAAGATACTACAAGATGCAAACCAGAATATGAGAACATGAAACATGCACTTTTCTCTAAACAAATGAACAAACAGTTGAAGCTTTTGCTTCCACATTTCTTTGTTTTAGAAGTCAGTCCACAATAACTGGTTTGATTTTAATCCAGGAGTGCACGAGACACCCTCTACTCTGGCTCACTGACAGAAGACTTATATTATTATCCCAACCAAGGTATATTTTACACCCAAACACCAACATAAACTCTGCTAAATTTGTAAATATTTAGCATGTCAATGCAATTGATAAAAGGTCCAGATAAAACTGCCATGGTAAGCAGCCAACACTTGCAGGCTTCATGATTCAGTGCATGGATTCAGCACTTTCAGGTGTCCTCAACTGAAGGCCTAGCCAGGGTTGTAAATGCACAAGATGTTTCTGGTAATTGACCAATCTCTGCTAAGGCCGATACATGAATTCTCTGAGCAATAAAGATGTACTGGTTCCACAAAAACCCATACACTACTAATTGTACACAGCACTGCGTAAGACTAGTAGCACTAGAGAGATAACTAGTAGTAGCACTCTATTTACTTTAATTCGCTATGAATTAATTTCATTTCGTTAGAACAGTGAATCAGTGAGAATACTTGTCATACTTAGAAAATATTTCACTTATTGAATTGTCTTTTCAAGAAGTTGTATAGCCAGAGCCCTGAGGGAAATGCGCTTCTGTGATTCAGGAGCTAGTACAGAATCCTTCCCTCAGGGAAATTCCCCAAGGAATTACACTGCTTGGGTAACATCACTGAACACAAGCCTCTAATTGGTTTGCGTGCAGTGATATCCAGAAACTCCGGGTCCTGGATCGGCCTCTGCGGTCGGCCGGGGGCACCCTCCTCGAGGTCCCCCAGGTGTCGACCTTGCGGAGGGTGTTCTCTGTGGCCGTACTGCGGTTGTGGAATTCCCTCCCGTTGAAGGTCCGCCTGACTACTGACCTACTCTCTTTCTGTAGACAATGTAAGACCTGGCTGTTCCGCCATGCTTTTCCTGAGGGAGAGGGGGTGGGTGGGATGTTGCATTTTTATATTGTTTTGTGTTTTAAATCGTATTATTGTTTTAAAATGTTGTTAGCCACCTCGAGATGCTTTTAACAGGAGGGGGCGACATACAAATATAAATAAAATATCACCTATCAATCACCACGTGCAAACCAATCAGAGGTTTGCATGCAGGATGTCACCTGGGGCAACATCCCTCTCCCCAGTCTGGCCTGATCAGGAACTCTCAGTGTGCTGGGCTGAGGAAGCGGTCATTGACCAGGTGAGTTGGGGCTCCAGGGGGAGGCAATACTTGGCACCCCACCCAGCCCAGCTCAGGGGGGTGGGGAGAGGGAATCCTGAGGGGAAGGGAAGGACTCACCCAGCAACAGGGGAACCCTAGCACAGCTGCTGCACCAGGGTTTTTCCGCTGGTAGGCAGGCAGGGCAAGTTGGGAATCCAGGGTGTGGAGGGGATCCCAGAGGGAAACTCACCTGGCCAGCAGTGAAGCGGCTGCAGCAGCACAGCCAGAGCCTGGCGCTTCAGGGCTTCCTCTACAGGTGAAGAACTAAGGTCCCGCCACGACATGAGGCCACTCCCGCAGAAGAAGGTCCTGACGCACCTAGCTTGGGCTGAACTGTCACAGCTGCTCCACCGGTGGAGTTGCTGGTCTGAGACAGTGGCACCCCCACTCAGCCCAGCTCAGCCTGGGAGGAGGGGTAGTTAAAACCCAAGCAGACTGTGCAGAATTGCAGGAGGACCTTGCGAGACTGGGTGGCAGATGAAATTTAATGTGGACAAGTGCAAAATGATGCACATAGGGAAAGATAACCCAAACTATATGTATACAATGCTGGGTTCCAAAGAAGGAGTTACCCCTCAGGAAAGGAACTTTGGAGTCATCGTGGACAATACATTGAAATCCTCACCTCAGTGTGCGGAAGCAGTCAAAAAAGCAAACAGTGATAGGAATCATTTGGAAATGGAGAATAAAACTGAAAATACCTCTATATAAATCTATGGCATGAGTGCACCTGAAATGTTGTGTGCAGTTCTGGTCACTCCATCTCCAAAAAAGACACAGTAGAACTAGAAAAGGTACAGAGAAGGGAAAAAAATATGATCACGGGAATGGAATGACTCCCGTATGAGGAGAAGTTTGATAGGTTGGGGTTCTTCAGCTTGGAGGAAAGACAGGGGAGGATAGAGCAGAAGTTTATAAAATCGTACGTGGTGTGAAATGTAAATCGGGAGCAGTTATTTTCCTTCTTCAGCAGTATAAGAACAAGGGGACACTCCTTGAAATTAACTGGCAGCAGATTTGAAACCAAGAGAAAGTATCTTTTCACTCCGCGCATAATTAACTTGTGAAGTTTACTACCAGAGGAAGTGGTCAAGACCAGTAGTGTAGCTAGTTTTAAAAGGGGATTGGGTAAGTCCCTTTTGGCTATTGGTCAAGTACGTTTTGGGGATGTAACCCTTACGGTTGGGGCTAGAGAAATAGGGAACAGATTGCCCATTGTGACCTGTTGGGTACTTCTCCCAAGTGACAGATTGGCCACTGTCAGAGACAGGATGCTGGGCTTGATGGACCACTGATCTGACCCAGCATGGCAATACTTATGTAAGTATCTAGTTTCTGTTAGCACACAGGGGCATGAGATCAAACTCAGACCCAGCCTGGGCATCACTCACTCACTACTGCTGCTGCCCTTTCTACTCTCGGTTTGTGCACCTCTCCAGTTTCCTATTCTTCCTATCCACTTGTCCCCAGGATGGCAGTTGTGCTGCTACCTGGTTAGACAGCAATACACACAGACACACAAAACATAACTCTAGTCAATTTCAATGTTGATGCTGCCCCAGGTAAGTGCACAAAGACATAGAACTCACTCTGCTATTGCTAGGACAGGTAAGTCAGAGAGAAAGATTATTTTAGACCAACTGTCTGAAACTATCAGTTTAAAGACTACTTTGGCAGAATACCTGGTTGTGCCACTTTCTTTCCATTAGGAAGTGCAAGCTATTTCCCTCCTACTATTACTACTTCTACTTGATTATGTATACAAAGATTACAACATGAAGAGAGAATGCAGTTCAGCAGCTAAGAAAAAACAAGACCATACCACCAATAAGCTCCCTGAACAGCCACAAAAGGGAGCTTGACTGTCCTAGACTGTGGGTAAAAACAGACGTGATAGTGGCCTGCTGTGGTTCAGATCTCACCTGCACATCCGTGCAGGCATCACCAGATGCTGGCCCAGGATTGCCCAAGGCTGTGTCAGTGGCTAGCCCAGGCTCTGACCCCAGAAACCGGAGGTCACAAGTCCAGGCCAAAGTGGGCTATCTGTTTGGGCCAGCATAGACAGCCCAGGCTCGGTATTGTCATGGCTGGCTGTCACTGGCTACCATTGCTGCCCATCATGGCGGGGCGTTGGGTGCAGCACAGGGGCAGGCCCAGCCAGCCACACATTCGTGTTTCTTCCCGCTCTCCTTGGGCCCAGGCACGTTTGTTCTGTGGCCCAACCCAGACCATGTCTGCCACAGCTTCCCATCCCAGGAACAGTTGCTCCCATGCTGTGGTCACGTGTGTTTTTACCAACAACAAAAGGAGGAAAACCCCACAACTCCCAGATTGAATTAGTGTTAAAGCCAGCTCACATTTGCTGCTAAATTAGGGATTTGTAAAGCATGGGACAAAACGTGCTAGTATTTACACAGTACTAAGGTCCCTCTATTACCTCCATTTTTAAAACAAAGGATAAAAAAAAGCAGATCGGGGTCTTTACTCAAAGAGTTTATTGCTACTGCATATAATAAGGCCTCATCTGCCCAAGTGTGCAAGAGGATGCATACACACAAATTGCACACCAAACTGTTGCGCTAGAGTTCTGCACATGTAACCGTCTTCTTGCACACCTGGACAAATTAAGACTGCGCCTGCTGCTTGGAGAATTTTTTTACAGTGTTGGGCTACAAGTACACAGGACTTGTTAAAATCAGGCTTCATGTTCAGTTGTGGGACAAGCATCCTGACTGTGTGCAGTTCAGTTTGTGAAAAGAACAGCTTTAGAATTTTTGTTTCCAAGAGAAGAGAGTGTATATGATCTGTTCCAACCAGCTGCATGGCATGATAGCAGGAAAGTTTCTGATTTGTTGGTAAACTGAAGGCATGGATTCCCTCCCACCATTTCCTTTGGTCTCATGATAAAGGAAGTTAATATTCTCTTTATTTGGTTAGCTTGGCTTAGTAACAAAATATTTAACAGATTTACAAACTTCTGCTATACTTGCAATCTTGAAGATAACTTCCTGGGCACCCTTAAATGTATTTATGGTTAACAGAGATTTGTTAGTTTGGCCAGAAGTAGCAAGCAGAAAGCAGTTTTTTCACTACCCCATATTATTGAAATAGATTAGAAATTCCTTGTTCAAAGCTTTATCTCCAAAACGGACATGCATTTATAAGAATACTAGGATTAACTCTGTAAAATTCCCTATAACGTATTCCCCAGAAGTGAGGCGATGCTTTATCATCCATAAAGCTTTAGGGTTGGAAGAGACTTAAAGGGTCACCTGGTCCAACCCCTAGCACAAAGACAGGATAACCCCTACCTACAGCACCACAGGCAGAGGATTGTCCAGCCAGGATTTGAAAAACATCCAAAGATGATGATTCTGCAGCCTCCCTCAGCAACTTGTTCCATTTCCCCATATAACATAAGAGATTCCTAATCACCATTTTAGCAACTGGAGAGGATTTATATTCATTCAGAACAATTTTTAATTAATCCAAGATGCCTCAGGATTTGGTGTCATGGAGGAACATAGGGTCACACACGTGTAACACGGGTCTACATGTAGACTACAAGTCTGGTAAATATGTAATGCAGAAGGTTCCACATGTATGTAATGTTACAACTGAGAACTGTAAAACCCAAATCAGAGCTGTGACACATGACCAAGCTCCAGGAAATGCAAAGAACTACAAAGAATGTGTATTTGGGAACCTTGCCCCAGACGGATAACCGGAGACATTAACAATGCTAATGCTGGCAGCCATGGCCTACGTGCAAGAGACAGAGAAAGCTGATAAAGATAACAAAGGGAATTCTAGAAGGCTCGAGAGGATACGAGGAGTTTCCTCCTGGGGATATAAGGAGTTGTACCCCAGAGGGGGCAGTGACTATCAGGGACTATCAGGAACTCACTCACCATCTTGCAGCCAGCAAGGCTGGAAAGACATGAACTGAGAGACAGGTCTTTGCTCTCTAGTATCTCTAAGTCTGGAAACCCAGTCGCTTACATCAAGGGCTGAGAAGAACTTATGGACCTTTGTAGGGTAAGATGCTTATTTAGGAACTCAACCAGTATAGATCAGCAATGCGTTATATTTACCTTTGATTTCTAGTAACCACTCTATCAACTATGTTGCTTATGTAATCAATAAACTTACTTCTTATCTTTATGAAGTGTCTGTGTCTAACATTGGAACACAAGTGAGCAACAAGAGTTCTTAAGCTCTTGCGAACCCAGAGATTAAAGAGTCTGTAAACGGGAAGGATCGGGCCCTTGAGTGACAAAGGGGTGGTCCCTGCGGCAGGCGTGAACCGGCCAGAGGGAAAACTGGTTCAAGTGAGCTGTACGCGAGGGAAATCCAGTCACACAAACCCGGTAAAGTGGGGGTGCGGACCTCCAACCTGTGACATTTGGCTTGGTCAAATGGACCAAAAGATTCTATGAGTTTTAAATTGTCTTCTCATGACATGTCTCTGTGGAATGTCCATTTACATCACTGGCTGAAGATTAACACTAATAGATAAACACCTAGGATTTAAAGAAAAACTATGCTCAGATAGCAATTTGCTACTAGAACCACAGAAAAGCTGACTCTACAAATGGCAGCAAAGAAGAGATTTTATTTTAAAGCCACAGAAGCTAGCAGGAGAACTCATGAGTAAATGTCTGCTTTTCATCACATTTAATTTGATTGGAGATAGATCTGAAGATTAAAACATTAGGATGCTTTAAGACCATAGTTTTCTTTCAGTGTAAGCAATTGGAATTTAAATGCAATAAGAGGACAGTTTTACTTTTCTTTCCTACCACATGAAATTGAAGTATGAACTTACAGTAGATTTCCATGAACTATGCAGGAGCTCCTCTGCAGCTTAGCCAGTAAAAAAAGCTTGTATGAGAACCATCGTCTCTGAACTAGAATACACTAGGTCATTTAGAGAATCCTCTGCTGTATACCTGTGTGGAACTCCTCACTAAACCATTCTATTTTGTGCTATCTAATTTGAAAGCCACAAGGCACAGAGTAGAAGCCTCTGCTAAGCAACCTGAAAGAATGGGGTCAATCTGCTACTTCTGCAAGAAATACCATGAGTTCTCTCATCTGTATTTCATATTTGAACCTAGCCTGCAATGAAAAAAGGTCCAGCTCAACCAATGAGAAGTAAAATCAAATGTTTATTTTCCCCTCCTAACCTCCTGCTTTGCAAGACTACATCTGGAGCATTGTTATGACCTTCTATAAAAAGGTATTCAGTCAAGTGAACATAACTAAAAACCAAGTGGAAAGAATGGAAGTCGAAGGCTGGAAAACAGTGTCTTAAGCGGTATCCTTGATCAGTTGCCAAAATCCATGCACCAAAAACTTTTACCACCACCACAAAGTTTTTTCCCCCTGCACCTAAACCACCACCACCGCCGCAAAAAAAACTCACCTTGCTGATCTAATTTCTTGTTTTTGTTTTCTTAATAATTGAATTACTTGTATTAAGTGCCCTTTAGACTATACTGAATGGTTTGACAACACCAAGATTTGCTTAAAAGCATCAGCAGACTGATCTGAGGTTAACAAGTTTCTGGGTATACAACATACAAGAATAGTGTCCAAAATAAGGAGGTTTAGGACTCTAGCACCCAGTTTGTTTCATCTCTGCATAAAGTGGTGGAGTTTGTGCCACTTAAATTGAAAGCAGCAAATTCTGATACATAACCCATTACATTGCCTGCGCCTAACAGGCAGAAAACTATAATATTGGGCTAGAGACACTCCTATTTTATTTAATTATTGAAATTAATAGCCATTCTGCGCTAGACCTTCCTCCAACTGACAGACATGTTCACCACCTCTTCAATTTACTTCAAGAGCCTAAAGGTGATTTAGGTTGGGTTTATCATCTGAAGGAAGGCTTTTCAGCCTAGGATACATTTTCTAATAGTCATATTCCAATACATTGCCTACAAGTGGGTTGTGCCATGACATAGTTTGAGCAGGGAAATACTGTAAGAGAGCTACTGGATCAGTCCTACTCTTACTACTACAACTAGCAATAACCATAGCCATCCGATATTTCTTCCCCTGTGTCACAGCTCTGGCCACAGCACTGTGTTTCCTGGAAGGTCTAAATTATTATTTCTATTGGCTATGCCACACAAATGTGGCAAGAGCAGAATACCAAACCGTAGCCACCAGTCAACTGTACAGAAAGAAGCCACTTCTAATTCTGGTATGTGCCGATGCAAAAATAACTGAGGAAGGCAGGTAACAGGCTATCAGTTTCAAATTCAATACGTCTGTCAGCTGAAAAAAAAAAAAAAGACAGCAAATACCAGCTACCAAAATACCAAGGAGATTTTCTTACAGGAGAAAAAATTTATTTATGGGGTCTCTGGATTACCCCAAGGCAGTCTCTACATGCACTCAGGAAGTGAAAGCTAGTCAACCAGATAAGGATAAAACAGCAGTAAAAGGAACTGGGATACCTCCTTAAATTGCACATTATTTTGCTAACACATGAACTGAAGCTACATCTTCTGTGACTAAGGGCATTAACAAATGAGGCAGCCTATAAAAGCCCACATCAGATGGGTGGCCATCTGCCTATTAGGTGGCTTCCAGATGTTTGCCCACACCTGCCACCCCCACTCACAGTATCACCCTGAAGAATGCAGAGCCTGCCATATAGGCCAATCTAGGCAGGTTTGGGCTAACAGGCCCACATGTCGTTAGTTAGATTAATCTGCAGTCTCACCCGCATCCAGGTCTGCCAGCACACAAGGGTGACGAGCGCCTCCCCACCTATTATGCATGTTGCAGGGCCACAGTGGCACCCTATGCAGCCCTGCAACATGTATGAGTGGGGAGGCACTTGTCTAAGAACACCCATAGTCTCACACCTAGTGCATCAGGCCAGCTGACAGGTGACCGAGGAAGAGGAGAGCTAGTGATTGCGCTGTCTAGGGTGCCTGCTCAGATGGGCAGCAACCCAGAGAGAAAACATGATCACTGCCTCCAGGCCACTGAGACAATCATCTCCCCCACAACCCATGCCTCCAAAGCCTGTTGTTCCTGGGGGTGGGGCAGGAGCCTGGTGAAGCCTGCATCCCCAGGGTTAGGGCAGGAGCTCCCAGGGTTGTGGGAATGGAAGTGGAGCAGCACCCAACAAGCAGGAACCCTAGGATCCAAGCTCATGCAGCAGGTGAGCACCAGCAGCAGTGCTTGTAGCTTGAAAGCTGGCACCAAAATGTAGGAGGGGGGAGATCTATGCCCAAGTCCCTCCCCTTGGAGAGTACTGGGTAAGGGTGGGAGCACTTTGGCAAAAGGGGCAGCCTGCACAGGTTAGACATGGGGTTCCACCGCTAATTGCTGTTGAAGAACTGTCTGCACCTCCTGAGCTGCAAGCGCAGTCATAGTGCTCACCTGCTGCAGAAGCTGTGATCCTGGGGTCCCCACCCACTGTGCACTATCCCATTCTCATCCACACAGCTCCAGTACCTCCTGTCCCAGTCCTTGGGATACCAGGCTTCCTGAGCCCACTGCTCTCCTGAAGCCTCCACTGCTCAGGGCTCCCCACTCTGGCTCACCACAAACTGATCTCACTGTGTCCCTGTGCCCCCAAGATCCCAACTCCCTCTGCTGAGGCATGGCCTAGGGACAGCAAGATTGCTAGCGAGCCCAGACAACTGAAAGGCAGCTAACGGGAGGGAGATCACTAGCACCACTGACTGGAGGCTGCCGCAAGCACATGAAATGCACAGGGGCTGCCCATTTATTTTGCTGGACATGCTAAGCCTGTGATTGGTGGCTCTATGAGGGCTGCACAGAGTGAACCCAGGGCTCCTGCAGGCTACTGTCTTGTCTGTTAACACCCCAAGTATGGAGAATGATTGTTTGTAAAAGTAATTAATTTAATCTGTACAGACCTTTAGTGAAATCATATCCAGGGAACATTGTATGGTTCTCTTCAAAGCCCCAGATGGTCCTAAAAGCATCTCCAAACAGCAGCCAGGGTTTTTTGGGGTGTTTTTTTTTTTGTTTTTTTTTTTTAAAAAGACACCAAGTTTTTCCTTTGCCTTGAGACAGCCAGCCAGCCTGGATACCATTCCAAAACTTTAAAGGAACTTCACTAACCTGTTGACTGGGAAACCAAGTGCAGATTAACAAATTTTGCTTGTTAATTGTAACCCAAAGTGTGTTAAGTACTATATGGTACATGAATTATAAACTTCACTGGTAGGGGCTTGTGCAATTTTGTAACACACAAAAATATGGCAAGAAAAGACTACGGAAAAAGTAGGAGGCAAAACAGCAACCAAAGAGAAAAGGATGTTCCTTTGTTAGACACTGCTGTGCTCCTTTGTTAAGACTCACTGTTCCTGTTTCTAGCCCCAGTAACCTGCACTTTCCTGTTGAAGTAAAACCCCGGGCTTGGTTTACAAAGGTGGCATCAACGATATTCCCACATCTATAAGACTGCTATAAGTTTGCTGTATTTACATCTCTCTGCAACACCTCTCGACTCTGCACCTTGATCAGATGCTCGCTTTGGGAGGACATTTCTGCACCCCTCATTTAATTAGAATTCGAGTATTAGTGATCATTTTAATGCTAACTTCTACAAATCAGAATATACCGAAACCACCTCATAGAAGGCAGGTCATTTACCACTAACTGCAGCTCCAACCATTGTCTCTGCATTTCCAGTTTAATCGCCCACCTCCAACCATTTCTTGGGCTCAGGCCCACACAGTGATTTGTAGCATGGTTGGCATGAAAGTTTACAAGAGGTGGTTTTGCACTAGGTAAAAAAATCCTGGTTTTTACCATGTATAAAAAGCTAGTCCTGATTTAAGGCACTTTCTATTTTGATAACTTTCATTAATGCACACATTACACTAAGTTTTAGTTACATGTACAAAAAGTCCCATTTCCCACAAGGCCAGTAGAGCACCGAGCAGACACTAATGCTGCGCAATGCGAGTTTAGTGGCTAAAACCACATCCAGGAGTTTGTCCTGGATGAGGTCGCCAACCTCATGTGTTCTACTGAAACCTAGCTGGATGAGACATCTAGGTCAGTTTTGGATCAGGTAGTGCTGGCTGGGTATTCCGGCCAGCATTAGCATAGGCCGAGAGGCCTTGGGGCAGGGAGGAGAAGAGAGAGAAAAGAGGTGGTGTGGCCGTGGTTTTTAGGGACTCCTTGTCCTTCCAGAGGTATCAGATGCTCGACTCACCTGGTATGGAGTGTGCCCATCTTAGGTTTGATTTGGTCAGGCATAGATTGGGAATCCTGTTAGTGTACCAAGCACGTCGCTGCACTGCAGTCTCCCTGACTGCTCTAGCTTAGCTGGTCTCAGAAGTGGTGTTGAGATCACCCCGACTTATTGCTTTGGGGGATTTCAACATTCACACCAAGGCCAACATTTTAGGAGTGGAGCAGGAGTTCATAGCCTCCATAGCAACCATGGGTCTATCCCAAGTAGTAGTGGGCACAATACATGAGAAGGGACATACATTTGATTTAATGTTTTGCACTGGCCTGGAAACGGGGGTTCCAGTTATTGGTGGTGTTGATACAACACCCTTATCATTTATCATCTCCTGAAGGCTCAGACCCCAGCCCTCCTATGCCCCCGCCAGGGTGATGGACCATTAGGTTGGTCCACCCTCAGAGATTTATGGATCTGATTGGATTCCAGAACTCTCTAGGGGATTTACCTACTGACCTTGACGGCTCCTGTCAATTACCTGGTCACCTTGTGGAATGACCTGTTGACCCAGGCCACTGACACAGTGGCACCCAGGAGTCCACTCCCACCACTGAGCCAACGCAGGTCACCATGGTACACAAGAGGGTCTGAGGCAGCTGAAGCGGAAGGGTAGGCAGTTAGAGCATAGGTGGCTATTGACTCGTGCTGAACCCGACTGATTGCAGCATAGATCATTTTTGAAAAACTATACCATGGCTGTGATGGCAGCAAAGAAGAGTTTCATCGCCATTATCATAGCATCTGTGAAGTCTTGTCTGGCAGAGCTTTTCTGGTTGGTGAGAGGTCTGGTTAATCCAGACTGTCTGCATCAGGAGTTGGAGTCATCCAATGCCTGCTGTGACATTTTTATTGATTACTTTGTAGACAAAAATCACTCATTCACCACAGCTTTGAAGCGATCATTTCTATGACAGAGTAGTGGAGGTCCAGCCTTGTCCTTTTTATTTGGATCGATTTCTGTTATTGCCCACCGATGCAGGGGATGTGCTTGGGGCTGTGTAGGTCATCAATTGTGAATTAGATCCATGTCCATCCTGGTTGGTGAAAGTCAGCTTGGAGATGTTAGGGGCCTTGCTGGCTGGGGTTGTCAATGCCTCCCTTCGGGAGGGCAGGATGTCAGACTCCCTTAAGATGGCGATTGTCCGGGGTCTGCTCAAGAAACCATCCTTGGATGCCAACTCCCCTGCCGCTATCAGCCTGTCTCTAACACCTTCCCTTTTTAAGGAAGGCTATTGAGTAGGTGGTGGCACGTCAGTTCCAGGCCGATCTGGATGCTATCTGATTCCTGGACCCATTTCAGTCGGGCTTTCATCCTGGGCATGGCACAGAGACTGCACTTGTGGCCTTGGTTGAAAATCTATGCTTTGAGATCGACAGGGGGAATTTCACCCTGTTGATTCCATTAGATCTATCAATGGCTTTTGAATACTGTTGATCATGAGGGGTTGTTGACTCGACTGCGGGACCGCTCGAGAGGCTTTGCTCCTTCCCGTCAGGGAGGTCTCAGCGGATGGTGATGGGCGATTGCTTGTCATCATCTCATGATCTCCCATGGGGTCCTGCAGGATTCCCTCTTGACCCCCCTTTTGTTCAATGTATATGAAGCCGCTGGTTGAGGACACCCTCACTCCAAACGACATCAGTATGCTGACAACACCCAGCTCTACCTCTCTTTTTCATCCAACCCGGGTCCTACAGTCTCTGTCCTTACCCATTGCCTGGCTGCTGTGCGGGACTGGATGAGGGCGAGTCAACTGAAACTGAATCCTGACAAGACTGAGGTGATGATGGTTGGCTGACCTTGTGACTTGGAAGGGGTTGGGACACCGATTATTGATGGAATCCGACTCCCTCTGATCACTCAGGTTCGCAGCCTGGAGTGCTCCTGGATCTGTCGCTGCACCTGTAATCTCAGGTGGCGGAGGTGCCCAGGAGTGCTTTTCACCAACTCCATCTGCTGAGAAGGCTATGGCCTTTTCTTTCTGATTCAGTTCTGGCAACCATCATCCATGCCTTCATTACCTCCAGGTTAGACTACTGCAATGCGCTCTACGTGAGGCTGCCCTTGAAGACTGTTCGGAAGCTGCAGCTGGTGCAAAATGCAGCAGCCCAGCTCCTTACAGAGACAAGTCACTAGGAGAACGTAACACCGGTACTCCGAAATCTGCACTGGTTGCCTATTGTCTTCTGGGCACAATTCAAGGTGCTGTTTTTGACCTTAAAAGCCCTGAACAGCATGGGATCCACTTATCTGGAAGATCGTCTGGCCTACCATGGCCCACCACAACCTTTGTGGCTGGGGATGTGTGTCTGGAGGTACCCGTTTTTAACTTGGTCTCTACAATGAGAAGGGCATTCTCAGCCACTGCTGGACAGCTGTGAAACTCCCTCCCCTGAGAGGTTTGTTTATGTCCAGGCTTCAGCACCTTTAGGAGGCAGTGCAAAATGGTTTTATTCACGAGGCTGTTTGGCAGTGGGGACTGGAGGGGGGCAGAGAAGAGAGTTGTGTGGGATGAGGTGAGCTAGGGAGTTGGGGTGGAGATAGGGGTTGGTGGGGGATTGTGGGGTATTTTTTGCTTTTCTATCTGTAGTTATGTTTTATATTTGTATTTTAATATTGTAAGCCACCCTGAGCTGCCTGTGGCAGGAAGTGTGGGGTAAAAAAATTAAATAAATAAAAGTAATAAAATTGCAAAATTAGATTTAGGGCTGTATATGCAGTATTATGTCCACTGAAGTTTTATGTAATAGTGAACATTTGAATATCTATACATTTTGAGCCAATATTTTCTCAAGTTGTACATGCCATATTTCAGTTTAACATTTTTACATAGCTGATTACTGAAAAATGAGAAAAATGCAGTGTCAGACTCGAAGCATTCAGAAGCATGCAGAGTTGCAGTCTGTCCAAGTGTTTGAGGTAACCAAGGGAATAGCATACAGCCTTAGGCGGAGATTGGACAACTGGGTCCCTTACCTTGGGAATTGTGCTTCTGTGGACTCGATGGGAGGTTATTCGGACTCTGGGAGCAGTCTTATCGCATGGCCAGCAGGAGGCAGAACCAAACTTTCAGCTGGACATGCGTAGGGACGTTGCTCCCTCGCTTCCCCAGTTGGAAGTCTGCCTCTGGCCAAGTAGGAGTTGCAGTGGGGTGCTCCGCACTCGTACAGGCCAGATTCTTCTCCGTTTCTTTGTTTAAAAAGGTAAACTGTGAGAGGCTTCTGCCTCTTGTATTGCACCTACAGGCGCCAACAGTGGCTCTCCGGTAAACCCCTGGGTATGGCCCAGGGCAGAGCGAGTGCGGGGGATTGACCCCCGCCTCGGGGTATCCACTAGAATGGCTGAGACGGTCAAAACATGGAGAAACACTGTGCGCCACGCCGCTGCGGAGCAGGAGAGCCGCAGCAGGGAAATCGAAACAGAAACAGACGCCATCCCTGCCACGGCTTCAGTGCCCTGCCCCCAAGGCCAGAGCTCCAGCTCAGCTGAAGAGGACCACGTGGAGGCAGCCTCTTCTGCCTCCAGTCAAGTAAGGGGGTTCCCCGCCCAGGCGTTCCTACAGCTGCAAGACACTTAAATCCATGATGGGGGTGCTATCCCGGATAGAGAAAAATCAAGATCAGGAACAGGCAGAAACGCAAACACACTCCCCACCACCCCCAAACTGTCATTTAAGGGATCTTCAAGAGCCTTGGGCAAAGGGAAGCATAGGAGCTCCTGCAAACCCCCACAAAAGAGACCCATTAGTGAACTTATCAGCTCGCCCTCGGACGACAAAGGGGGTTCTGCCCCCCACCCCACCCCCCCGGGAGGAGGGCAAAATCCTTTCCGAGGAGGAATCAGAGGTAGACTCTTCTCCTCCTCCCAAGCAAAATAAAAGGGGCGGCCAGACCAGAACCCCACTGATCACTATCCAGACCTCCGAGGGGAGGATTTGGATCAGTCTGCCGTTCTCTACCTCTTTGCATCCCCCTCCAATGCCAAAACTGTCCATTTCTTCAGCCGCGACCCTCATCCCAGAGCCAAAGCTCACGATGCACTCAGCCAACAATGGCCCCCGGGGATGCTATACGCTTTCCCCCCCCCACCCTGGTTTCCCCTTCTCAGCAGGGTGTTACACAGGTGCAAGTAACAGAGGTCCATGGTCATCCTAGTGGCACCTTACTGGCCTTGCTAACCCTGGTTTCCAGATCTTCTCCATCTCTCAGCGGGGGAGCATGTGAGCCTTCCCAACTCGAAAGATCTGTTGTCCCAGGGCCCTCTGCTTTATAAACAGCCTCAGTTCCTGAAGCTATCAGCTTGGCTCTTGAGACCCTAGCCCTTCGGCGCCTGGGATACTCTGAACCCATCATTGCAACGCTGTTGGCTTCTAAACGCAGGTCGACACAGCATATCTGCCAGTGTACTTGGGGGGGGGGGTTGTGAAGTGGTGTCACACACATAGGATTCCTTCGCAGTCCCCCTCTATTGTCCACATCCTGCAATGGGATCTTGACAAGGGAGTCAGACCTAGCACTTTGGCTAGGCAGCTTGCTGCCATCAGTAGCACCCTGGGTTCCTGTAGTGGATCAAGCTCTCTGCTCAGCCTCACATCCGACAGCTTTTGAGGGCTGCTCACAAGATCTCTCCCCCAGTCGTCCACAGGTTTCCCTCCTGGAACCTGAATGTAGTGCTTAAGGCCCTAACTGGTCCACCCTTTGAACCCCTCCAGGAGGTGTCCCTTTACTTTCAACCAAGGTCACCTTCCTCATTGCCATAACATCCGCTAGGAGGGTTTCTGAGATTGGTGCCCTTTCTACGGACCCTTCACTGTGCTCTTTCAGAAAGGAGTCTGTCATCTTGCGCAGACACCCTTCCTTCCTTCCTAATGTGTCTTCTTCATTTCACCTCGCTCAGGACGTTTTGCCTACACTCCCGTCATCGCCTTGAAAGATTATGGCACACTCGCAACCTCCGTCAAGCCCTAAAGATCTACCTCAAGCGTACAGCATCCTTCCGCCATACTTCCAGGCTTCTGATCAGTTATCACTCCCGATCAAAGGAGAATGGGGCCTCCAAGACTGTCATTTCACGCTGGATATTGGCATGCACTGCCAATGCCTATAGGGCTGCGGGATTGCTTCCCCCTCCTAGAGTCCTTGCCCATTCTACTAGTGGGGCTGCTACGAATTGGGCTTTTTGATCCAGGGCTCCCTGGTCTGAAATTTGCAGGGCCGCTATGTGGAGGAATCCACATACATTCACTAAGCATTACAAAATTGATATTTTTGACTCTGCCAAGGCCTCTTTTGGGAGGTGGGTGTGCAGGGTGTTTTGTATGCCACTGACTGAATTAATCCCTGCCCTCTGCCAAATAATTGTACTGCTTTTTACCTCCCAGAGTCTGAATAACCAGACTGAGAGTCGATAGAACGGACAACTGGGTCCCTTACCTTGGGAACTGTCCTTTTGTGGACTCGATGGGAGGTTATTCAGCCCACCTGGGGATCATACTATGTAGTTTTACCTGCTAACTTTCTCTGGTTTACCTAACCCGTGCTTTGCCCCTTTTTAGGGATAGTTCCTGTATGTTTTTTTCCCACTGGTTGCCGGGAGGTGGGTTGTTCTCTTACTTATCTTTCAGGTCTTCCTTGTCCGGCGGCTTTACACACCTGGGGAAGCAAGGGAGCAACGTCCCTATGCATGCCCAGCTGAAAGTTTGGTGCTGCCTCCTGCCGGCCATGCGATAGACTGCTCCCAGAGTCCAAATAACCCCCCATCGAGTCCACAGAAGGACAATTCCATAGGAGGATTTATTTTATTTATTATGTTCAACTAGACATACTATTTCTACAAAACTATTAGTAAAATTTGCTTTGTTTCAGTAATTTAGTATATTCCAATACTTTTGTTTTTCCAAGTATTTCCTAGTTTAAAATACCAGCACCCTGTCTTAAGCTAGTTTTTTCCAAGATACTGACTTATAGGCCACAGTCTGCAGGTGTCACTTGTGTGGTCCCAAGAGGCACCTATTTTCCAGACAGTTTGAGTTCACTGATGCCTATGACCACAGTCTCCAAATTGCAGATGCCTTCTTCAAAGAAGGAAGTTTTTAGGAGTGTACATTACTTCTCACTCCCATGCCTGCCCACACTTCTGGGTTTCAGGACCTGTACAGCCAGAAATTGTACAGCGCTGAAATATCAACTGTCACTTGCCAGTGGTAGATTTCCAATTGCTTTACCCCATCCTGGAACCACAAAAACAGCTTCCACACCATACCTTTAGATTCTACTGTGATTCCTACAAAACTTCCTTATCTACTTCACAGGTAGGCAGGTGACTGCCAGATAGCATGCATCAGTCCAGGGCCCCAATTCATCCACTCCATTCCTCCAATTATGGCTCTCTGGATGAGGAGTCTGCTTTCACAAATACCACACCTAAGGAGAAAGGACCTGGGCCATCATTTTTGGCCTGATCTGCCTCATCACTATCACTCTCTCCATTTCACATTATAGAAAGTATGGAAAGAGAAAGGAGAAGTTAATAAAGGAGCCAGTAGAAAAAAGAGTCTACACTTAGGTTTGTGTTTGGGCAGACACTCTCTTCCCCCCAAGACAGAGGTTCTTGGAGAGAGTCATCACCGCCATTCCCCTGAAGCAGAGATTCCTGCACGAGAGCCTCCTTCAATGCCACTTCGAACAGTAGGAGGGGGACCTGTGAAGGTGTCTCTTCATTCCCCTCCTCCCAAGAGGTCTATGTTTGGGTAGATCAAAGCTCTTTCTTCCTTCACCAACTTCAACCTTCCTGGTGAAAGAACAAGTTACTGTCCCTTAAGTATAACAGACTGCTAGGTGGTTCCTGCTCCCATTCCAAGTAGGGAAGAACTATGGCAGGGAATAAAAAACTACACATATATGGCAGGGCCACAGGATGTTCTATTTAATGGGGTTCCTAAGGTCCCACATTCAGAAGCTCCTTCACAGAAACAGAATTCAAGATACCCATTTCACAAACTGAAACGCCTCAGTCTAGATTTAACGCATGTTTCGATGAAGCAGCCAGTCAAAACTCAATATTGTGGTCAGATGTCTACGCTGGCAGAAGCAGAACCAAGAACCACTTATACCATCTCTCACCAGCAAAAGCCCCTTTTAGCCAAAATCCCAGATGTATTACAAACTTAGTTATGTTTTTCAACACAAGACAACCAGGTTATAGCAGAGTGAATCAAATTTTAGACTTGAAAGTTGCTAAATGGCCAAATAGGATCTAGTGGTGCTGCTCCCAAGGAACCCAAATCCTTCCACCCCCTTGTTTGGTCTAAGAAAGGTAGAATTTCTTGAATGACACTAGGCAGCCAACTACTATTTTTGTTGTTGTTGTTGTTGTTTTAGCCAATTTAATAGGCATTTATTTACTGGATAATAAACTAGGCAAGAGGTGCATTGTATGAAAGATTTTATTTTTATATGTAAAGTTAATTAGATCACTTTTACAGTTCAGAAGTATGAATTTTGTTTACGTTTTCAGTAAGTAGGAGGTGAACAGAGTATTTGATATGAATCTCTTATCCATCAAATTAGGGTGCTTTGAAGCAAATCCGATGGGCCGGATATTTACTCGGCAAGGTTCACATGTCTGCTTGTTCAGTTCCTTGTTTTATGCTATTGCACAAGCACAAGTAAAGTAAACAAGCCAGACCAACTAAAGCAGATATGCTGTTTAAATACAGATATTGTTCAATTATTCAAATGTCTATCTGAACGCAAGAATACCTGCAAATACTGAACTGCCTATTTGTTCCATCTCCAAGGAGAGACATTTTAAAATTTATTTATTTATTTTATTTTATTTATTTTATAAATTTGTACCCCGCCCCTCCTGCAAAGCAGCCCTGGGCAGCTTCCAACAATAAAAACACAATATAATAAAATACAATTTAAAATCATTCCATAACAATATAAATTATTAAAACAGGGCTTAAAACATTATAAATGACAGATCAGGTGAGGGAGCTAAAAAGCCCCTCACCCCACCCTCCCACAAGGCCTCGGCGAACAGCCAGGTTTTGCAACTTCGCCGGAATGTCAGCAGGCTGGGGGCCAGGTGAGCTTCCTCCGGAAGGGAGTTCCAAAGGCGCGGCGCGGCCACCGAGAATGCCCTCTCCATTGTGGCTCCCCACTTAACACGGGGGACCTCCAAGAAGGCACCCCTGGCAGACCGAAGGAGCCACTCTGGGGTGCGGAGGGCGAGGAGGTCCCTGAGGTATGAGGGGCCTAGACCGTGAAGGGCTTTATAGATCAACACCAGAACCTTGAACCTGGCTCGGCACGCTATCGGCAACCAGTGCAGAGCTCGCAGCACAGGTCTAATGTGCTCCCGATGGCACGTCCCCGTAAGGAGAGGAGCCACCGCATTCTGCACTAGCTGCAGCCTCCGAACCAGGAAAGTCCCATGTAGAGCGGGGCTTTTTTTAAAAAATCAATGCCCAAGAGAATTTCCAAACAAAAATACTTAGCAAGCATTAAGCTTGAGTCTTTCTGCAAGGGGAGCAGAATTTGCACTGCATGGTTTTAACACTCCCATCTTACCACATCTCAAATGTGAGATGCATGTCTGACAAACTACAAAAAAAGTCCTGCATGTTTAAACTAGAACATTTTAAATATTTGAGTTACTGATTTATTCACAAATACAACTTCCAGTCAAAACCAGCTTGGTGAAGTTCTCAAACTTGTTTAAATGTTCACACTCCTCGAGTCCCTTCCACAAGGAAACAATACATGATTTCATCAGTCCCCAGGACACTTGACTTGGGACTGCAGGCCAGGGAACAGGATTCTTTCTTCCAGGGATCTCCCTCTCATACCACTGCTCAGTAAACCTAATTCCCTTACTAGCACACCAGTTCATCTCGCTGTAGAGCATTACTGTAGTTCAAGCTAGTAGGAAATGGAAGTAAGCAGATACGAGACCAGTGATGTGGGTTTTCCAGAAAATTTTGTATTGGAAAATTTTCCCATGCTAATTTTTTCTAATTTTGCATATTTTTTTTGCTCAGAACATTTTTCTATGTAACTTTGCGCAATCCCTTAGATTGTGGTGTGATTTGGCATGTTTGACCTATATCTTTAGTAAACACCACTAAACTAATTCACCATATTAATTTTACATGCTGTAATATCTCAAACTTTTTCAAGTAGCTTGCCAAGTGCCAACTGCAATATTTGATTAGGGGGGGGGGGGAGAGAAAAAATACAAAAGGAACAACACACATTTTGGTTTCCCTTTCACCATCAGTAATTTTCCACATGCAGCAAAATGCTACTATAGCTCTGATATGGGCACCTTACACAGCAAGACAGACAAGGATCTTCCATCTTTGCTGATGATCCTACTGAGAGAGCAGCAATATTGCTCCAGTTGGGAACATAAGGGAAAGAGTAGCAGAGACAAAAGCATGCAGCCAACACTGCTAGAAGCACTTATGGGTCAAGAGACAGTACCTTTCTTCTGTCACATTCATGAATGACCAACCTTTTATCAGGACTGCTTCTGCACACAGCAGATTCTTAACTGTGCTTAGCTGAGCAACTGGTGATTTTCTACTGTGTTTCCCCAGTAGGAGCAAAGTAAAAGATAGTGAGCTTGCAAAGTTGTATTGCTACTGCCATTCAGAAGGAGGCAATTAAAACAGGGATTTAGGATATTCCCAAGAGTTCCTCCTCTGAGACAAAGACAAAAAGCAAGGAATAGCACAGGTTGAAAGAGCAGAAGGAAAAGACAAATAATCAAGTATGCTCCCTTCCCTCAGGGAAATAAGGAAGATCCTACTAAAGCAGATTCATCCGACTTGCTCACACAAGAACAGCTGTCCCAAGAGAATCTTGGTCTCCCCACAGTTACTCTAGAGTAGCCCCATGCATTAATGGAAGCCCTGGAAAAAAAATTGTGGAAAAATTTGGTTGTGGAAACTTTTCCAGAAAATTTTCCACCCCACATCTCTGTATGAGACTAGCCAGGAGAGAGTAGCTGGCTTGTCTCCTGTCTGACTGTTCCATAAGAACGGAATGTCCAAACATTCAGTGACTGAATTTGCAACTACCTGTCCCTAAGCCCAGAAAGTTGTAATTACAGTACACACAACAATGGGTACTTGGTAAGGCTACCACTGTAGTGCAAAACAGCATGAAATTTGCTCTTGTATCCCGCCCGGAAGATTTGCTCCTCCTCTGCTTCCACCCTCAACTGCTCACGACCCCCTTGCTCCTCTAAACATATTCATCCCTTCTCTCTTGCTGCCTCCTACACTCTGGATACATCAGTTCTGCTCCCTCTCTCCCAACTTTCAAATACCTCCTGAAAACCTAACACTTCCATCATCATCATCATCATCATGAGTGATATTGCATCCCCACCCCCCGTCTCTCCGAATCTCTTCCCTGTAACTAAGTTAAGCTTTTAAACCTGCTACTTCTCAACCTCAGGAACGTATCCTCATCTATCCCAAAGTTCACCTCTCCCTTGTCTCTCTTGGATTGTAAGCCACTTGAGGTAGGAGGCCTGTCTATAAATATTTATTGTAAAGTGCCACCAAAAACACTGCTGGCACTATATAATAATACCACCACCACCCTAGACTGTATAAGCAGCCCAGGGGTTCAAGAGGGCTAGCACACCAAGTGAGATGCAGAGGCTGCTTCACTAGGCTGAAACTCACCTCCCCAAGCCAAGTGAGGAGGAAGCTGGGAGTTTGTTCAGGGTCCTGAATTACAAAGGCTTGTCCTGGAGATGACTGGTAAAAAGCACTAAAGCAGCAGGGGGGTTGCATTAAAAGCTCAGTCTAGGAACGGCACCCACAGCCTGGGAGGAATGCTGGTATCCTTCAAAAAGGAGCTTCATAAAAAGGCTTTGGTTTGGGGTCACTCTATATGATAAGCAAATGCTGGTTGAAGAAGACTGGCTGTATACTGCCTGTGGACCTGCTCCTGCAAGAACATGGCACCAGCATGGGGAAGAATATGCTACAAGTAGTCCAGTAGCATTGCCAGTCATTTTGAAAATCCAAAATGGGAAGACAACCAAGAACCATCTCTACTTTTAAATAAACTCAGATCTGAGTGCAGCACAACTGTGGCAGAGAACTTCAGCTCTTCACTGTAAGCAGGATAAGGAAGTTCATGCCTGCACACAGAATTGGCACCAGTGAGGACACAGATGCTCGTGTTCAAACAATCTTCAGGAGCAAGCATCTATCCAGCCCAAATATAACCAAATGTAGACTAGTATGTTGCATGCTCATTCATGTTACAATCCAGCATTAAACTCTTGTCACCTCTGGATCTGTGTTCATTCTAAAACTTAAAGGTACAGAACTAATTAGCTTCCTGTTACAGCAAAGCTGATGAAGAAAAAGCATAGCCGACAACAGCACAAGTAGCAATTTAATAAGGCAGCAATCCTACTCTCCTCCAAAAGAAGCCATCTCTCTCTCTCTCTCTGAGTACAGTACAAGATGCTCTAAAAATAGACACCAAGTGCAACACTACACTGTTTATTTACATTTTACTGCTGGAAGCTGCAAATATAATACTGCTAGACATGTATACCAAATACAAGGAAGCCATGCTTCACTCACTTTAGTTGATTAGAGAAAGAAATGTTCCACAGACTAATACAGCAGAATAGTACACAAGAGGGCATTCTACAACCAGAAATAGTGTCACTGGTGTTACAATGACACTGTTCACAGATAATTCAAACTGAATATTTCACATAGAAGGGATGAATCTAACCCATTTAAGACAACAGAGTTAACTGAACTTCATTTGCCTGTCGTGCACACTGCAAATAAAGGATAGCTTAAGTCATATTAGGTGATGAATTCACCAGATTTTTCTTTAATCTAGAGCTTCCAGCTTGGCTAGTACCACCACAAGTGAGATGTGTTGGTTCTTTAAAAAAAGAAAAAAGCATGCTGATTAGCTTGGTGCTACAAAATCCTATCCTCATTCAGCTATTACTACTATTTATCATTTTCTACAGCATTACCAGTTGTACGCACTGCTGTACAGATACACATAAAGGATGGTCCCTGCTCCAAGGAGCTCACAATCTAGTTAAGACAGTTAAACACAAGCTACTAAACTTCACACTCACTATTGGTTTCACTTGTGCATTTTCAGCAGCCTCCAAGTTCTAACAGATGGGATGCAGTCAATGTAGTACGTAAGGTATATTTAAATTTGTTTAATTCAGAAGGCTTTCTACAATTTTAGTTTCTTGTTCTCTGCATGGGGTTTCCATAGCATAAAACACTGTAAACCGCTCGGGTTATGCTTATAATTCATCAGCCACCATGTACTGTATAAGCTACCCATTAGTGTTCTGCAATTTGGCCAAAAGTTTTAATTATGTTGATATTAATGGGGTTTCATCCTCTGATGTACAACATTGAATGATGATGTACAACATTCCCCCAGCTCTGTAATACACATGAGATCCACCAAGATTCACTATTTTAATAATACAAGAGTTTTATCTAGAGGAAAGGAAGTAAACGTTTTAAGATGATCTAAACAGAGGGAGAATCTAGAACTCCTCGATTGCCTCAACCCTATCCTTTGGAAGTAGCAAAAACTCAGTTCCATGCACTCTAGCATGCACAATCTTTCAGAGGAAAGTTTAACAACAAGGAAGTTCTGTTTGTTTTGCACAAATACTAAAAATTTCATGACACAAGGGAGGGTCCTGACCAGATGCATTCCCCACTGTTGTGGGGCATGAGGTCTAGCCCTGATGTTCACCACAGAGATTGCATTTCACCACTATTTCAATATATCTCTTGAATGGATAGTGTTTGTCAATAACTAACTACAGATATTCAGTGCCTTAGTATGCACAATGCTTTGTGTTTCACACTATACTGAGCTGTTAAATCTATTAACTATAAGCATAGTACGCTCACTCTGCAGCATATTTGCAATATTTTAATATATTAAGTATTAAAAGCAAGGCTGTAGATAGGTGGGCCCACAGTGCCTAACCCAGACCCCAGAACTGGGATTCAGCACTGCACAAGGGGGAACAGGGGTCTCATACACCAATGCCCTTCAGATGGTCAGCAGGGAATAGCAGAATCCCCATCTGCAATGCAATCCCAGTCCAGCTTTAGCAGTGCAGGAAGAAGGTTGCTACAACTTCCCACCCTCAATCAGATGGTCAGCATCCAGAGTACAAGAAATCCTCCATATCATCTCTTCTGGAAAGTAGGTTTCTATACTGGGCAGAGGGGCTTTTTAAATAGCCCTAATTAAAACAGTTAGAAATGTTTTCAATTGCTCTTAAATGAACTGGAGTTATAAATCCTGAAACTTCCAAACTACTAAAAAGTTTGCTAAACTGAGGAGTTGTGTTACCACCGCAGTTCACTTTGTCCTATATACATCCAACAGAATCAGGTGAAACAAATTCTTTTAAGTAGGCCAGATGTTACAGCTTTCTTTTAAACATGGAATCCAGCTACCCAAGTCATATTTGGATGGTACCCTCACTGTATAGTCCAAATGTATTTTTTACTACAAACCCATTTAGAACTTTAGGCCACAATCCTCAAAGCTACTTACTCCAGAGTAATTTCATTTTTATCAGTGGGACTATCCTGGAGTAAGTGGTTTGAGAATTGCTGGCTCAGGCTAGAAATAAATGCAGCACTCCTAAATGCCTCTTATGCACATACCACACTACGCTGCTTCATGATCTCCATCATTAATATTTATCCTGCCTATTGTTTCCTGGGTGGAAATTAAGGAGTCTCAAGCTCTAAACGGCGTGGATCCAGCTTCTCTCCATATACGATACTTTCACAGTTGTAATCCGTCAGAAGGGCAGCCAGGCTGATATCCATTTAAGAATGGGATTCTACTGGCAAGACATTCCCTCAGTTTTCTGCAGCAACTGTGGCCTTAGTCAGGTTATTTTTTTTTTTGTATAGAATGCTGCAAATTCCATTCAGTTTCTTGGGGCATTTTGGAAGAAGGGCATAAAGTAGGGTGTTAGCCAGACTAGGTCTGACTAAACAGTAGTGCTGTTCTTAAGAGTGTTGTGCAAGTGTTTACATAAAAACTGAATTGCATCTCTTCTTGCCCTTTGTTCAGACTAACTCTCTAGGGTCTCTCCCGTTTGCATAACACCTACTTCAAGGAGGTCCTGATTTCCATTAGGTCGTCTTGCTACAACTGTAACGCAGGGCACGAAATCTGCAGGCCCCTGGGAGCCATTGGTGCCCAGAAAACTGAGGCTGGCGACTGGTTCAGGGGTGTAGTGGGGTAAGAACAGTTTAATATCAGGATGAAGTCTGACAACTGAGTTTTTTTCTTGGCTACCAGAGTTTAATCTGAAATTTCATACTCTGCGCAATTTAAAAGGTTTTTATACCAACACAGGAGCAAATTCCCCATTATCTGCTACTTTAAAGACAAAAAAAGGATGCTTTACAGCTAGGGACCCAGGTTCACTGAGTTTTCTTCACAGATGGTAATGGGGAAAAACATATTAAGCAATTCAATATGATAAGGTCTCATCCTGTTGTGAGAGAAAGCAACATAATATTCAGAGACAATACATTAATTAAAGAGCCTGTTCAAACTGCCTGCATTCAGACATACATTCCCTAATACCTTCAACAGTTGCAAGCTACCCTTTGCCTCATTTTTGGGCCCGATTTGGTAATCCGATATCTGTAAACAGACCCTGCACTCCTAGTGCCACACTGCCTAAAGAGGCCTCTACATGGGCACATGCATCTCCCTATGCAAACCTACCAGATCAGAGCCTTGGATACTATTGCTAGTCTTGACCTTTATTTCTGAAGTATCCACAATCAATAAGATTGTGTGCATCTTTTTTTTTTTTTTTTTTTAAATAGAAATATCCAAAAAACCTTGAAAAGTATCTGACTAAGTGTGTTATTCCACTCACTGAAGCAGCAAGCAGTTTTGGAGTGCCATGTATTAAGAAAAACAAAACAACAAACTGTCATCAACAGGAAAATAATAGGATGCAGAAAATGATAATCACCTCCTGCAAGCAAGTGTGCTGTTCTACACTGCTAATTCCTCAACATAGAAACGGACTTTCCTAGCACACTAAGTTAAATTTCCCTTTAATAGAACACTTGTTTTTATCTGGTATTAAGAATGATGAGGTTTCAGTGCTATTCCAAGAGCAAGTCTGCATGTTTCACTGCAATATCCAAATCTGGAGTAAAAAATCCGATTTTTTAAAATGACAGCTAGCCATCTCCATTAGACGCCACTTCTGTAGATTTATTGTTTCCATTAGGAGAGGGTTATAGCAACATTGACAGGCTTGTTGTTCATGAAAACGAAGTTTGAGTGACCCACCACTATAATATGTATGCCCCAAACCTGTACCTGAACAGAACAAACGGTGAATATGAGGCTTGTAACAGAAAGCTACAAGATGTTTTTTTCTTAAGTCTATGCATTTGGATTTAAGTTTTTCAGATTCAGAACACTCGGGAGACTGGTTCTATTAAGGACTCTACTTTGTTCCCAATGTAGACAAAACACATTCCCTCATCTAACCTGATCCTCTCCAGTTTCTTAACTGTTAAAAACTAAAATACCCAAAGATGTCAAAGCACAGAGAATACAAGCCACAGCCTTGCCCCACTCAAACCCAAGTGCCATCTTACCTTCAGTGCCTACCACCATCTTGTTACCCATTCAGACACCCACTATCACACCACTTTCTCCACTCTTTCCATTCCCAGCCATGGAGCATCTCATCCCTAACATCTTGCAATCAATGGGACAACCTCCAACTCCCTCAACAACACAAAGTCTACCCATCAGAGTTGCATATATCCATATCCTGCCCATCGCCATCCATCACTTTGCACCCTCATAGCTCTCCAGTCATTAGGTCACACCCTTACTCCTAATCCTCCTCTCCATGGAAACATCTTCACCCCTCCAGCACTGTCACCGACCCTAGCCATGGACACATCCCTTCCCAAAACCTTCCAGCGGGCCACAGTCCCCTCAAAATTCCAGGCCTGGAGCTACTGCAGCAAAGCCCTTCTCACCACACCTTTTCATAGCTCACTCCAACCATGAATTAATCCCCTCACTCCTAGGATGTTTTCTAATGTGACAGCACCCACAAACTTACCCAGTCTGGAGAGGGGCCAACACCACAGCCAGAACCAGTCCCAGCCCCCAAACTAATGCGATGGGGGATGGGCTGCTGGGGAGACATGTCCACTCCACCCCCACGGTCCACTCCACCCCCACACTACACCCAGCAGCCCCATCTGCCCAACAGGCAGCCATTGATGTCCACCATGGTGCCCCGACCTGGTGGGCGCTACAGACTGGGTCCAGTAAAGCAGGCTTTCAAATGTGAAAGTTCGTTTTACAACGTCGGGAAGCCAGATCCCAGTCTTGTTGGCAGTTAGCGCAGGCTGCGACTTGGAGACTTTCCCAAGTCACAGTTCATGCTAGCCACCACCAGAGTCCAGATCTATCCTGTGCTTAACATCTGGGCCAGGAAACCTAGCGCAACAGTGGTCCCCATGCCAAAGTGTGGCACTGTGGCAATACAGACCACCGTTACATTTGAAAACACATCCACCTCATTGAATCAGCTCTCATCTGTTCCTTCAACACTGGGTGAAAACAAACAAGACAATAGCCCCTATTGTTACCCTCCAGGTGGGTGCTCACCTGCCCGTCTATTAGGTGTTCGCCAGATGTTAGCCCTCACCCACCACTTGCGGCGGCGTCCAAGGACATCGCAGGCCTACCATGCAAGCTGGTGTGGCTAATGTGCACCTACATTGCTGCATCTCGTTAACTAGATTGCATGCAGCTTCACCCACATCCAGATCTGTCAACATCATAGAGACACCCCCAATGCAGCTGCTAAAAGATGGAGACTGATTGTGCTCTCCCAGCCAACAGGAGATTGAGAAAGGAAGGCAGGGGATACAGGAAGGACTTTCTCCAGAGGATGTGCCCACACTCATCTCTCCATTTGGTAAAGGAACCAAGGGGAGCAACGCTCCTCCTGAGGATATATGGGGCTCCTGCGCTTCCCTTGGTTCCTTTTCCAGATGGGAGAAAAAAATGCAAGAGCAGATCTTCTAGAGGAGATCTTTCCTGCACCACCCACTTTCTCCTCTTGCAGCCACTTCTCAGTTGGGAAAGCATGTAAGAGCTGCTTCTGATGGAAAGGGGGGGGTCATGGCCAGGGAAGAAGCCCTCTCTGGCTGTACCCCCCACTCCCCCCAGGACTGGGGAGAGAAAAAGCACTGAGTGGCACCACCAGTGGCAAACATCATCCACACATGAAATACATGCAGGGAGCTGCTCTTTATTAGCTCTCTAGGGACTAAAAATGTGAGTGGAGGCTGCATGGACCAAACCCAGACTCCAGTATCTGGGTTTATCTGGTGATTATCTCATTTATAAACACCAAGTGTCATCCCACTTAGAAACCTTCCAATCAACGGGGCCACCTTCCCCTCACACTCCTAGATCTACCCGCTAGAAAACCTTTCCCACCACACAACTCCACCTTATAACTTCCGCCAACCATTAAGACTCCTCTTCAACTCCTAAACCTCTCCTCATGGAAACAGTTCTCCCTTCTGCCCCTTCAACACTGTCGCTGTTCCTAGTCATGGGCACGTTCCTCCCTCAGACCTGGAGCAGCTCCCTGCAAAGCCTTCCCCTCCACGTATCCCCTTCCTCCACAGTCACCCAGCCCATGGAAACCCTTCCCCTACTAGAGTCCCCTGCAGTGGGTACTTCTCTCTCTTAGCGCTTCCCCTATTTCCGAAACTACCCTGCCCCACGGAACTCTTCCCGCCCAGCCCCGACCCCGCCTGACAGAGGAGGAGCCCCAATGGCCAGGGAAGGTAGGTGACGAGGTACCCGGGCTACAACCAGCCTAGCGGGGGCTGAGAGGAGACAGCAGCAAAGCATCACTGGAGGTGGGAACCGGGGGAACGGGATCCAAGCTCCACCTCAGCCTCCCCTTACCATGATGTCTCGGCTGGGCTGGGCTCTGGCAGCGGCGGCGGATCCCGGTCCCGTCCGGTCTCTCTCTGAGCCAGGCCGCGGCCCTTCCACTTCCGCCGTTGCCTAGGAGTGAACATCCGGGTCACCGCCTGTCGAACCCCGCCCGTCGCTGCCGTCCAGCCAATCAACGGCCGGTTCGCTGGCCATCGCCAAGTATGGAGCGCAGCACGCGTACTTGAGGGAAGGGGAGGGGCGGGGAGGAGTGGGAGAAACCATTGAACAATAGGGGGGAGAGAAACTAAGAGGGGAAGGGAGAGAGACCATTGCAAAGGGTAAGGAGGAGAGAGAATTACCTGCGGGGATGGGGTGGGAGGGGACGGAGAAAAACTTGAGGCGGGGAGGGGGGACAGGAGGGAGCAACCAACCCTAGAGAGAGGAATGAGGGGGGTCCAAACTGGAGCAGGAGAGGAATAAGGGAGAGAGCACTGGGAAAGTACGGCTGAGAACATACAGAGGGTGCGATCCTCACCTATTAATGGCAGGGGGTTGACATTGATTTTAAAAGGTTCCAGATTGCGGACACAGATAGTGCCCCGTGGAGAGGGCGAAATAAAGTTACTAAGGGCAGGGCCAGCTTGGCCACTGGACTGTGTAGACGCATTGCCCAAGGTAGTAGCCCACTGTGGGTCTGCATGACTTTCAATACATTCCAGGATGCTGCAACTCATGGGGTACTGTGAAAATATGCTTCCTCCACAAGAGCAATCTCTGGGGACTACCTCCTGACCCACAGATCAAGTGGAAATCTAGAGCATTCCAAGGAGGCAAATGTTATTGTTTCTCAGAGGCAGCAAAATCACTAGGTCCACACTTGAGGAAGAGGAGTGACCACCCGAGTAAGGGGTGCACAGCTGGGCAGGAAGAGACACAGAGTTGGCAGTCTTCCTGCACTTTTCAAGATTGTCCCAAGCACATGTTTAAAGTCCCATGTCATAATTCAAACATATAAGGATTGCCAAAATTCCCAAATTATGAAGAATAGCTCAGAGGGTATAAATAAACTATTAACAACTGAACAAAACTGCCAACATCCTTTTCTCTCAGATAATGGTTTGCAAGTTTTTGCCTGAATAACCCCATTTTGAAACTTAAATATTCCCACAACCCCAGACAGCAACAAACAATAGATTGGTCAGTCTCATCACTAAGCCACACATCTGTGCTGTAGTCCCCTCATAATCTGAGAGTCTCCACCCCCTAGACCAAATGTAACCTGATGCTATTTTTTTAATGTAACCAAGTAAAATCAAACGTCATCACGTGCCCATGTTGAATCAGATGCACACTTATAAACACTCTGCCTTTATTTCAGGACATTTATTTCAGGATTGCACACAGTCACAAATTCACTACACTACGGGTATTTTCAGACATGCTGGGCTCAGAAGCCCAACACACTGAACCCCGGACTGGGATCCGTCTCGAATTCCAGTCCATGATGAGACTGGCCATCCATCCTTTAGACATGTCGACCCCATCACTGTATGGGATCCTTGCCCCCTCACTCAGGGCCAAGCAGTGCGACGTGCAGCCACTCAGCCCTGCCACCCCGCACACACGCTGCAACAACCGCCCGCCCTCAGGGAGACGGGTGGGTCACTGCACCCGATCCTGTATCGTGGTTTGGGGCATTATTCCGGAACGGGGCAAGATAACCAGTTACTTTTGCCCCTTTCCTGATCGTGGCCAGTCTAACCATGGTTCTGGCCCTGAGGCCGGTCTCAGAGCCAGAACCATGGTTAACTTTGACCCCACTAGAGATTCACTGTGGTGAACATCTGGCAGGGATCAAACAGACGTTCACGCGATCACAGCCACCACACTGGATCCACTGTGCTCCAGTGTGGTTGACTGTGGTGGCGTCACGTCTGAAATTATCCTACTACAGTCAATGGGAGCTGAGCCATTGACTTAAGAGCAGCTAGAGGATTGCACCCTTTGTCTCTCAGAACACACACAGTCACTGTCTTTCACAGACATACTTGTTCACTCCTCCCCCACCAGCCACCTAGAGATTATCAAGTAACTGAACTACAGCCGGATTTAGGGTGTTTTTAAACAGCAAGCTTGGGGGTGGGGGGTCTGTGGCCACTGAGTGGCACTACCAGAGAGCACCCAACTCAGGTGAAGTGCGTGGGGAGAGATTCTAACAGGTGGCTCCTAGTGTAGCTACCATGGCAGCCGCCTCACACTTCGCCTGCCACGGAACATGGGAGAGGAGGGACACATTCCAGTCTGGCCTTTGAAACTGACATGTCCCTGGCGTGAGTGCTGGGAAATCAGGCTCCCCAGAACTCACATCCAATTCCTGTGACTTGCAAAGGCTGTGTCCACTGCTCACAGTGTTTATCAGTGGGGAATCTGTATCCTGGCATAGGTGGCCGCCACTGTCCATACAGGCAGGGGATGCATGGGCGCAGTGGCGGCTGGTGGGTTTTGAGGTTGGTGGGTCACTAAGGCCGGCCGGGACGCTGGCGGCAAAGCCACCGGTGGGCCAGCGAGCATAGGGGCGGAGCCTAGACTAGGGGCGGAGCCAGGGGAATGGTAGGCGGGAAAACCACACATAAACCAGAAAACCACACATAAACCAGCAACCCCCACTCCCCCCACCATGTCCCCGTGTGACCCCACCATGTCCCCGTGTGACCCCACTCCCCCACCATATCCCCATGTGCCCCCAGAAAACCACACATAAACCAGAAAACCATGTGCCCCCAGAAAACCAGACATAAACCACACATAAACCAGAAAACCATGTGCCCCCAGAAAACCACACATAAACCAGAAAACCATGTGCCCCAGAAAACCACACATAAACCACACATAAACCTGAAAACCATGTGCACCCAGAAAACCACACATACACCAGAAAAACACACATAAACCAGCGACCCCCACTCCCCATGTCCCTGTGTGCCCCCACTCCCCCCATGTCCCCCTGTGTCCCCGCTCCCCCCATGTCCCCTGGCAAAAAACCCAGTAGGGTCCCTACCTGATCCTCAGCAGGTCCGGACCGTTGGCGTTACCGCTGGGACAGCTGGAAGCGAGTAAGCGAAGTCTGAGAGAACCCACCCACCTGCAAGCCTGGCCGCACAGCCGCAGTGCAGCCTGGAGAGGTGGCTTCAAAGCCGCCCCTCCAGGCCGTTAAAATAGCTGGGCAATGGGTTCCATGAGAACCTATTGCCCAAGCTGGCCATGCCCCTGCAAACTGCGTTCTACCAGAACTGGCGGCTGCGCCTGCGCACTACTCCTCCAGCCGTGGGCAAAGCAGCTGGAGGAGTAGTGCGCAGGCGCAGCCTTTCTCCGACACCAGTATGAGGCATGTGAGAATGTTCGCAGCCATCTCGAAGAACCTTGTTACAAGGTAGCAACCTTGAAGGTTGCTACCTTGTAAACAAGGTTCTTCGAAATGACTGCGAACATTCTCACATGCTGCATGCTGCACTACAGCAGCTGACAGCGCTGCCGGTGTCGGAGTCTTGGTGCTGGGCGCTGGGTGCTTGCGGGGCACCGCTCCCAGTGCCACAGCGAGGGGCCGCCACTACATGGACGCCTAATTCCACACATTTTTTTTTTTTTGCTTACCCCAAATGGTGCACTCCAGGTTTTTTTACAATGTCTCATGAGTGGTTGCTGCGTAGTTCATGAGAGCGTGCATCCCTCTGCTCCACCTTCAGATGGGCATTTTGGATGAGTGATTACTGGGTGGCCATGCATGGTAGCATCACATTTGAAATACCCTCTGAATTATAACAGGAAGCGCTGCTTCTACCGCCACATGGAGATTCATTCCATGAGCCAATGTTGCTATTTGAATTTTCCAGCCATTACAAATAAATAGCAGTGGCTCAGCCCACTCTCTTAGATTGGGAAATACAAATCCCAGTAGCACAGCAGTATGGGGTTTCCTTGTAGCAGTGGCAGCTTCCAGGACTCTGGTGGCTCTCTTACAATGCCATTCACCAATGGTGCAACCCCACCTATCGTCACAGACTAGTAGCTCTAGCCAGAGGAGTCTTCAACCTTACTCTTCCCCCACCATCACTTCCTTAATGTTGGTTATTTTGCACTGATCATCAACTGCATTTACACTTTTTTACAGATTGTTTATTTGTATTTTTCTTTGTTTGTTTGTCTTGCAATAGCTCAGATTCAGTTCTAACTTATTACCAACCTGTAGAGGAGTTCTGAGTGGCTCGAAAGCTTGCATACCTTCACCAACAGAAGCTGGTCTGTCCAATAAAAGATACCATCTGAACTATTTTGGGTCTATCTTGTTCTTCATTGTAACAATTGTCCCTATTTCACTGTGTTAATAATTGGCACTCTGAGGCTGTTTTCAGACGAACGTGGCGGCACCCGCGCTTGTTTCTCAAAAAAGCCGGCAGTCCGTTCCACACGTGACGCTGCCGCCGAATACGCGCATGCGCGGGCGATGCGCATCCATTTCCGGGCGCGAAGTGACTGGGTCGGCGATCAAGGCTGGTCATACGCAGCCAGAAATGGAAGCGCATCGCCGGCGCATGCGCGTATTCGGCAGCAGCGTCACGTGTGGAACGTGCTGCCGGCTTTTTTGAAAACAAGCGCGGACGCCGCTGCGCTCGTCTAAAAATGGCCAGAGAAGACAGATGTAGTTAGTTTCACTATTGGTCATTTAGGCTGTGATCCTCTAAAACACTGAGCCAGCACTAATAACTCCATAAAAGTTAATCAGGTAAAAACCTTAGTGCCAGTGGGACTTCACTGCCATCATTAAATAAAAGGAGATGAAAACAGGCAAATCATAGGGGCAATGTAAGAATTTAGGTTCCAGTTCAACTGACCCTTGGCAAAACAATTAATTAATAAACTGGTCCAGGAGATTAATTTAGTACACTTCAGTTATTTAGGATTAAACTGCACCCAATTTTAGATTGCTCTGTGCTTGTATCTCTGAATTAGTACAAACGCATGGATTTTACTTCACTGCTAGTGAGACTCCAGTCAAGTCTTAGTTCTACCAGGGGATTCTCTAGTAAGTTCATTCTGTGGCAGCACTTCATATCTGTTTTCGAACAGTCTTTTGACCTGTGTTTCACTAGAGTTTGAAGACCCTCTGCTGATGCTTGTTGGATTCTAAATCGCAGACTTGGTCCATGGTTTCAGCCAAAACTCCCTTTGCTACTCCATATATTTTTCCTAACCTGGAGATGTGTGCTGTAGAAGGTGGAAATGTTGGCAAGAAGAGTAACAAAAAAAACCACACCACACTTCTTACCTAGACTGATGTAATGTCACTGGGGCTGGTATGACAGTTTGTGATACAGTACATGCAACACTTATATTGAAACTGTAACAGAAAGTCTTCATCCTCAGGGTAATAGTTTCAACTTTTCCATCAACGACATATCATCTGTACATCCTGGGAGATGGACATGGCCAGCGATCAGCTCTGATTTTACTATTGTTAGTTATCATAGCTGTTCATGGCTTGTATATAAAGGTTACATAATTCAGATACCACAGCTTACACTTCTCAAGCAAGTGAGCTCTTCCGCTGCTCACCTTCCTTTAATGTACCAAACAGAATAGACTGAACAGCTGCAAATTTTAGTTTTGAAAGCCAAGGGGGAGGTTTTCAGATGAGTTGGCTGCATAAATTCTTGTGTGCAGTTTCCAAAACTACACATGCAAATTAATAACAGAGCATGGAAACAGACTAACATGGGGAATTTGCATGCAGTTACCCAAACTGCTTAAGCAGTTCCTGCACTGCACATGCAAATTAGAGACGGCACTGCATATTTTGAGCATGCAATTCATAGGACAGTCTGACGCTTAATTTTTCCTAAATTAACTCTTGCCCTGTTGCTCTTCTGTACTGCCATTTTTAGAGGGGCCTCTCTTTCAGCTTAATGTCAAGAGGTTCTTGGAAAACAGGATGATTTCCAAGTGGATAAAGCAGGTCAAATAAAAAGCAAAAATTATTTTTGGATTCTCTGACTTTAGCACTTAATATGCATCAGAAAGGCAATGGACAAAGATAACTCTTCTCTGATCCTGGAGTCATCATGCACCAGGCTGGCAAAGAGCAGCCTGCAGAATTGTCAACAACTCTAGGGAACAAACACAACAAATTAGGATTTCAAGGACGCCCTCGCTACAAGTCCTGTATTGAGGTGACTTGTCTGCCTGGAACAGATAAGTCAACATTAGGGGTGATTTACACCAGCAGTACAGCCCATAATTGCCCCATTATAAAGAAAAATCTGTTCCAGTGTCTGCAAACCTTAAAACAACTAATTTTGGTGTAATCTCTGCACTTGCACATAACTCAAACATGGGACCCATTAAAGTGAACGGAACCCATATCCACAGTAAGTGCTAGCACTGGTGCTACCCAGTCAGAAAAACATAAGAACATAAGTAGTGCCATACTGGGTCAGACCAATGGTCCATTGAGCCCAGCACCTGTCACCGACAGTGGCCAATCTTAGTTGCTTGAAAGAAGTACCCGACCGGTCACAATGGGGCGATCCATTTCCTGTTGTTCACTCCCAGCTCTCATAGCTGCTAATGGACAAATACTCCAGAAAATTGCCAACCCTTTCTTAGACGCAGCTATACTACTGGCCTGGACCACATCTTCTGACAACAAATTCCACAACTTAACTGTGCATTGCATTAAAAGAATACTCTATTTGTTTTATATCTGCTACCTGTTCGTTTCATGAAGTGTCCCTTAGTTCTAGTACTATTTCAGAGGATCAGCCACGTGGGCTGACCTGTCCCTTCCCCCCACCCGGAAGTAGCCGGGGGCTTAAAGCCCCGTGCCCAGCGGCTGAGCCCAGGAGCCTGCTTTGGGGATTGTTGCCACCTACCTGCCTCTCTGCTGCGGGGGGCTCTTTGTAGCTCTGCCGCCGGCGGGGAGAGGGGTCCCTGTGCTCCGCTGCCGCCGTCACCTGCAGGGGAGAAGACATCGGACTGTGAGCACTTGGGGGGGACGGGGGGGAACTCAGAGGCCAGCCACGTGGGCTGACCTGTCCCCTCCCCACACCCAGAAGTAGCCAGGGCATGGGGCTTAAAGCCCCATGCCCAGTGGCTGAGCTGCAGGCCGCGGCCACAGGCCCATGATCCGAAGGGCCACGGCCAAAGGGCGCGGCACTTTGGGGCACTTCGGGGGTGGCAGGGGGTTATGATTGTTTTGCTTGGTGGGCTTCTTTTGTACAGGGCTAGGGTGGTAGAGTGAGGGGGGTAGGAGGGGGGTGGACCCAGTGACTCCCCTTGGTGGCAGCAGGGGGAGCACTGGGAGGGTTGGTGGCTCAG
>QEPC01009285.1:3164050-3177187 GCA_003113815.1 Sphenodon punctatus
CCACCGGATCCTGGCCCCCCAAACCTGGCTGCTCGCCCTGTGGCCTTCCCCCCCCCAACCTCCCCCCCACCTCCCGGCCATCCCGTTGCCACCAGGGGCCGGTAGGGACCATACCCCCCTCCTCACCACTCGACTTCCCTCTCTCACAGGGGCCGAGTCCACCCCCTTCCCTCCCAATAACCCTCCCAATGTTCCCCCTGCTGCTACCAGGGGTAGCCACTGGGATACCCTCCCCCCCTACTTCTACACACCCCTCCTACACTCCCACCCTATCTCCCTAGCCCAGAACAAAATAATCCCACAAAAACAAAAACGTCCCCCTGCTACCCCCTGCGGCCCCAAAGTGCCGCACCCTTTGGCTGCAGCCTTTTGGCTCACGGCCTGTGGCAGAAGTCGCTGGCCGCTGGGTTTTAAAACCCTGGCTATTTCCAAGTGGGGGAGGGGACAAGCCAGTTCTCACAACCGACTTCTGCATTCCCCCCCACCCCCCAGACACTCACAATGTTCTTTTTCTTTTGTCCCCGTAAGTCCAGCACAATGAGCGGCGGCGGCACAGCAACCCCCTCCTCGCCGGCAGAGATGACAGCGGTACTCAGCAGAGGGAGGCAGGTAGGTGGATATTCCTGGCACAAGTCGCTGGCTGCTGGGATTTAAAGCTCCGACTATTTCCGGGTGGGGGAGGGGACAAGTCGGCTCTCACAACCGGCTTCTGCGTTCCCCCCCACCCCCCAGACACTCACAAGTTTCTTTTTCTTTTGTCCCCGCAGGTCCAGCACAGTGAGCGGCGGCGGCAGCACAGCAACCCCCTCCTCGTCGGCAGAGATGACAACGGTGCTCAGCAGAGGGAGGCAGGTAGGTGGATACTCCTGGCACAAGCCGCTGGTCACTGGGCTTTAAGGCCCCAGCTATTTCTGGGTGGGGGAGGGGACAAGCCGGATCTCACAACTGGCTTCTGTGTTCCCCCCCAGACACTCACACGGTTCTTTTTCTTTTGTCCCCGCAGGTCCAGCACAGTGAGCGGCGGCGGCACAGCAACCCCCTCCTCGCCGGCAGAGATGACAGCAGCGCTCAGCAGAAGGAGGCAGGTAGGTGGATACTCCTACATCAACTTCTGGTCCCAAAACATCACATTTCCATCCCAATTTATCAGTTGGTAACTTGTTAAATTGGAAAAAGAAAGGGGTTGAGCAGGCCCGCCATCTAGTTGTTGGGGACACGATCAGAACGGTAGACATCCTTCAGACCTCAAGTCCAGAGCAAGTAGGTATCAATCCAGGAAAATAGCACCATGCAAGATCTATCCATAAGGGACAGGATACACCAATAAAGGCTGGGTACACCAATAAAGAGCATAAGCCAGCTAGAGGTATCAATCTCTTGCCACCAATGCTTCGTGAATTCTGCAGTGTTTGCTCCTGGAGTTTCCCGCCTGAGCAATAGCTCGGCTCTCTCTGCCTGCCCTCTTGCCTGCCTGTGGAGGAGGCTCGCTTCCCTCCCAGCTCAGGTCCCGGTGGAGAGGCTGCTCTTTCCCTTGGTGCCAAGTGTGTAGCCGAAGCAGGCCAAGTTCCCTGCGTTCAGCAGCTCGGGCGGCAGCACCTAGGGGAGCCTTGCTCTAGCGAGGCTCCCGCTACTCCCCTGAGTGGGTGGGTGCTCCACAGAGCCTGTCGTCTGGAGACACCTGTGCTGCCTTGTGGGGGTGGGTGGCGACGGGAGCGGAGTGAGGCGCCGTGCTCCTCAGAGACACTAAGGGGAAGAGACTCTCACACGCAGTTGGGCACATCATCCTCAGGCGGCGGTGGCAGCTGCTGCTGTGAGTGGAGCCCAGGCGGTGCGCGCTCTGCTCTCTCACCCTGCCGAGAATAGTAAGCACATGGCAAACGTACTGTAGTTCCGGGAGAGTCTTGAAGTAGCACTGCCCCCAAGGTAATGCTGGAGGCATCAGTTTCCATGATAAAAGGTAAATCCGGGTTAGGGTGTTGTAAAATCGGCGCCTGGGTAAATGCGGACTTAATTCTTTCAAATGCTCGCTGTTGCTCGAGACCCCACATATAGGGTTGTCCTTTTTTCAGCAACTTGGTGAGTGGTGCCGTAACCTCTGCATACTTGGCAATATATTGCCGATAGTAATTGGCGCTCCCCAAAAAGCGCTGAAGGGGTTTCACCCCTAGGGGAGGTTGCCAGGTAGTGATTGCCTCTACTTTACTAGGTTCCATCTGAATTCCGTGGGGTGAGATGATGAATCCTAAGAAGGGAACAATATTTTGATGAAAGCCACATTTAGATATTTTGCAATAAAGTTGATGTTGCCTCAGTTGACACAGGACTGTGCGAACATGGGTGATGTGTTCCTCAAAATTGTGTGAGTATATAAGGATGTCATCCAAGTATGCGACCATGTACTGGTCTAGTATATCCCGGAAGATATAATTAATAAAATGTTGAAACGCAGCTGGGGCGTTTGCCAACCCATAGGGCATTACCATATACTCAAAGTGCCCATATCTCGTACGAAAGGCTGTCTTCCACTCATCCCCCTGCTTAATGCTAAGCAAATTATAGGCCTCCCGCAAGTGAAGTTTTGAGAACACTGTAGCCCCTTGTAGGCAGTCCAGCAGCTCCAGGATGAGGGGTAAGGGGTAACTGTTTTTTATAGTAATTTCATTTAAACCCCTATAGTCTATACAAGGCCTCAATCCTCCATTCTTTTTGGGGACGAAGAACAGGGGAGCCCCCCCGCCCCCCGGGGACGTGGAGGGTCTGATGAACCCCTTCGCCAAATTCTTGTCTATGTAGTCTTTCAGAGTCCGGAGCTCCGGCCCCGAAAGGGCATAAATCCTACCATAGGGGGGCACCATGTTTGGTAGGAGTTCGATGGGACAGTCGTAATCCCTATGGGGTGGTAATGTCAATGGCTGTTGTTCCTTAAACACATCCTGAAAGTCCTGGTATTCCTTAGGCAAGGGCGTGTCTGGTAGCAGAGTTGTTACCCCAACCTGTCGGTTCGGGGGCAGAACTGGCCCAAGGCTGCTGCGATGACAAGCACAAACTGGCGAGGCAAAGGTTACAGTCCCCTGTTGCCAATCTATCGTGGGGTTATGTTGTCATAGCCAAGGGATTCCCAGAACTACTGAGAACATGGGTGTGCTGACTACGTCCACGCTAAGTTCTTCCCAGTGTTTTCCCGTGATCCCCAAAAGGTCTCAAGTTCGGGTGGTAACGGGCCCTGAAGTCAGGGGAGAGCCATCTATGGGAAACACTGCCTCTGGCCTTGGTTTTGGCTGCACTGGTACTTGTTGTTTCAAGACCAGCGCCTCATCAATAAAGTTGCCAGAGGCCCCCGAATCAACGAGGGCCTGGACTACCAGGGATCGCTCTCGAGAAAGGACCAGGGTGAGGGGAACCCACAACTGGGCCAACCCGGTTATGCTACCACATGCGGTTCCCAAGGTAGGTGAGGGTGCAGCTTTACTAGTTACCGGGATGCCCCCTTCCCACGGTCTCCCCCGTTTCCCACTGCCCGTTGGCTAGGGGGTAAGGCTGGGCAGTTCCTGGCAATGTGTCCGGCTGCTCCACAATAAAAACAGAGCTTACCCAACCTTCTGCGTTGTCGCTCTTGTGACATTACCGGTTCTTGGGAGGCCCCAAGCTGCATTGCCTCAGGTTTGTTGGCACGGTTCACCTTGATTTTTCTAGGTGCTACGATCAGTGGCTGGGCTTGCCAAGGCCGGCCTCCCTCCTGTCGTTTCTCCCATCTTCGTTCAGTGAGCCGTGCGTCAATTTGACAAGTAAGATTTACAAACTCTCCCCACTTTTCTGGGATAGCGGTAAAAGCAAGCTGATCCTTGATCTCATCATTAAGCCCTTTTCAGAACAACACCTTAAGGACATTGTCCGGCCAGTTCACGTCTACTGCCAGCTTTTGGAAATGCGTCACGTACTCTAAAAGTGTCCCTCGTCCTTGGCGCAAGAACATAATAACTGTCTCCACATCTTTTATTCTATGGGGGTTATCAAAGAGGAGGGCGAATTCTTGAATAAACCTTTCATAATCATTTAACAGGGGACTTTCTTGTGTCAACAATGGGGGTGGCCCAATTCAGGGCGATCCCCTCCAAACGTCCGATAATGAAGGCCACTTTAGCGGCATCGGTGTCATACGTGGTAGGTTGGGTGCGGAAAACTAATTTGCATAGTGCTAGGAACCCCTGGAACGGTCGTCTATCCCCCGAGAATTTAGTAATGGGGGGGTGCTTAAACTCTCATCCCCAAGGGTTCCTCCCTATTGAGGGAGGATTGGGGCCTCTTTCTCCCAGAGGGAGGTCTACACTATCTTCTTCTTGTTCAATTCCCCCCACTGCCCCCTGCTCCTGTTTTTCCTTAATTTCCTTAATCTCAAATGCAAGAGCCTGGATTGCATGGATCATCTCTTCTAATTTAGCAGTGATCTCCATGGGTAGGTGCTGGAGAAATTGTCGGGATGGGTAAGGGGAAAGAGGAAAAGCCTCACGGAGGTTGCCCACAGCTTCCTTACAGTTCCCAGCAGTCACCCGTGCACTCCTAGCACTCACGAGATCCCACACAAGTCTTTGTGGAAAACAACCCCTCAGGATATTAGTTGGCCTAAGCTGTCTTAATAGACACGAGGCCTTATCATCATTGGGGTAGGGGAGTGAACGCAACCTCGAGTGGGACCCCTCACTCGCCACGCTCTTAACACCCAGACTATTCCTCTCACTCAGTGTTATGAAAAGGGGAGAAGGGAGGGGGGCTAATGCGCATGCGCGAATAGCCGGTCGCGCCGATCCTGAGCTCTCCCCGCATACCCGCTACCGCGCTTCAAAAAAAAGAAAAAACGGCAAAATAACTCAAAAAAAAGTAAAGCACCAGCAAGGGGAACGCTAAGGGCATGAGCCCACCGAAAAAAAATAACGAAAAGGGGCCGCTTACCCGATATTGGCAGCAGAAACAAACTGCAGAAACAAGCCAGGAAGACACAGGGGTAAGTGAAAAAATGGCGGCCGGGCCAGCCCAAACAGCCTCAGAAAACATAGAGCCAGAAGATCAGGCTACTATGAACTCAATACTAAAAGAAATAAAAGAGGCAAGGGCAGAAGCCCAAAAAGATAAAATAGAAGTTTTGGATAAAATCAACAAAGTAAATAACTCAGTAGAAGAAGGAAATAAAAAATTAGAAAATATGAATAAAAGAATGAATCAGGCAGAAGAAAGGATTTCTAACTTGGAAGACCAGGCACTGAATTCAGACAGTGACCTGACAAAAATAAAAGAAACCATGAATATACTCAAACATAAATGTGAAGATCTGGAAAACAGATCCAGAAGAAACAATCTACGATTCATGGGCATTAAAGAAGGCAGCGAAGGGGGGGGAACGCATGAACTATTAATGCAAATACTCCAAGAAAATTTCCCAGATCAACCCCAGCTGCACAATATGGAAACAGAACGAGCTCACAGAACCTTAAGACCTAAGCCAAAAGACACTGACCCTCCTAGAGCCATTATAGCAAAATTTCTAAAATATAAAGACAAAGAAGCCCTACTTACTGCATATAGAAAAAAAAAGCAACCAATGGAATTCCAAGGAAACAAAATCAGACTACAAACAGACTATGCCCAAGACACAATGATAAAAAGAAGAGCCTGGTCAAAATATTATACAGAATTAAATGAGAGAGGACTAAAGCCACAACTATGGCACCCAGCTAAACTCACAATCCTGGTAAACAGCAGAAGAAAAATTTTCGAAGACACAGCAGACCTAGAAATCTTTCTACAAACGCACAGACCAGAGCAAAGACTTCAAGATGAACCTAGATGAGAGACAGTTATAGAATAAATTGAGTTAAGTATATAATGTATAAAATGTTTAGTTTAAAGTAAATAACACAAAAATGCTTATATCAATGTACTTTGATAGCGCAAAAAAAATAATAACCAAAAAAAAAAAAAAAAAGAGCCGGGGAGAGGGAGGGAAATGGGAGAAATAAGCAACCCCCAACGCTCCCCAATTAGATGGGGAAAAAAAATGGAAATTAAGAATTCCAACAGGCATTATATGCCAACGAACAAATGTTTATTGTATATAGTTGTTAATATGTTAAGATTAATGTTGTTAAGGTTTATTATATTATATGTAAATATGTCAAGGGAAAACTTTAAACACAGTCATACACAACAACTAATCCACATACAGATACTTACTCAAAAACAATATAAGAGAACCCCAATAGGGAAACAATCAGAAAAAAAAACCCCACAAACACTCAAATGGCATTAAGACAAAAAAATACCCAAGCAATAAAACTCCTTACATTAAATGTCAAAGGCCTAAACCACCCAGTCAAAAGGAAGAAAGTAACAGAATTCATTACAGAACAGGGAATAGGAATTTTTTTTATACAAGAAACACACTTGATCCAAAAAGACCTAGGAAGATTCACATTCAAAGGGATGAAAGAAATATATGCATCATGTGGGAAAAAAAAGAAAGCTGGAGTCCTTATAGGATTCACAGCCTCAACAGAATTTATATTAACAGACAAAAAAAAAGACAAAGAAGGCAGATTCTTATTAATAAAAGGCACAATTAGAAACCAAACAGTAACATTGGTCAATCTATACGCCCCAAATGAAAACACACATCAATTCTTTCAAAAATACATACCCCTAATAAATCAACTAACAGAAGGAACACTGATCATACAAGGAGATTTTAACTCACCACTAACAATTTTGGATCATTCTACCAGAACACAACTCACACGTACCCAAAAACAGATAGCAACAATACTAGTACAATACGACCTAATAGATGCATGGAGATGCTTAAACCCAACATCAAGAAACTACACATTCCACTCAAACAAACACAATACATATACAAAAATAGATCATATAATATTAGAAAAAGACACCCTACACAGATGCATAAAAAGTGAAATAATACCAGTCACATTTACAGACCATAATGCATTAATTACACTATACAATTGGAATATACAAACACAACAAGGGAACCAAAATTGGCAATTAGATAGAGGAATATTAAATAATGAATGGGTAAAAACTCAAATAGAAAAAAACTTAAAAGATTATTTTGACATAAATACAGGATCAGTTCAATCCCCCCAAATTCTATGGGAAGCAATGAAGGCAGTAATTAGAGGCAAAATTATAGCTATAAAATCAAAAATTAACAAACAAAGAAGAGAAAGAAATAAAACGCTCACCACGCAATTAAATCACTTACATACAGAAAATAGTAAACAACCCTCTAAGAAAATCCAACTAGAAATACAAAAAATACGCAGTGAAATAGACACAATAGAAACACAAAGAATAACACAACAATTAAGGAAAATTAGAAGTTTTTATTTTCAAAATTGCAATAAAACAGGAAAGGTACTGGCACAATTAACAAAAAGTAAAAGGAAAAAAACAGCGATACCTATAATAAAACTTCAAAATGGCATCAAAACAACAAAACAACAAGAAATACAAAAGACATTCGTAGAATTCTATCAAACGCTGTATACATCTTCAAACCCCGAACCTGAAAAAATAAAAGAATTCATTAATAAATATAAAATACCAAAATTTAACATAGATCAATTAAAATATCTTAATGCTCCAATAACAACTAAAGAAATTAAACAAACCATCAAAGAACTCAAAAGGAATAAAGCAAGTGGACCAGATGGGATACCTGCAGAATTTTACAAAACATTTAACAAGATAATCATACCACACTTAACAAACACATGTAATGACATCATACACACTCAAAAAATGCCAACAACATTCTATGATGCAGTCATAACATTAATCCCAAAACCTGATAGAGATAGTGAATTATGCAGCAACTATAGACCAATATCATTATTAAACACAGATTACAAAATATTTACGAAAACACTAGCAAACAGACTGGCAGCAATAATAGGAGAAGTTATACATACAGACCAAACGGGATTTATCCCAAATAGACTGGGAATAGATAATATAAGAAAAGCAGTTAATTTAATATACGCAACCCAGAAAACGGAAACGCCAGCATTGATCCTGGCGGCAGATGCGGAGAAAGCCTTTGACAGGGCGGAGCCGGAATGTCTATATAAAACAATGGAACAAATGGGGATAAAAGGCAACTTCCTTAAAGCAATTAAAGCCATTAACTTAGCCCCAAAATCCCGAATATTAATAAATGGAAAACTATCAGAACCATTCCTATTGACAAGAGGAACACGACAAGGCTGCCCATTATCTCCCCTATTATTTAACATCACACTAGAATTACTAGCATGTGCCATAAGACAGGACCAAGAAATCACAGGAATACAGATAAACCAAACACAACACAAATTATCCCTGTTTGCAGATGATATGTTAATATACATGACAAACCCACACAAAACTGTACCAAAAACTCTCACCCTAATAAATGAATTTAGTAAAATTTCAGGATACAAAATAAACCCCCAAAAATCACAAGCATTAATCCTTACAAAAGATAAAAAAGAAGCCCAAAAAATAGCAGATCAAACACCATTCACAATAGCGGAAACACAATTTAAATACCTAGGAGTAAATATAACAAAGGACCATACCAAATTGTATAAGGCAAATTTCCCACACATATTAAATCAAATTAAAAATGAAATTTCCACATGGCAAAAACTTAAAACCTCATGGCTAGGAAGCATAAATTTATTTAAAATGATAGCCCTACCTAAAATCCTTTATAAAGCAATGGCACTACCAGTGCAACTACCACAGAAATTTATTAAACAATGCGAAAGAACCATGATGGAAGCAGTATGGAAAGGCAAAAAACACAGAATTAACAAACAAACATTAATTAAGAGTAAAGAAAAAGGAGGAGTAAATTTACCAGAAATACGAACATACATCAAAGCGGCAACACTGCGAACATTGAGATACTGGTACTACCCAACAAAAAACACAACCTGGGTAGAAATAGAAAAAGAATTATTAGGAAACATAAATTTGAGAGAGATAATAACAAACAAAAATAAAATAAAAATGAAAATGCTAACAGACCATCCATTCGCAAACACAGCTATACAAAACTGGCACAAAACACAAAAAAACCTAAAAATATCACTAGAAGAATCACCCTACACACCAATAACCACACAGACATTAGATAAAGACAACGTAGCAAAAGAATTAAGAAAACTATTAAATAAACACGATATACATAGAGCAGAACAACTATTCAAAAACGAACAATTTATAACAATACAAGAATTACAACAACTAACAAAAAAAAAAATAGATACGTTACAATATCTACAAATAAAAAACATATTTACAGACAGAAACAAAATACAACAATACTCAAGAAGACCCACCCAAATAGAAAAAACATTGTTAAACCACTCCACAAATAAAGGGTTAATAGCAAAAATATATAGAGCACTGATCGAGGCCGATTCCAACAACCCAAATTCTTACATAAAAAAATGGGAACAAGAACTGGGAAAAACTTTTGATGATAAACAAATAGAAACAATAGTAAAACAAATGCACAATTGTGCGAGCTCATTAGAAATTAAAGAAACACAAATTAAAGTAATTCTCAGATACTATTTAACTCCAATACAATTTAAAAAAATAGATGGTACAGGCCTCGATCGGTGCTGGAGAGATTGTGGAGAACAAGGTACATACCTGCATTGTTGGTGGTATTGTCCCAAAGTCCAACACTTATGGAACAGAATTTGGTTAAAGATGAAGAAGGCTACAGGCCTCATCATACCATTTCGTCCAGAAATAGCATTACTAGGACTATACCCGGACATTCCACTCATGAACCACCATAGAGAAACTTGTACATTAATGACACTAGCAGGACTCAACATTATAGCCAGAAACTGGAAAACAGCAAAAAACTTGACAGAAAATGAATGGACAAAAAGATTATGGTATATGTATACAATGGAAAAAATAACATCAACCCAAGAAAAGAAAACAAAGAACTGTACTACCAGATGGTTTGCATGCATTGAAAGTATACAAGGATATACAATAGAAGAAGAAACGAAGTCATACCTTGTGGATTACAATATATAAAAGAATATTATAGATACCTTGACAACAGTTGTTATTATATGTTAAAATATGTTAAAATATGTTAAATTATGTGTTAGATTTGAACATGTTTATTATTTAATAAAAAGGAAAAAAAAATAAAAAAAAAATAAAAAAAAAAAAGGGGAGAAGGGGTTTGAGGTGCTGGTTAAGTGGGGGCAGATAAAGGAACCCTTCCCAGGAAGCAAGGGCTAAGGAATAAGACACTCACACAATGACAGGGAAGGTAGGGGCCCAGACAGAAGTAGGTCGGGGAGTGCTGTCTCGCTCTTCACCACACGTTCCTCACTCTCACCCTTGCACTCTATTCACGCGCCTGTATTTCCACACCGTTCACTCACCTCGCACTCTCTCGCTCATTCACTCCTCACTCGCTCCACACTTCTTGCTTGCTCTCTCCTTCAAGTTGCTTGGGGTCAGTCTCACAGCGCTCCTGTTCTCCGGCAGCGCTGTGATCCCCCCGGCATCATTATGTAGGGCTAGCCCTGCCTTTCCTTTCACGTAGCCGTGCTGAGTGGTGCAGCGTTTGGGTCATGCCCCCGGAATCGGCCGAGACTGCTGGCTCTATCTCTCCGCCCAGCTGCCGCTTGGATCCTACTGAGTTCTGTGGCAGGGGTACATCCCCATTCTGCCCCCTACCTCCTTCCCCATTCATTGTAGAGCCCCGGTTATCTCTCTGTCAGGCCCGACCCCTCTGTACTCTCCAACCGAGGCCCCAGTCCCGTCTCCCATGTCCCCTAACCATGACAGGAGCTAGGTCCAAGGTCCGCTTGTAGGGGGCTGTTGTTGCTAAACGGGAGGTCCATTGTCAACAAGGCCCCATTTGTCCGGGATATAATATCGGATGGGGCTGTGGACCTCACATGTATTACGGAGACCTGGTTGGATGAGATAGCTGGACCAACTTTAGCGGATCTCGTTCTGGCCGGGTATGCCGTGCAGCATCAGCCCCGCACAGGCGGCTGGGGAGGTGGTGTAGCAATTATTTTTAGAGAGGATTGGCCTGTCAGGAGATATCCAGTTCAGGAGATTGCAGGTATTGAGGCCCTCCATGTGGTGTTCAATTTGGCTGGGGGCAAGCTAGGGGTGCTGCTGGTATACTGGGCTCCTTCCTGTCCGGCAGCATCCCTTACCACTCTAGCAGAGTTGGCCTCAGAGGTGGCGTTGGGTTCCTCCAGGACCTTGGTCCTGCGGGACTTCAACATTCATACCGATGCCGGTCTTGTAGGAGTGGAGTGAGAAGTCATGGCCGCCATGACAACCATGAATTTGTCCCAAGTGGTCACCTGCCCAACCCACGTGGGGAGGCATACCCTCGACCTGTTCTTCGGCTCTGGCCTTGAGGCGGGTGGTCCGGTAGTGGGGGAGGTTAGGGCTGTGCCCTTGTCGTGGATGGACCATTATCTCCTACAGGCCAATCTCTCAGCGCACCACCTCCAGAAGGGGAATGGACCAGTTAGGTTGGTCCGCCCTCCCAGGCTGATGGAACCTCAGTGGTTCCAAGAGGTCCTGAGGGAATTAACCTTGGACCTGGGCAGTCACTCTGTCAATGAGCTAGTCCAGCATTGGAACAGCTTGCTGCGAGAGGTCATTGACAGGGTGGCTCTGAGACACCCTCTGCCTCGGTTTCATCACCACAGGGCCCCTTGGTTTACTGAGGGGCTGCGGTGTATAAAACAGGTAGGCAGGAGACCGGAGCGATGCTGGCATCAGACTCGATCTGACTCCGACCGACTTCTCCATAGGACCCATTTGCAGTCCTATGTTGAGGCTGTGAGGACAGCAAGGAAGGAAGGAGTTCCTTGCTGCCCTCATAGCATCTGTGAAGTCATGCCCGGCAGAGCTGTTTCGGGTGGTGCGGGAGCTGGCCAGTCCGGCCTCCCACTGCCTGGACGGGGACTTGTCCCAGGCCCGCTGTGAGGAATTTGTCACCTACTTCACAGACAAGATCGCTCTGATTCAGAGTGACTTTGACTCTGTTGGAGGCAGTGGGTAGAGAGAGCACGGTGATGGAGGCCTTGTCTGGTCCACCTTTGTGGGGGGAGTTTCAGGAAGTGACGCCAGCCGATGCAGTGGATGTCTTGGGGTCTGTGAGAGCCACCAGTTGTGAACTTGATCCGTGCCCGTCCTGGCTGGTGAAAGTCTCCAGGGAGACGTTGGGGACGGTGCTAGCAAGGGTGGTTAACGCGTCCCTGCAGCAGGGGAGGCTGTCGTTTAGCCTCAAGGAGACTGTGGTGCGCCCCCTGCTGAAGAAATCATCATTGGATGTGGACGCACTCGCCAGTTACAGGCCTGTCTCTAACCATCCCTTTTTAGGGAAGGTTATTGAGCGGGCGGTGGCAATCCAGCTCCAGGCGCATCTAGATAGCATTGGTTTCCTGGAACCTTTTCAATCTGGGTTCTGCCCCGGCTATGGTACCGAGAAAGCGTTGGTGGCCTTGGCCAACGATCTCCGCCGGGAGATGGATGCAGGATGTTCTACATTTCGCATCCTGCTAGATCTCTCGGCTGCTTTTGACACTGTAGACCATGGGCTGCTGTTGAGATGGCTGCGTGACCTGGGGGGCCTGGATGGGACAGTTCTTGAATGGTTCTGCTCATTCCTCTAGGGGAGAAGCCAGCGGGTAGTGTTGGGAGCTGAAACATCTTGCCCCCGCGCTTTGTCCTGCGGCGTTCCACAGGGTTCTATTCTGTCTCCATTATTATTTAATGTATATATGCAGCCCTTGGGGGAGGTCGTGAGAGGGTTCGGGGTGCGATGTCACCAATATGCTGATGATACTCAGCTGTACCTCTCTTTTTCAGCTGACCCAGACCCTGCTGTCTCGTTGCTATCCCAGTGTTTGGAGGCCGTGGCGGAATGGATGTGGCAGAGCAGACTGAAGCTCAGCCCTGATAAGACGGAGGTGATGGTGGCGGGGAGAGCGAGAGAGGTGTCGGTCCCCCTGATTGGGGGGGGGGTTCGCCCTCCGATAGCTCAGCAGGTTCGGAGTCTGGGGG
>QEPC01009285.1:3229030-3248788 GCA_003113815.1 Sphenodon punctatus
GGGGATTGGCGTCCAGACGTTACTTTTCCTTGGTTCCCTGTGGGGGTTCGTTTGACCACGCTTCCCGGGACCTTCCCCCGGCTAGCCCGGGAAGCGTGGTTGAAACTGACCCCATGTGGGTATTGAGCGTGATGAACATCTGGCGCGCGCCGTTCAGACGTTCCGGGCCCTTTGGCCCCACGGGGGGGTTGAGCGTGGTTCAGTGTGGTTGAGCGTGATCTCGTAACGTCTGAAATCACCCTTTATTGATTTCTTCCTCTTCTTATATATTAACTCTGTTGGGTGTGCTGTGGAGAGGATATTTAGATTTTGATTGGAGAAAAGATATAGTATCAATTGACCATGTATATAATGTCAAGAAGCGATGGATGTTAGCTATTACATTTAATTCTAAGAATCTGGTAACAGAAATTTTTCACAAAGAAACCTTTCTAAATAGTAAAAGTGTTTTTGTTTCAAACATATTATATCCAGATTTGATAGATATTGAAACAGCTGGTGCACAGTTGTCCTTGAATGAGTTACACTCAAAAGAAATGTCACATAAAGTGACAATAAGTCAACATGTAGATTTATCTTGTCTAATAAATAATGAGGAAAAGCTGATCTCTATTAGAAGCGAGAAATTGCAAAGAATGGAAATTCAAGAGAAAAGTGAGACTCCACAGAAATCTTCCCCTTCTACCCAAATAATACATCTAAAAGACCATAAGGTTAAGTAGGATGATATTCTGGATAGATTGGACATGTTTTGTGTCCGGCTAGAGAAAGTAAGAATGGCCGATAGCCATATTCCTGTTCACAAGGACCCCGAGGCGGGGGGGGGGGCCCTCAAATGTGAGGAACTCAATACTTTCACAATCCTCCTTAATGGCTGATATTCCCACAACAGCTTCAACACCTCTTCGATCCAGGAGAGAGTCCTTAAAGAGATCTGGAGCAGGGGCTCAGCATGGTTCAGACTTAGGGAGCCATGTGCCATTGGGTGCACATGGAAAGGCTCGTATATCCTCTCGGCCAGTCCCCCAGCCAGGTGAAGACAGGACAACCATTTCTAGTAAATCTAAAACTTCTTCATTGAAGGATCTTAGCTGCACACAAAAGGACCAAGATCATCAAACAGGCATACAATCTAATTTACTCCCTGGGGTATATTCGTTTCGGGACAGACAGAAGGGACAAGAACATAGACAGCTCCTGCAGACTACTGTACCAGGTGATTAAAAACTGACGCCATATTAGTCAGCTAGATTGGATAAAGTTGCTTTCTAACATTGCGGGTATAAGATCTAAATTGCAAGATAGGGACATTTTACAAGTTATATCAGGTTACCAGATAGTTTTTTTACAAGAAACTTGGAGGGATAAGGGATTTGATTGCTTGGACTATAAGACGTTTTGCATCCCGGCTTTGTATACGAAGCGCAAAGGGAGAGCTAGTGGTGGGGTTGCACTATTGACATCTAATAAATTGGGAGCTGTATGTAAACCATTAGAGGCATATTCAGCCTATTTTGGTTCGTGGCTTTGTAATTTACCTAGTGGATTAAAGTTATTGTTGGTGAATGTATATATACCTCCAGCATCATCACCTTATTACTCTCGGGATATTTGGATAAATATTATGTGTGGGTTGCGGATTATGCTCCATCCAGGAGCTGAGTTGATAATTGGAGGCGACTTTAATACTAGATTAGGTGAGGCTAATCAGAGCTTTGGGCCCTCAGATGGGGGGCTTTTTCAGACCTCCTTATTGGTAATGGACGATCTACCAGGGATAAAGTGAAATGTATAAGGGCTCCCTTATTGATGAAACTAGTTCAAGATTTAGATCTGCTGATAATGAATGGGCAGACAGATGGTGATTCAGAGGGTCACTACACATACCATTCAGCTTTGGGCTTTAGCATAATTGACTATTTTTTGGTCTCAGATACCTTCGCATCCTCCATTTTGGACTTTAGAATTATCCCAGTTTTTATAATTAATCATTTTCCTTTGGCGTTGACCATAAGGGAATACGTAAGTGGAAGACAGAGGCAGCAGGGTGGGTTTCAAGAGACTGCCCAGGAAGGTAAGGTTAAGGTCCTTACACATATACCATGGCCAGCTTTGCTGGGAACGGCCTTTGCCTCTCTCATAAAACAAGAACACTAATGTGGAACCATTTCCACATTAGTAGGCAGAACCATTCTCCCATCAAAGTGTCTAGAAAAATAGTTTTCCCAGATTTGGGGAGGGACATAAGGTAAGGAAAAAGTTCTTTTGCTGGTTCCCATAGAGCGCAACATCCTCCAGAAGGATTTTGAGTCAGTAGCATTTGCTGCATTCAAAAGAGAAGTCCATTGTTTTAAACGGAACTCATGTTTTTTCTTTATAAGGAGACGCCTGTATTGAGTTCTCCTAGCTATAAATATTAGCCTATTTGTTTTGGAAGGATTATGGTTCAGGTGATTAGTAATCTTCCTAAGATCATGTCTTGATTCCCTGCATTGTACATCAAACCAAGAAGCATTTGATGACCACTGATTGGGTGGCATTCTCATCATTGTTAATAGAGGTTGCAGACAGTGTAGAATTTTCCCATACCAATCAACCTCCGCTCCTGATGGGGAAATAATTTTATCCACCAGTAAACAGCCATGTTCTTGTTTTATGAGAGAGGCAAAGGCCGTTCCCAGCAAAGCTGGCCATGGTATATGTGTAAGGACCTTAACCTTACCTTCCTGGGCAGTCTCTTGAAACCCACCCTGCTGCCTCTGTCTTCCACTTACGTATTCCCTTATGGTCAACGCCAAAGGAAAATGATTAATTATAAAAACTGGGATAATTCTAAAGTCCAAAATGGAGGATGCGAAGGTATCTGAGACCAAAAAATAGTCAATTATGCTAAAGCCCAAAGCTGAATGGTATGTGTAGTGACCCTCTGAATCACCATCTGTCTGCCCATTCATTATCAGCAGATCTAAATCTTGAACTAGTTTCATCAATAAGGGAGCCCTTATACATTTCACTTTATCCCTGGTAGATCGTCCATTACCAATAAGGAGGTCTGAAAAAGCCCCCCATCTGAGGGCCCAAAGCTCTGATTAGCCTCACCTAATCTAGTATTAAAGTCGCCTCCAATTATCAACTCAGCTCCTGGATGGAGCATAATCCGCAACCCACACATAATATTTATCCAAATATCCCGAGAGTAATAAGGTGATGATGCTGGAGGTATATATACATTCACCAACAATAACTTTAATCCACTAGGTAAATTACAAAGCCACNATCAATAAGCAGATCCGACTCAATAACAAATCTAAGCTGTTTATGTGTTTTGTGGATCTTCGTGCAACTTTTGACATGATGGATAGGAGCAGGCTGTGGTACAGGTTGAGTTTAACCACTCTGGACCCTCGCCTTTTGTTCTTATTGATTAAGCTTCACTCAAACAATACTCTTCGAGTGAGATATTCAAGGTCTCATCCTCTAACAGGTATAGTTCCAGTAGTGAAGGGTGTCAGACAAGGCTGTATACTGGCCCCCTCACTTTTCAATATCTATTTGAATAATGTGGTACCCTATTTGAGGGAGGATAAGTTCACAATCCAATTTCACAATCCAAGATTGGCTTAAAGAGAAGCCTTCAGAAATTTGGAGAGTATTGTAAACAGGAAAAGCTCTCGATTAACTATGAAAAAACCAAGGTGCTGGTAGCAACTAAAAGGGGGGAAAATAGACTCTCTCATTGGTCAATTGATGGAGTGAAGATTGAACAGATAAAAGAGTTTAAATACCTAGGTGTGGTATTCTCATCCTCGGGGAAATGGAGGAAGCATTTCGAATATGTTAAGGGCACAACAAGTAAAACAACAGTTGCCCTTAAAAATTTCTATTACAGGTTAGGAGGTAAACGGGTGAGGCCAGCATTAAAACTCCTTGCAGCTAAAGTCATCAACCAACTTTGTTGCAATACCTATTTGGGGTGTTGACTTTCTGAATAAAATGGAGCCGTGTCAGAATGGCTTCATTAGGACAATTTTTGGATTACCCATAGGCACGTCGCAAGCTATCCTTAGAGCTGAAGCACAAGTAACATCTGTGAGAGCTAAGGCATTAATTCTAAAACTAAAGTATTGCCTTAAAGTAACCTTGTTTCCTCAAGAATCTTCACTGTTGATGCAACCTATCCAACAGGAAGATATAACGAATGTGTGGTCATCTTCTATAGAGTCTGAGATGTCCAAGCTTGGCTTTTCTAGAATTTGCTTTAAACAGATGGATTTAAAGCATGCGGCAGAGCTTATTAAAAGAAGAATCATAGATCAGGATCTTCAGACTAATGAAGCAGATTTGAGATTGCAAAAAGTGGCCCCGGATTATTCTGACTTTAGAATGAAATCATTGGATGGCAGTTATCTTACACAATGGAGAAATTTCCATTTAAGGCGTGCTTTTACCTTGTATCGCTGTCAGGTTTTCCCTTCTGCCGTGACTGCGGGACGTTATACACACACTGAAAAGAATGATAGAATTTGTCCATTGTGTGACTGGCATTTGACTGAGGAATTAATTCATGTTCTCTTTCAGTGCCCTATTTCTAATGATATTAGGGAGAAGTATCTGGGTCCGTTTTTGTTCACCTCTCAGGACTTGTCTTACAAGGCAAGACTTAGACAGTTAATGAATGCTAGGGATTCATCTCGGGCTGTAAGTGTTGCAAGATTTTGCCTGCATGCTATTTCAGTCAGAGGCAGCCAAATTGACACACTGAAGGCACTTGGGACATAATTACAAATAGTTTATGGCTGTTAGATGGAAGAATATGTTATTTTCAATTTAATTTATTAAAAGACGTGACCTTAGGTCATTGCCATACAATACATAAGAGAAATAGAAGAACAAAGAGAAAAAACCCAATACATACATACATACATACATAAAACTTCAATAAACAAACAAACAAAACAAAAAAACTTCCTAATTGAACCATGAGAACCCTGAGAACAAATAGTTCCCCCTCTAAAATGGGACTAATCAGTCCACCAATACCCATTAATAATCATTAAAGTAATTTTCCACCCACCACCCCTACCCTATTTGTTCTTAAGTTTCCTGCCATCCTGATGATAGCCCAAAGGCCATAACCACCTGTCCTGGCGCAGAGTCACAGTCAATTCATCTGGGTAGACACATACTCAGATTCAAATTTCACCTTACCCTTTCCGGGGCTTATGGCAGCAACACTTGACCCCTGCGATTTTTGGATTACCCATAGGCATTGAAATGTATATATTAATATGTGGACTAGGAGATGCGTATATTTTTGTATTTTGTATAGTTTTTTGCGAACTTGTGTCTCAGTTTTATTTTTATTCTATGTGGATAATTGTTTGTATTTTGCAATTTTGTCAATTTTGTTATAACCTGATGGTTAATATAAATAAATTTATTTATTATTATTATTATTATTATTATTATGGGTTTTAGGAATGAGATTGACTCGCCTCTCTCAATTTCCCCTGTCCTTTTATAAAGTTAATTTACACTAATTGCAGAGATAACATTATAAGGGGCCAGGAAAATTAAAGTTGTTAATTTAAACTATTTGCAGAGATGAGCTCAATCCTTGTAGAGGACCTACTCAGGACAGCCCACTATTCTTTGTTTCTTCATTCTCAGCAGATGTTTTGGATAATTAATTTTTATGCTAAAGATAGAGGAGAGACAAAACTATTTTGTGGTTACCTTATGTTGTTCATTTTAAATTACATGCAGAGATGATGCTAACTTTTTCTTATCCCTATATAAGGTTATTATTTTAACACTACTGGCAGGAATTAGCTTAATCCTTGTAAAAGACCCACTCAGGATGATAGCTTGCTTTTTAAAATACTTTTTTCAGAAAGTTGTCAATTTAAACTAATTTCAGAGATGAGTTGGATCAGGAACATCTTAAAATCATAAATTTAATTCAGAAGGAAGCACTACAAGATGTTTGGAGGGAGTACCCAACTTTGAAAGAATACTCCTCCTACTTGGTAGTGCATAACTCTTACTCCATGATAGACCACTTCCTAGTAAAAAAAAAGTAGTTTACAAAATTGTGCATCATGTTTTATGAAGCACCTTACATTTTCAGACCGTTATGCTATGGTCTTAGAATTTTCTATAGATGAAACAGAAGACATCAAAACCAAGACATGGAGGCTTCAAAAATGTGGTTTATTAAATCCATGTATTAAAGATAATAAACAAAATAAAATGAAAGTTTTTTTGAGCATAATGATTTGGAGGACATGAATATACAGACTGTATGGGAGTTAGCAAAGGCCTACATAAGGGGTTAATACATCTCTTTGGTAGCTGCAAACAAAAAAAGACAAATTATCTGATCTTTATAACCATCTTAAAAAATTAGAATCACAAAACAAACAAAATTCTTCCCTGGATCATAAAGATCAAATAGTGGAAACCAAACACGCTATAGATTCCCTTGAACTTAAACCAATCATTACTAAAATACATCACACAAAGAGCTTTTATTACACCAAATCAAATAAATGTGACAAGGTTAGTATGGCTGGCTAAGAGGAAAAAACCTATTATTACTAAGGTCAAGGGCACGGAAGGTAGGGTTGTCCAACAAACAAAAGTCATAGCTAAAACCTTTGAAAAATTTTATAAGCAAATATATAGCTCCATAAACCTTGAGGAGGATAGGATCTGCCAGTTCTTGGATAAGCTCCCAATACCTAAAAAACACGGGATCAATTGGTTGAACTAAATCTTCCTATTTCCATGGAGGAAATTCAGGAAACTATAAAAACCTCCCACGTAACAAGGTAGGTGGGCTTGATGGCTTTATTTCTGAGTTTTACCAAACATATGTGGATCTTATCTCCCCAATATTGACTAGAATCTTTAATTAATTTACTACTTATCAGGAGATGTCCTTTAAATTCCATGAGGCCATATAAATTCCATGAGGCCCCAAGCCTTTTGATATTTCGGCGGAACTGTAAGACCTGGCTGTTTGCCCAGGCCTTTGGGAGGGAGGGGAGGGGGGGTGATTTTTAATCCCCCACCTATATATTTATTTATACCACCCTGTCTTATTAATATGTTTTATATTTGTATTTTAAATGTTTTAAATTGTTTTATTGTTGTTAACCGCCCCGAGCTGCTGTGCAGGATGGGGCGGTATAAAAATTTATTAAATAAATAAAAATAAAAAATAAATAACTGTGCTTAAAGCCTAATAAGGCAGAGGAATGTGGCAGTTACAGACCTATTTTGTTCCTTAATATCGACGCTGAAATTTTAACCAAAACTTTAACTAATAGGCTATTGCCCTTCATTAAGGATTTAATATTCATGGAACAAACTGGTTTCATCCCAGGCTAGCTTGGCATTGACAACATCAGAGAAGTGGTTAACATAATTAACAAAATACAGAAAGAGAAAATACCAGCTGCACTAACCCCATTGGATGCTGAAAAGGTCTTCGATAGGATTGAGCACTCCTTTCTGTTCCTAACTTTACAAAAGATGGGCCTGTCTGGAAATTTCCTAGAATGGGTAAAAATCATTTATAAAAAACCCTCAGCAAAACATTTGGTCAATGGATTTTTTTTTTAGATCAGTTATACCTTGAACGTGGCACTAGACAGGGGTGTCCTTTGTCACCGCTTCTGTTGAATTTGGCACTGGAACCCTTGGCCGCTGCTATTAGGGAAGAAAAAAACATCAAGGGTATCCATTTTCAAACAACAGAAGTTAAAGTGTTCCTTTACGCGGATGACATGTTAATTTACTTGATGGACCCACTGAATTCGGTTCCACCTTTTTTGTAGCAGCTTGGAACTTTTTTTCTATTTATTTAATCATATTTTTTACCCCGCCCCTCCTGAAACAGCTTGGGGTGGCTTTGGGTCTATATCCAGATATAAAATTAACATAAAATTTTTTCAAGCTATGCTGTTTCACATTCCCAGTGCCAACTAGAATATGATTAAAATATTATCCCATTTGACATTGTACAAACTGAAATGAAATATTTAGGTGTCAATATTATAAAAAATATGCACAAACTTTACAAACATAATTTTTTACTGGTGATACAAGAAATAAATGACAAAATAAAAGAATGGGAATGCGTGACCTGCTCCTAGATAGACTGGATAAATTTACTCAAAATGATGCTTTTCCCAAAAATTCTTTACAAACTATTTGCTCTCCCGATTTGCATCCCAGAAGATTTTTTTGCAATACTGAAAAAAAAGCTTATGTCCTTTGTTTGGAACAACAGCAGACTTAGAATTGGGAAGATCTTCCTGATACAGAAGGTGGAGGTTTAAACCTGCTAGAACTTAAAACTTATTATCATGCCTCAGTTTTACATTCCATTAAAATATGGAATGATAAACAAGTTTCACCCTGTTGGGGTGCTATGGAGCTAGACGTTTCTGGTCTCTCAGATTTAAAAAATGTTTTTATAGATAAAATTGACGGGTGCTTGCCTCATCAAATAGACCATACTTTTATTCCCACACTGGGCAGGGTGTGGACTAGAATAAAAAATAAAGGGCTGATTCTGGCAGCAATGTCACCTTATACATTGCTGTATAAGGTGGTGGTGGTGGGGGGGCTTCCCTTGTTCTTGGCCCGGAGGCTGCAGCTGGTGCAGAATGTGGCGGCTCGTCTTCTTATGGGGACGGGCCGTCGGGAGCACATTAACACCGGTGCTCCGAGCGCTGCACTGGCTGCCTATAGTGTGCCGGGCCAAGTTCAAGGTCCTAGTTATGATCTATAAAGCCCTATAAGGCCTTGGCCCCTCTTACCTTAGGGACCGCCTCGCCCTTCGCGCCCCGGAACGGCTCCTGCGGTCCGCCGGGGGTGCCCTCTTGGAGGCCCCCCACGTGAAGCGGGGGGCCACGATGAAGCGGGCATTCTCGGTGGTGGGGCCGCAGCTGTGGAACTCCCTTCCGGAGGAAGCTCGCCTGGCCCCAAGCCTTTTAACATTTCGGCGGAACTGTAAGACCTGGCTGTTTGCCCAGGCCTTTGGGGGGGGGGGGGGGGGGGGGAGTTTTTAATCCCCCGCCCGTTTATTTATTTATCACTGTCCTTTTACCCTGTTTTATTGAGATATTTTATATTTATATTTTAAATTGTTTTTAATTGTTTTATGACTGTTGTTAGCCGCCCCGAGCTGCGTTGCAGGATGGGGCAGGATAAAAATCTACAAAATAATAAAAAATAAAATAATATATACTTCACGAGCTACTCTGATTGATAAACAAAAGGATGCTCTTACTAGGCTTGTTCGTAAACTTGATGAGAAAAACAAATGACTAGTGAAGCATCTATATGATAAAGGTAAATTAATGACAAAAGAGAAACTTGAAAGAACAATCCAGGGACAGAGTAACCCGTTCACATACTTAAAATTAAATACTGCATTAAATAATGCCCATAACAAGCCACAAGAAGTAGAATTATTTGACAATAACAATAAAAAAGCATTTATTTCCAGACTATACAAAGCAATAAAAAAGGTGATGATTAAGCCGGATCAAGGGCATATCAATAAATGAGAACAGGATGTAGACACCAAGTTTGAGGCGAGCCATCATAAACAAATTTGGCATAGTATGTTTAGAAGTTCCAAATCTTTGGTAGTCAGGGAAATTCAAATTAAACTAGTACTGAGATGGTACATGACCCCTGTAAATATGCACAAAGCAAATATTCGTGTTGGGAGGGCTGCTGAAAAAGAGGAACAACATTATACTGTTGGTGGGGTTGTATTAAAGTTAAACCTATTTGGAGTACAGTCTGGAAATATATTAATCTTATTGCGGATTCAACATTTCCAGTCAAAACCTTGTTAGCTTCATTGGGAATTTCCCCTAGAAATGATGTAATTAAGGAAAGAAAAGAGGCTTGTGATCAGCTGCGACTAGCTGCCCTCCAGGTGACTGCCCAAAACTGGAAAGCGCGAACTGAACTTTCGGAACGCATGCTCCTACGATGACTTTGGTATGTCCCGACAATGGTGCATATTGCAGTGGAAGTCAACAAATCTTTGAAGGACTTTCAAGCAGTATGGCTCCCTCTTTGGATGATCCTGTCCACCAAGCTCATTGCACACTTGCCTACAAAATAAATTCTTTGTATAGAGATTTGTACTGATTCTGAAACTAGTGTTGATCTTTCAATTTAAAGTGTCTTTATACATGATCAATTCTGTATTTTCGTAGGTTCCTGCTGAGGGAGGGAGAGGGGGCATTCTGGGTATTTTTAGACGTTACGAGATCACAGTCAACCACAGTGAACCACAGACAATCCCGCGGCGGGGCCAAAGTGCCCTGAACGTCTAATCGGCAGACGCCAGATGTTCACCACAGTCAATACCCACATGGGGTCAAAATCAACCACGCTTCCGGACCTCCGGCCTGGACCATCTCTGAAAGCGTGCTCAAAGAGATTCTCCATGAGAAACAAAAAAAAGTAACGTCTGGACAGCAATCACCGGCTGGAATCAAACAGAATGATTCCCAGCCGGGGACAAAGCACTCAGTGTCGCTGCCAGGCAACCAGCAACAACACAGGCCACAGAGAGAGATTTAAAGGGCACACAGCAGCAGGGGGACATGGTGGAATGGAGCGAGGCCGAAGGGAGAGGAGAGCAGAGGGCGAGAGGGCAAGAGATGAGGAGGTGGAGGCACAGGCAGAGGAGGAGGTGGTCATTCTGCACATGCAGGAGGTGGAGCAGCAGCAGCAGCAGCAGCAGCAGCAGCAGCAGCTGGGACAGGCCACCCTGGGGACATCGACCGGGTCGGGGGAGGAGGCACTCCAGAAACGGGTAAGGGGAATGAAGGGGGAGGGGGCTCGGGAGCACAGGGGCACCCAGGGGGGCTGGGGGACTGGCTGCCCAGCCAGCAGGTGGGGGGGAAGGGAGAGGGACGCGGGACCGGGGCCGAACAGCAACCAAACACCCACCCCCACTTGCATCCCGCAGACATGGAGACGGGCCCGGGAGTCCGAGCCCCCGGAGGAGACGGGCCCTGGCCAGGCAGAGGAGGAGGAGGAAGAGGAGGAGGAGGAACCAGAGGGGAGAAGGGGGAGAAGGCCGTACCACCAAGGGGGCCAGTGGGGGCTCCGGGAGACCCGGGACTTCATCCGCATCTGGGGGACCCTGGAGCATCAGCTGGAGCTCACGCTCAATCAGAGGAATAAGCACATGTTCCAGGAGATAGTGCGGGAAATGGAGGTGGTGGGGCATCACCGGACCGTTGCATGGTGCCGGTCCAAGGCCAAAGAGCTGAAGAGGGGGGGTAGAAGGTGATATGGGACAATAACCAGCGGTCCGGACACGTAGCGTGGACCGTCCCCTTCTATGATGCCCTGGACCACATCCTCCATATGAAGGGATCCATAGTCACCCCACACCTCGTGGGGAGCGCCGTGGTCCAGGGCAGGGAACGGGCTGAAGTGCCCCCTCTCCTCGCCCCCCACAAGAAGGCACCCGCTCCAGGGCCCTGGACTCCCAGGAGGAATGCCATGGGACCTTGGAGACCAGCAGGCCCCCCCTGGACAGCAGCCTGGAGAGCCCCCACCCCCTGGCCGGACAGCCGGACTGCGAGGCCGGCACCCTCATCACCCTCAGCCAGTGGTTGCAGGGGGAGCACAGCAACACGGAGGGGCCAGCCTCGGAGGGATCGGAGACAGACATCGAGGGTAAGCATGCAGATGGGACAGGGGGACGGACCTGGGGCGAAGGGGAGAGAGTTGGGACGGCCCGGCCAGGGGGGTGGCCCCACCCAGCCTTGACACCGCAGAACACAGCACCAGGGCCATGGAGGCTACCCAGGCACGCCGACAGCCCCCCACCAACCACCCCCATATACCCCCACAGGGCATGGAACACCCCGACACCAGAGGCAGGCGGGTGAGGAGGCCGGCGCAGAGCAGCCCAGGCAGCAGCCGGAGGACCAGGGTGAGGCACACAGGCAGGGTGGGGGGGGCCCCGGGGAGGCCGGGAGGAGGACCCGGGACACCCGTGGTGGGATGGGAGGCCCAGGAGGGCCAGAAAGAAGAGGGGTTGGTACTGGGTGCCAAGGGGAGGGCGTATACCCACGCCTGCCCCGATCCAGGGGTGGGCACCCGGGGCTGCAAACAACTAAGTGCTATGTACCTACAGGGCAGCCAGAGGGGCCACAGAAAGCCGGGCCCCCAGCCCAGCGGATGAGGGAGCACCGGGCACAGGTATGGCGCTGGAGGGAGGACCAGGCAGAGGACATCATCCAGACCTCAGCGGAGCAGGGGGAGCGGATGATTGCAGCCATGGACCGCATGGAGACGGCCATAGAGCACTCCCTCCAACAGGCGGAGGCCAGGGACCAGAGTCTCCAAGCAGAGGTGCGCCTGAAGCGGCGCTGGGAGTGTCGGGAGCACAGCAGGCAGGTTGAGGCATTTGGGTGGCTAGAACAGGCCATCGCGGGGATGGTGCAGGAGCACTCAGCCAAGATGAATAGGTCCATGACATTGGGACCTCCCTGCTCCTGCACGTGGGCACTATGTGTGCCTATGTGATGGCAGCCACCCTGCCGGGCACCCTGCCTGCCCAGGGCCCCATGCTGGGCCCCTCAGCGCCCCCACCAGCTCCCCACCCACCCCACCCGCCTCCATGCTAGCAGGGGCCCTGCATCCACCTCCCGGTCCCTATAGGCCTCCAGAGGGAGCAGCCACCCAGCGGGGCCCCTCAGGTCCTGGGTCCTTCCTCCCTCCCACCACTGCCTGTCCCTCCGGACACCGAGGCCTTGCAGGACACCATTGGGGACACAGACAGCGGAGGGAGGGGAGCTCCCAGAGCTCTGTGGTGCCCACAGGCGTTCAAGAGGGTGCCCCCGGAAACGCGGGGGCTGAGGGGATGAGGGGGATGGGGGAGGGTGATCTGGGGGGAGCACCATGCACCATGGCAGGGGGGTGGGCCGGCATAACGGTACTCCCTCAGGTTGTCCATGTTCACGTACAGAGGCATGGGGCCGGGAGGGCGGGTAGGCATGGGGTACTCGAGGGCAGCCCCATAGGTCCCACACACGTTGTGCAGCACAGAGCATGCACCAATCACCAGGGCCAAGGTCTCCACTGTGGAGTCCAGCCGGCTGGCGAGGCTCCTCCAGCACTGCTTGAGGGCCCCAAACGGCCACTTGACCACAGTCCGGCTGGAACACAGGCGGGAATTGTACAGTGCCTCCACCGGGTTCCGGGCACACCTTCATCAGCTACTGGGTGAGGGAGTAGGTCGGGTCCCCCAGGATACAGGAGGGCATCAGCACCCCTTCAATCCAGGTCATCCCCATGTCTGCAAAGTCCCCACGGTACATCCGGGCATAGAAGGGGGAGATGGTCATGATCCAGGCATCGTGGCTTGTTGCCCGTGAAGATGTCAATGAACTGCCCCTGGTGGTCCACGACCGCCTGCAGCTGCAGGAAGTGGTACCCGTGCCTGTTGATGTACTCTGCGGCCTCCCCCACGGAGGATCTCTATGTGGGTGCCGTCCACGGTGGCCATGCAGTTGGGGAACCCTCCAGTCGCGAAGCCGGCCATCACGGCCGCCTGATTCACCAACTGGATCGCTCTGTTCAGGAGAATGCCCTCCACAGCCTCACAGACATCCCGCAGGATACAGGCAACGGTGCTCACCCTGACACTGAAGTGCTGCGAGATGGACCAGCAGGAGTCGAGCGTTGCCAGGGCCCAGACCCTGATGGCCACCCGCTGAACCATGGGGATGGGGGTCCACATGGGGGTATGCTGCTGCTCCAGCCAGGGCGTGAGCAGCTCTGCGAGCTGCAGTAGGGTGAGCTTGTCCACCGGGCAAGTGGGCATAGTGAGCAGGGTGGCCGGCGCATGGTCTCACTCCTCCAGTGGAGGCACCCAGCTGCCTTGTGGATTGTCGCAGCCCTGGTCTGGGCATGGCTCATGGCCTGCCGGTCTACCCCAGACACCCGCTGAGCCCTGAGCTGGGCAGGGTGCGCCTGTGGCTGTGGTGGGCCCTGCGAGCTCCTGCAGCACTCTGGGCCATAGTAACCCACAGGCGGGTGCCCAGGTGCACCTCAGTGGTCAGGATGCGCAGCTGATCGGTGTGGGCGTGGTACCACTTGGCACAGAGCGCTAGCTGCATCACGCAGGTGCCCAACCTGTCCCGCTCCATGGTGCGGTGCACCCTGGGTGTGTGTGTGCGGGTGTCCCAGGTATAAGCTGGGACGGGTAGTGCCCCGCCCCTGGATGTCTGGGCCGTCTCCTGCAGGGCAGGCGGCCTAGGGTGGTGGGGGCACGCTATGCAGCGCACCTGCCGTCCCGGCATGGAGCCGTGCATGCAGGCTGCAACTGCATGCCTCCTGTCATCACCTCCCACTGCTCCCTGTTAGCAACATCGTGTCCTTGCCGGCCTGGTTAGTGTGTCGGCTGTCCTGTCTGTGTGTTTGGTTCCTGAAGCTGTGCTGGGTCCACACCCCACGCCTCGCTCTGTTGCCATACATTGTTGCGGCCTGTGGCTTTCTCGCCTGGCCTTGGTGCCCCCCCGAGCCCCCTCCTGCCTGTCCAGGGAATGTGGGGCCCCCTGTCCTTGGTGTTATTCTCCCTGGCGTGCTGGACCATGGCTGGCTGTGCTTCCACCGGGCTCCCTGCTCCAGGCTCCCATGAGGCGCCCCATACGTGGACCTTACGCGAGACCATTGCCCTGTACGACCTGTGGCATACCCTGGCCGTGCAATTGCTCCTGAGCTGCCCGGACAGCCTGTCAGGTGCCTATGTGAGCATGAGCTCTGGCCTTCGTTACTTTGGCTATGAGGTGAGTGCCCGGGATTGCCAGCTGCATGCTGAGATGCTGGGGCTGCTTCCCTTTCCCGATGGGCGCATTCCAGAGATGAGGTGCTCGCATGTGGACTGATCTGCAGTGGAGACCGTGTCTGCCCTGTCTATGTGCAGCCTGGCCACCTACACAGTCTGTCTGGCGGAGGGGGGCCCTGCCCTGGCTGTGTCCTACTTTGGCTGTGTGCACGGGGCCCGTGAGTACCAGCGCTCTCGTGGGGCAGTGTATCACCAGCTGTTGGAGCTGGGTCACCTTCCATGGCCCCCGGCTGCTGACTCCTGTTTGTCTGAGCCCTCTGCAGTGGAGCTGTCGGCGCTGTCGGGTGTGTGGTCCCGTCCCGATATGCAGTTGGGGCTCTCCATGCAGGATCCATTCGAGGCTTACTACCTGCTCGCCCACCACATGTCCGTGCTGGGGTACCACCTGGGCATGCTTCATTGGCCGCACTTCGTTCACCTGGCAGGCCACCTAGCCCCTGGCCCCTCCAGCTGGCTGTGAGTCCCTCTGTGCCTTCCGGGCCCCAGTTACTGGCCCCGCTGTGAGCTCCTGCCTCCACCCTGGTGCGTTGGTCCACTGCCTGTTCCCTCCTTGATGTCCGGGCCGTGCTGCTGTGCTGCCTGCTTCCCAGGGTACCGCTGTCCCTGCCTGTGGCTCCAGGCCCCTCTGGGCCCCCCCCCCCTGCCTACCCCTGCAACCGGTGCTCCCCTCTGTGGCTGCCATCTCTGGTGTCCGTGTCCGACTCTCCAAATGGCCCCCCCACTCCCCTGGGTGCTGCTGACCAACCTCGGACGCGTGTGCTCCCTCCCACGCCCCACCCCCCATGGGTGCCTGTGTGACCTCGGGGTTCTGGGGCCCCCGGACTGCACCTCCTGGCTTCCTCTGAGGATGGGGGGGGGAGTGTGCCATTGGACCGGCTGCATGGCTCCATCTCTCCTGCCTGCCCTCCACGGCACCCTTGCCAGCACTCGGGGTGCGTGTGTGCCTCCTGGACCGTTCCTGGACCCCTGCCTGTTCCGTGTGGCCTCCCGCAGTGCCTGTGCCCCAACCTTCTGGCTTCTCCCCATTCTGGGACAGCCTGTGTTGCTGGGGGGTCGCCCATGTGGACTCCGCTGTTGTTGGGGTTCTGCCTGCCGTTGCCTGTGTCCTACCCTGCCCCTGGGCCGTTTCCCCCCCTCTTCCCTGTCTAGCACCTCCCTCCTCCCCCCGTGTCCACTGTGCCATGTGTTGTCTGTCCTGCTGTGTCCTCCCTTCCCTTCCTTTCCCATGTGGGTGTGTGCGCCCGGGCGTGTGTGTGTGTGGTGTGTTCCACTGTGCCCTCATTTTCTCTGTGCCTGTTGTGTGTGGTACCTCGACAGCTCTTCTCCCTCTCCCCCCTCCCTTCCCGTTTCCCTTGTGTGGGCGTTCCCTTTAGGCGCTTTTGGCTTTGTTTGCCCTTGGCCGGCCATGTCTGTATCCCACCCCTGCCCGGTGCCTTCTGGGTGTTTTGACCACGGCCAGGAATCGCCGTCACGTCTGTTGCACCGCCCCAGATCGTGATCTGGTGGCCCAATTCCCCACCGTGGTCCCGCTCCCGTCACGTCTGTTCAGGGCTTTTATTGACTGCGGTGGGTGGTTGATTGGTTCACCACCGCTGGGAATCCACTGTGGTGAATTGGAGCCGCATAACGTCTGAAAACACCCTATGATACATGTTTTTTGTGCTGGAAGTTACTACTGTCTTACCATTACTGGAAATGGAACTGATAACTAATAAAGACATTTTAAACTAAATTAAATAAATAAACCAGGGCTGGGTGATTCTGCTACAGTCCGTTCGGAGCTGCCTGGAGCCTTAGAGTCAGCTGCTATGGGGTCATTTGCATTTCAAAAGGAAGGAGAGATAAGGAGGATCAGGCAGGAACAAAAGAGTTAAGCATTTAGAAATTATTTATTAATTATTGTTATTTTAAATATTTATATAGAGCCAGCAATGTACCTGGTGCTTTACAGAGACTAAGATAGACACGGTCCCTGCCCGAGAGCTTACAATCTAAATGGAAAGGAAACTTAAGAATACAAGGGACAACATGAAGGGAGGTGGCTATTAACCAATCATTTAAAAATTAATAAGGAAATAGTTTAAAATAGTAAGTTGGTTGATTTTTCTCTGCTTATTCTTCCCAACGGAAGTTGGCCCAGTAAAAGAGGTCTGAACTATTAACTACTAAGTTAGATCTTATCGAGCTTGATTGGTGTTGATTCAGTTCAATGATGATATATTGGCAGGATTGAATTTCAGAGCCCATCCAAGCACCAGCCCAGTCCTCAGTTCTACGCCCCACTCCCATCCCAGCTCCCAGAGCCCCCTTTGACTCTACTTGTGAGCCTGTTTCACTTTGTGATGTCTTTCTTAATTTAAAATTCCCCTTTGAGAGGTACAATATAACATTATATAATACACACAAAAATATTTTAGGTTTATCAGAAGAATAGAAAATGGAATTATCCAACTTATAAGAACAGTTAGACCATATAAGTGGTGTCTGAATATTTTTTTAATAATATATTATCAACCAGGTTTTGCAGCATAACATGTTTTTCAAAATTCTTCTTTATTTGTGTCAATTATATACCCATGGTTAATGGATATTGAAAAAACAAGCCCTGAAGAAGACAATTTATGTCAAAATGTGTTAGCTTTTTTAATTCATCAATTACAAATCCAAGAAACTGTTCCATCTGGTACTGTCTGAATTTTTATAGTGATCTAAGGACTATAAATACATGGTTTATACCTTTTGCGAACGTTATCTGTTGTAATAGATCTTTTTGTTGCTAAACTAAAAGTAACAACATATGCTTAACATATACGTCCGCATGGTCTACAATGCAGGAAGCCTTGGTTCCTCAAAGGGATGAACACAAAAAATGAATTATGGTAACATTATCCTTTTTTCTAATGGGTAAGTCAATGTGTGTCCATCAAACATTTCTATGTTAAATGGGACCTCACAACCATTTTGCACAGTGCCCCCCAAATTCCTTGAATCCAGCACTATTCCCATCCAAAAGAGTTGACCTTCTCTACACTGTTCATTTTAAGGTGTATTTTCCTCTTTCAATACTCTTCCTTTTCTGTCCTTAAAGCAGGGGTGGGGAACCTTTTTGAGGCCAGGAGCCACCAGGGGCAGCGCATCAAAATCAATTCTTAAATTAATTAGAATTAATTTAAACCAATTTAACAATCAATTAAAATAATTTTGAAACAATTTAAAGCAATTAAAAATCTATTAAAATATTCACACAAACACACACACAGAAAATTCAAAAACACACTCACACTGCTCTCCCCCTCCCTCTCCCCTGACTGCTAGTGGAGCATCTCCACTTAGTTGCTGCTGCCCATCTGCCCAGCCACCCCCCCAAACCAGAGTTCCAGCAACAGCAGGCAGCGCCGGATCCTGTGGTTGAGTTCTGCAGCTCGGACATGGGGGTGGGGGCCCCCACAGAGGGAGGACGGCAGCCAGAGGTGAGTGCTGCCCCAGATCAGAGTTGCGCGGAAGTCTCCTCCACCGGCACAGCTTGCCTGGGGGCCTGGCAAGGAAGCCTGTAGTATGGGCAGCTGGGAAGGAGCGCCTGGGGATGGGGTAGGGATGCTGCCTCCTCACTCCAAGGACAGGAGGCCTGGTGTCTGCCGCTGCCTTTGCAAGCCAAGCCAAGGCTGGCAATCCCAGCCAGCTGTCCCACCTGCCCCCCAAATTTCTAGGGCACTGTGGCCGTTTCTGGCGGCCGGGGAAGCTTTGTGCCACTTTACCCCACCCAGGCAATGTGGACACAGCAACATGGACACACATGAGTTCGTGATTGTGTGCAGCCCGCAAAGCCCCACTTGGTCCACAGTGAGCCGGGTGATGGGCATCACACAATAGGGAAAGGCTTTGAAGTCGGCGGGCCATGGGAAAAAGTCCCACGGGCCAGAAGTGGCCCGCGTGCCAGAGGTTCCCCACCCCTGCCTTATAATATTACAATTAATATTTTTCCACAGTAGCATCTAATGGACACCACTGACATTACGAATCTACCCATCCTGTAAACACTTGTTTGTGTGTGCTATGCTATAGTGTAGTTTCCCTGACTAAAAGTGAAAGTGTTTTCTGGATGGGGTCTCAGGTGACCATCTCTGCCATGCATAATTGGCAATCTAAAATGACAAAACAGACAAAGAGTGGTAAGAAGAATAATTATCTCCAATTTGCAGGAGAATTTCTTTCTTTTTTTTAATAATTCTTTTTTATTTTAACTTTAACAATGTTATATCAATATCAAACAACATTTACATATATGTTCCTGTCCCTTCTTCTCTCACCCCCTCCCTTTGCCCTGCCTCCCTCCCCCTCCCCCCGGTTTCAATATATTTCTCTTAGGCAAGTCAAGTGTGTGAACTGTTCCATCTTTATCTTCTTTGTTAGTACTGTCCAGCATTGTTCCCAGTCTTTATAGAATTTGTCTAAGCTGTCTTCTAGGCTGGCTGTGATCCTTTCCATTGAAAGGCAATGCCATAGTCTGTGGAGCCATGCCTGTTGAGTGAGACCCTTTGCGAACTTCCAAGTCCTCGCAATGGTGTGAATCGCCGCCAATATCAGGTTGGTACAAGTTCTTTTCTGTTGTTTGGTTATCTTCTTTTCTGGGTATAGTCCTAATAGGGCAATTTTGTTGGGAAAACAGCTCCAGATGGCATTGACCTTTTGCACCAACAAACCCTAATGACCACTAGGGGCATTGGGAGTAGAGATAGTGAGTTAGTGTGAGTGTCACTTTAACCTTTCCTGATCTCTGCTTCTAAGCCCTCTCCCAGGTGGGATGTGCCCAGGAAGCTCCTACTGGACTTCCTCCTTCTTCCTGACCTTTC
>QEPC01009285.1:3263711-3324130 GCA_003113815.1 Sphenodon punctatus
CTCCTGGTACTCACGTTCAAAACACTCCACGACCAAGTTCCCCCTTACCTCTCAGACCTAATCTCCCTACGCACTCCTGCACGCGCTCTCTGCTCTTCCTCTGTCCCCTCCCTCACTCTCCCTCGTTTCTCCTGCTCGCCTAACCGCCTTTGACCCTTCTCCCTTGCTGCCCCCCATGCCAGGAACTCCCTCCCTACCCACATCCGCCTTGTCCCCTCCCTCCGCTCCTTCAAATCCCTCCTCAAGACACACTTTTTTCTCGCCGCTTTTCCCAATGCCTGCTAGTCGTTCCCCATATACTTACTGTCTGCCCTCCTCTGCAGACTGCTGCAACCAACCTGATTGTAACCAGGCCAAGCACACGCACCTGAGTCTTCGCATCCGCTTGAATATTTGTTGTTTGTTTGTCTTCTCCCCGTCTCCCCCTCCTTGTCTTTTAGACTGTAAGCCACAGGCAGGGACCGCGTCTATTTCTATGTTCTGTACAGCACCAGGTCACACTACTGGCGCTATATAAATGTTTATAATACAATAATAATAATAATAATAAATAACCCAACCCTCCACAAAATGCACCCAATACCACCTCCCCATTTTCCACATCCAGCCCCCCCTCACAGCTCTCCCCCAACCCACCAAATGCCTTTACAAACAAAACCTTGAATACTGTGTGCAGTTCTGGTCACCCCATCTCAAAAAAGATACAGTAGAACTGGAAATGGTGCAGAGGAGGGCAACAAAAATGTTTAAGGGTCTGGAACAGCTTCTGTATGAGGAGAGGCTCATTAGATTAGAGCTCTTCAGCTTGGAGAAGAGAAGGCAGAGAGGGGATATGACAGAAGTTTATAAAATCATGAATGGTGTGGAACGTGTAAATAGGGAGCTTTTATTTACTCCTCAAATGATACTAGAACCAGGGGATACTCCATGAAACTAACTGGCAGCAGATTTAAAACAAACAAAAAAAGTACTTTTACACTCAACACACAATTAGCTTGTGGAATTTACTGTATGTTGTGAAGGCCAGTAGCATAGCTGAGTTTAAACAAGGATTAGATACATTCTTGGAGGATAAGTCAATAAATGGCTATTAGTCAAGTGGGTTGGGGGAAGGCAGCCTCTGATTGTCTTGAGCCGGAAGAGAATGATAGGAAATGGATCGATCTGTTATGACCCACTGAATACTTCACTGAAGCGACTGAGAGTGGCACCTGTCTGAGATGGGATGCTGAGCTCCACGGACCATTAGTCTCACTCAGTATAGCATGTCTTGTTTTGAAATAAAATCTATAAATACTGCATAAAATATACGAGAATAAGAACCTATACAAATATAAACTGTATAAAATTCCCATTCATCAATCATAAAGTCCTATCTCCACCTTAATCTCTCTTATAGTCCTTTCAGAAAATGCGCATGCTATGGCAGAACACCTTTTGGCGTGTTTTTACCCTACAGACTTAGTGCAGTGATGGAACTTTCAAGAGGGTGCCCCGGCTGGCCTTAGGGAAAGTGCTAGAATCTTAGGGAAGAGGCAGTCTTTTAGACCACTTGCACACGTGCCAATTTTCACATTAAGGCAGTTATCAAGAAAGATTCTTGCTGGGCCACATATCTATATTATTTTCACTTTATTGGGGGGGGGGGGCGCTAGTGCAAAGTCATGTGACCTTAAGGGATCCATTATTAAATTTAATGGACCCATGAATGCATGACTCAATTTTCTGGGAAAATTCATAATGCGATGTCAGGACTCTCCTCAACACCCCCCTTAAGTATCCCTGTGTGCTCTGCAGTTGAAACACTGGGTCTCCCTCATTCACCCCAAGTATGCTAGTGTACTTTGTAATTCCCCTCTCTGTGATAAACATGGCCACTGGAGGACTAACTAGGCATCACAAATAACGTGAGCCTCTACTCTCGCATACAGTATAATTTAAATTAATGTTACATTCACTGCATGCACGCATTCCAATTTAAAGTGATGCAGATTTCACGTTACTGTCAGAGAAGGATTTCACTACCCTGACAACCGTGATGAAAATCACAGAAACTTTAATGACAAAATAAGAATAGGCATACGATAGAAAATATTGTGAAATAGGGTAAAATGTGCAAGTGACCTTAGTCCAAACTATTTAGGACTTTTAGGTCAAAACCAGCACTTTGAATTGTATCCAGAACACTACTGGAAGCTAGTGCAGACTCTGGAGCGCCAGAATAACATGCTCCTGGCAACCCATCAGAAGGTGGGCCATTGCATTCTGCACTAGCTGCAGTCCCAAACAGTTTTCAAAGGCAGCCACACATAAAGTGCACTAGCCTTGAGGTTACAAAGGCATGGATGATGGAGACAAAGTCCAAATCTGACAGAAAGGGTCACATCCTTCTCACTAAATAGATTTGGTAAAAAGCACTCCTGGTCACCCCCGCAACCTGATGTTCCAGGGCTTTAACAGAACCCTGAATTGTGCCTGGAAAGCTATAGGTAGCCAGCACAGACTGTAAAGCACAGGCGTAATGTGCTTACGATGACCTGAAAGGAGCTGGGCTGCTGTGTTCTGCACCAACATGCAAGCCGCCTCACCAGATGGAGTTGGTGAAAAGTGCTCCCAGCCACTGCTGCAACCTGATGTCCCAGGCACAGCAAGGGATCCAGAAGCACTCCAAGGCTGTAAACCTGGGTAACCAGAGGGGACCAGACCCTGTCAATGACAGGAGTCCCAATCCTCTCCAAGTCACAAAGTCAGCAACTATCGTCACTTCAGTCTTGTCTGGATTCAGTTTCAGTCGGCTCACCTTCATCCAGTCCCCAACAGCAGCCAGGCATTGGGTAAGCACTGAGACATAGCGGTGTGAGTCAGCTGAAGTGGAACTAACACCAGCACTAAGGGGTAGTGCTGCTGCTAAATGCCCTGATTGTCCTATCAATCTCAATGGGGTTCGTGCACCAGCCTAGGATTTTGAGGATCACAGACTTCACCTGCAACCATATATGACCTTGCCCTGGTGTAGTCTCAGTGGATGACAGACTTATAAAACTTCTCAAACTAGAGGCAACAAGCAGCAATAATACATCTGGTGATTTTGACAAACACTGCAGGAATTCTGGCAAAACAATCAAAAATATTATTTTTAATAATCTAGGCAATATTTATTTTAGTTAGTTTCTGTTACACCCATTTTCTGGGACACTATACCCAAATCACAATTATTATTATTATTATTAATAATAAACAAAAACTGAACTTGAAGGAACAGAAAAATTGGCCACTCAAAGATCCTGTTGTATTAGGATCCTGTTGTATTAGGAGTTAAGCCATTGACTCAATAGAAGTCAATGGCTTAACTCCAATTGGCTTGCATGGAGTCAGGATTACACTGCTAACATAGGCCTTATTCATACAAACACATGCACCTCTAGATAGGCTTGGAGAATGCAAAGTTATCTCAGTGTAACCCCACAATCTCCCTTGAAGCGTTGACTTGATACATGTAACTTCCAGGTTTTTTTCCCCTGGAAAGTGACTCTTAGGGTGTTTTTAGACAAGCGCCTTCCTACCTATTACCCAGCCATCATGCATGTTGCAGGGCCATATTGGCACCCTATGCAGCCCTGCAACGTGCACAATGGGTTGGTGATTAGTAAGCAGGAAGGCGCTGTTACCACCATTACTCTGGTAAAGTGCCCCTACCTGAACAAGGAGTAAGGTAAAGGGGTGCTACCCCAGGATGAGTGAGATAACAAGAAATCCCCAAGAGCAACTATGCACTGCAGCTGTGCCTGGAACTGCAGAACTGTGTGAATGCTCCCCAGTAATTATGATGTTCTCCTGGGAACTTTTCTGAATAAAGTTCTGGGTAAAGTTCCCCCAAGAAACATCTGTTTGCGTAAACACAACCGTAAGTTGCAATCCTCACTACATTAAAGTCAATGGCAAAACTCCAACTGATTTTAATGGATGAGTATTTGCACCCATTTCACATCAGTGTAAACAGGGATTTGATCCCCATAAAACTGTAATTTAAAGATTAGTATGGCTTGTCAAAAATAATCCTCAGGTGGAAAAAGAAAAATTTTCTAGTGACACCCAGGTCCCACTCCAACTATCTGTGAAAAGCCAACTCACAACAGCAAAGCAGTGTTGATCAGCCCCCATTCCCATGAGAAATTGTGATATTGGCTGAAACATCAAGAGTTACAGGAGTTCTTACTTGTCTTCTGGTTTCTGAGGCTCTGGGATATATACCCTCAGGCTGAGCGTTTTTTAAAAAAAAAATTTCTAGATGAACCTGGAAACGCTTTACAAAAGGATCCGAAGCCACCAAGAGATTTCCAATGTCTCCGGAGAGTTGGCCACTGCCTTTACGGATGAGAGGATGGACCTTATTTGGAGGGAGTTGTCCAGTCCTGCAGGATACCCCAGGCAGGTGGGGGTGGGATTGGGGCATACGGTAGAGAAAACTGTCCTATACAGGGTTCCGGGGGCTGTATAATAAAGGGGGGGGGGCGTCCCCATGAGGGAGAGAGAGACCTGAAGAAGTAGCTGTATGAACTGGACATCATTGGGAAATGACCCTTGCGGGGCCTATCTCCTCATTGCTGCGGGGTGGCGGGAGCACAGCCAGCTCCCAAGGTCCAGCCGACGTTTGCCCAGTAAGAGTAACCTTAGCAACCACAGCTGGTGCCGGGGTTGGCGGGGGGAAGAGACAATTCCGTCATCTCGCGAGATTTCTTTGTGCAGCCTCGGTAACTCTCGCGAGATTTAGAGGAAAGGGGGCGAGTGAGTGGCGCTGCTAAGGTGGTGGTGGTGGGGAAAAGCAAGATGGCGTCGGAGAGAGAGCTGGGCAGGAAGTGGGACCGGTGTGTGGCCGACTCGGCCGTCAAGCTGGGTAAGCGAGACCAAGATCTGCGGTGAAGAGGAGGCTCTAGGGTATGGTGGGCGTGCTTGGTGGCGGGGGTCCTGAGCCATTGTGGGATGAAGGGGAGAGATGTGGGAACTGAGATACTAGGGAATCGCAATTGTGGGAGACGTTTGTGGGGCTGCTGGGTGTCTTGCAAATGCCTTGGTGCAGCTTGGGCCTGGGGAGGGGGGCGTCCGAGACCCTATTTTCTGTTCCTTTGTTCCCTAATGGTGACCTTCTCCACATGGGACGCGCAAGGGAGCTGCTAGGCTCACGTGTTCGGTAACCTTAGTACCACTGAGGATCTGGTGGCAGCAGCAGCAGCAGCAGCTTTATTCCTGCGTTGTCACAAACAGCCCGAGTGAGAGAGTCTGAAATCTAGGTTGGCATATAAACCATGGTGAGGGAAGGTGACCTTCATGAACGCTGGCCACAAGGAAGATAGCTGTGCCAGAAGCAGGAAGGCTCGCATTTGACCACCCAAAGTGGTTCTTCCGATAGCAGCTGCATACATGATTATTATGTTTTCTCCATTTCGTCTGCTCTTCCCCTGTTTGAGCTCTCATTGTGGTTTGTTAATGTCCTGATCTTGAACTCCTGTTTTTCTTCTGCTCCCTTATGGTAGTGGTTCCCAAACTTTTGTTCCTTGGACTGCATTGTGAAGCTGAAGCATAATCTTGTACCCCAGACATACAGAAATATATCTAATATCAGTTGAGTGCAGCCTGTAAAAATGTATAAATATTTAACCAGTCGTAAAAGACTATTAACCAGGCTTGCATGTACAGTGGGCTAGGACACACGGCTTTAAAAATCCACTCATCAGCTCGAAAAGATGTATTCATTGCAAACAGGCAGATTGTTTTTACAGCCCTGCTTGGGATTGTGACATATACCCATAGCTTAGGAGCCTGTGTCTTTAGGCCCCTTTGTGAAAGATATACAGATCCCCATTATCTCTGGGCATAAGAAATCCATTCTACTCTATTTTTGTTGTTTATATAGTGTCAGCAGTGTACCTGCCACTGTACAATCAGTAGTTATAGACAGGTTGCATGTGCTCAATTTAGTTACTGGGAAAAGATTTGGAAGGAGGGAGGAGAATGCAGTTTCATGAGGAGCCAGAGAAAGCCTGTCAGAAGAGGTAGATTTTCAGGAGGGATTTGAAAGTTGGGAGGGAGTAGAATGAATGTATCCAGGTAGAGAGTTCCAGGCATGGGGGGCAAAAAGAGAGAAGGGGCAAAGATGTTTAGAGGAGCAGGAGAGTCACAAACAGGTGAGGATGGGGGCAGGGGAGAAGTAAAGCTCCAAGGTAGGAATGTGACAGAATACAAGAGCAAAGAGATATGGGGTGCAAGACCATGAAGAGCCTTGAAGGTGAAGACCAGGAGCTGTGCTGAATGCGTTCCCATAGAAGAAACCAGTGTAGGGCAGAGAGGAGGGGCTGAACATGGTCAAAGTGACAGGCTTGGATGTCTGAGGGACAGTCAGCGATATGAGACTGGATAGAGGAGGAAAACACAGGAGTGGAGAGAGAGAGTTGCACGTCATCAGCATACAGGTGTTACTGGAAGCCAGGAGATTCAATGAGATTATTATTATTATTATTATTATTATTAGCATTTATATAGCATCAGCGATGTACCTGGCACTTTACAAAGAGTAAGAAAGACGCAGTCTCTGCTTGAGAACTTAGTCTAAAGATGGGGAGGGGAGACAGGGAAGGGGGAACAGAGGGAGAGCCAAGGGATGCAACGTTCATGAGGACTCAGGTGCACGTTCTTGGCTTGGTTACAGAGAATTGGGAGTTTGCAGATGGCGGATCCTGGGTGGGGATGATTAGCAGGAGTTAGGAAGGGCGGAGCGGAAGAGGTGGGTTTTGAGGAGGAACCTGAAGGTGTGGAGGCCAGGTGAATAAGGGCAGGGAGGGAGTTCCAGGCATGCAGGGCAGCGAGGGAGAAGGGATGAAGGCGGTTGGGGGAGCAGGGGAGGCATGGGAGGGTGAGGGAGGGGATGGAAGAGGAGCGAAGGGCTCCAACGGGTTCGAGGGGAGATCAGGGCAGAGAGGTATGGGGGGAGCGAGGTTGTGAAGGGCTTCGTAGGTGAACACGAGCTTGTGCAGAATACGCTTAGGAAGAGGGAGTCAGCGGGGAGAGGAGAGGAGAGGCTGCACGTGGTCAAAGCGATGGGCTAGGTGGATGATCCTGGCAGCAGAGTTTTGAACAGAGATGAGGGAAGAAAGGTGAGGACGGGGAAGGCCAGCAAGGAGGCAGTTACAATAGTCGAGGCGTGAGATGACTAGGGCGTGGATGAGAGTTTTGGCAGAGGAGGCAGAAAAGGGTGGATCTTGGCAATGTTATGGAGAGAGAAGCGGTAGGATTTGGCCATGGAGTCAATGTAGGGTTTGAAGCTAAGGTGCGAGTCAAAGATAAAGCCCAAGCTACAGGCTTGGGGGATGGGGAGGATGGAGACCCCATCAGTGGTAATTGATAGGGAAGAGGGAGAGGAAGGGTTGGGAGGGAAGATCAGGAGTTCAGTTTTCGCCATGAGTGGTCAAGAGTGGCCTTCTTTGGGATAGGGGAAACAGTGGCATATTTGAAAGCCAATGGAAATGACCCAGAGATTAAAGAGGTGCAGCAGAGAAGGCGCAGCGGTGGGGGCAACTGTTGTTTTTAGGAGGTGAGAGGGGATGGGATCAAGGGGGCAAGGTTGGATGAAGAGAAGAGGGAGGTGACCTCATGAAGGGATGCTGGGATGGTTCTAGTTGTTTAATTTTATTTATTTATTTCATTATTTTTCTACCCCGTACCCTCCTGCTCACAGAGCAGCTCAGGACGGCTCCCAAAAAATATAATAATAAAACAAACACAAAATATACAATTTTAAATTTCATTAAAAATATTCAAAAACGGCAGAACCCCCCTACCCGTCTCCCTTTCCAAAGGCCCAGCAGAGCAGCCAGGTCTTACACTGTCTTCGGAAAGAGGGGAGGTCCGGGACCAAGCGGGACTCCATCGGGAGGGAATTCCACAGCCTGGGAGCAGCCACCAAGAACGCCCTCCCCATCGTCGCCACACGGGAAACCCAGGGGACTTCAAGTTGGGCGTCCCCGGCCAACCGCAGGGGCCGCAATATGATCCAGGGCCTGAGGTGGTTACGCAGGTAAGCGGGGCCCAGGCCGTTTAAGGCTTTGTAGGTTATTACCAACACCTTGAATTGGGCCTGGAAGATAATAGGCAGCCAGTGCAGAGAACAGAGCACTGGTATAGTGTGCTTGCGGCGACCCATCCCCGTTCAGAGATGGGCCGCCGCATTCTGCACCAGCTGCAACCTTCGGACTGTCCCCAAGGGCAGCCCCACGTAGGGTGCGTTACAGTAGTCTAATCGAGAGGGAATAAAGGCATGGATGATGGTGACCAGATCCGAGTCTGAAACATATGGCCGCAGCTGTCGTACCAGATGCAACTGCTGAAGTGCTCCCCTCGCCTCAGTCTCCACCTGGAGATCCACAGGTGGAGCTGTGGGTTGAGGAGCACCCCCAGACCAAGGACCTGTGTGGCCAAAGGAGAGCCAACCCCGTCAATGACAGGAGCCACCACCCCCACAGCCCTACCCACTAGCATCAACTCCATCTTGTTGGGATTCAACTTTAGGCGATTCGCCTTCATCCCGTCCCCCACAGCTGCCAGGCACCAGGTAAGCACTGAGACTGCCAGGTCCGGGTCTGCAAAAAAAGAGAGGTAGTGCTGTGTGTCATCGGTGTACTGATGACAACGCATGCCAAACCCTCTCACAACCTCGCCCAGAGGTTGCATATACACGTTGAACTGGAAGGGGGACAGAATAAAACCCTGTGGAACTCCACATGTGAGGTCCCAGGGAGATGAAGTACATTCCCCGAGAACCACATGCTGAGTTCTCCCGGCCAGGAATGAGCGGAGCCATTCAAGAACAATTCCGCCTGGCCCGGTCCCGCAGCCGAGCCACCAACATCTCATGGTCAACAGTATCAAATGCAACCGAAAGATCTAATAAAATTAAAATAGAAGTTCTGGCCTGATCTAATTCACGGAACAGGTCGTTAACCAAAGCCACAAGCACAGTGTCCGTGCCAAACACAGGATGAAAACTAGACTGTGAGGGATCAAGAATCCAGATGCCCCTGAAACTGCCGAGCCACCACCCGTTCAATAACCTTCCCTAAAAAGGGAATTTAGGACTTCTGCAGACAAATGTGGTTACCTGAGATTATCTCTGCGTAGCCCACAGTCTCACCTTCAATCGTTCGTGAGAAGAAAAATTCCTCAGAAATGTCTTGCCCTTTAGTAAGTGTTCCTGGTTAATTCAGTGATAACATAGTCCTTCTATTGCAGGCCTGTGCACACAGAAGTACTTGCAAATACTGTGTGTGAATAATCCCTGACCTTGCCTGTTGAAGGACCCTGTGAAATCTGAAAGCTTGCATACCTCCACCAACTGGAGTTGGTTCAATAAAAGATATCATTGTACTACTTTGTCTCTATCGCCACACAAAACATGGCTCCTTATGTAGTTAGGAGGCAAAACCAACTCTTGAGTGTCTTCAAACGTGATAGCGGTGAGCGCCACCATGCTTCAATCCTGCCCAGAGTGAGAGCCCTCACTCCAGCCAGGATTTGGCCTAGCTGCTAAACAAACCTTTTGGCGGCCGGGCACCGTCCGCTCTCCTTTCTGATGAGCGGCCTACGAGGCTGCCATGACTGCCCGGAAATGCCAAGGACCCAGACCAGGGTAAGTGTAAGTGGGCCAACAAACATGATGGCCCGCTTTATCTAGGTCTGGGCTGCAGTAGCGTTTAGCCCGGGCTAAGCACCTCTGCGGCCCGTGCTACAGCCAAGCCAACATCTGGCGGCTGTTTCAGACATGACAGCATGGATTTTCACGTGTGGCAAAACGTGGAAATCTGTGCTATCGTCGCATCTGAAAACATCCTCTGTTCCATTAAGAGCAGGAAAGAGATGCCTATGTCAAAACTACCACCAGCTGAGGGCAGTTGGTTTATTTATTGAATTTTTATGCTGCCCTTCCCACAAGGTTCAGGGCGGCTCACAATCAACACACAAAGTTCTTTAAATTAAAATACGATAACACCCTCCCTTCAACCCCCCCCCCATCCTTCCCCATAACTCCACCCAAAAACCTAACCAAACCCCACCTATCCCTGCCTTCCAAATGCTTTTCCAGCTAAAAACGTTTTGCAGTTGTGGCTGCTGTTAACATTGCTTATTTGCCCTTGGTGACTGGAGTTTTCAAGCTGGTGTGTGGATTTTTGCAGACTTGGATCCCCCTTCCCCACTGGAGGTCCTCGCTAGGTGAGTAAGCTTTTATGCTGAACTAGTGAATTATATATTATAGACTTTCCCATTGAGTCTTGGAAAGTGGCAGTTACTTTGAAAGAGGAAAGTTTGCTGAGTTCTCTGTAGTGGAGTATTAATTGGTAGTAGCTGAAGGAGAAATTTCAATGAATAACACCATTGATCTCTAAGAACATACGTAGTGCCATATTGAGTCAGACCAATGGTCCATCAAGCCCAGCATCCTGTCTTCCGACAGTGGCCAATCTCAATCGCATGGGAGAAGAACCAATGGTCACAGTGGGCAACCCGTTCCCCATTGTTCACTCCTAGCTCCCGACAGTAAGAAGTTCATCCCGTAATCTACTTGGTTAATAGCCATTAATGGACCTAATCTCTAAGAATTTATTCAGTCCTTTTTTAAACCCAGGTATACTACTGGCCCTGACAATGTCCTTTGGCAACAAATTCCATAGGTTAATTATGCGTTGAGTGAAAAAGTACTTCCTTTTATTTGTGTTAAATCTGCCGGCAGCTAGTTTCATGGAGTGTCCCCTAGTTCTAGCACTGTTGGAGAGGGTAAATAACCGTTCCCTATCTACTTGTTCCATACCACTCAAGATTTTATAAACCTCTATCATGTCCCCTCTCAGTCTTCTCAAGCTTCTCTTTGTACGGAAGCCGTTCCATACCCTTTATCATTCTCATTGCCCTTCTCTGTACCTTTTCTAGTTCAGCTGTGTCTTTTTTTAAGATGAGGCGACTAGAACTGCACACAATATTCCAGGCGTGGTTGCACCATTGATTTGTATAGAGGCATTATGATATCCTCAGTTCTATTCTTTATTCCTTTGTGAATAACTCCTAACGTTCTGTCTGCTTTTTTTTGACTGCTACTGCACATTGGGTTGAGGATTTCTGTGTATCATCCACAATAACTCCCAGATTCTTTTCCTGAGTGGTAACTCCTAGCTTAGTACTCAGCCTTCTGTATGCATAGTTTGGATTATTTTCCCCTATGTGCATCATTCTGCACTTGTCCACATTAAATTTAATTTGCCATTTAGGTGCCCAAGCACCCAGTGTCATAAGATCCTGTTGCAGTTTTTCACAGTTTGCTCATGTTTTAACTACCTAAATTCAAATGTATTAAGGCGTGATCTTAGATCATTGCCGACATAAGACATACAGCATGGTACCTAAAAGAGTGGAAAGAGTATATAAGCTTGCAGGAAACCCAACTCTGTAAAATGGCAAAGTCTGTATCGCTTGATTCTACAGCATCTATAGGTATCTTAGATATTAAACAGATACCACATCTACACAATTCCATTTCCCCTCCTCAACCACAAAGGTATATTATGAACTGATTACTTAAAATATAATATAATACAACAAATTTAACCAATTTAAAATAATATAATATACATTTTGGAACCTTCAGTTCAAGTCCACCAGGGGCTTAAATGTAAGGAAATTCCTTCTCGATCCCATTGCTAACAATAGAAATCTCATGATGCACTGGGTTACCTCAGGATCTATATCCATGAGGGCCATTTGGGTCAAAAACCAATCTGTAGCGCCTGGATATTTTCCAATAAAAGGCTGCAATATTTCATCCCGAATAGTGTTGTAAAGATGGCACTCAAATAACACGTGAGATGTAGACTCGACAGCCACGGAATCGAATGGGCATAATCGATCCTCATAAGGAGCCTTAACTAGTCGACCCTCCCAGACCTTTGTGGGCAGTGTATTAACCCTAGCAGCGAGAAATAGATGCTTTTCTATAAAAGTGGCGGCCAAGGCAAAATACCTCATCCCGTTACCCATCTGTGGCGCCCATGAAGCGTACCCCACCAAATGGTGTGAGTGAGCCACCAACATCATCTTCTCTTGGTGATCTATATCCCGTATAAGGGTGATAATCTCCCGTTTGGCCAGTAGAGAGTTTCTAGACCCCAAGTATATCTCTGATAGACCGGAGTGGGTCAAATAATCTGCGATAGCCTGGCGCCAAGGACTAACAAAGGTGTTTTAACTACCTTGAATAACTTGGTGTCATCTGCAAATTTGATCACCTCACTCTTAATGCCTCTTTCCAGATCATTAATATATTAAACAGCATCGGTCCCAATATAGATCCCTGGGGCACAGCACTTTTTACATCTCTCCACTGTGAAAACTGACCATTCAGTCCTACCCTTTGCTTCCTATCCTTGAACCAATTACCAATCCATAGTAAGATACTTCCTCCTATCCCATGACTTCTTAATTTTCTCAAGCGTCTTTTATGTGGGACCTTATCAAATGCTTTCTGGAAATCCAGGTACACTATATCTACTGGGTCTCCCTTGTCCACATGCTTATTTACACCCTCATAGAATTCCAACAGGTTAGTGAGGTATGAGTTACCTTTGCTAAATCCATGTTGACTCTTCCCCATTAAGCCATGTTTATCAACATGCCCTACGATTCTGTTCTTAATGATAGTTTCCACCATTTTTCCCGGCACAGACATCAAACTTGCTGGTCTGTAGTTTGCAGGATCACCTTTGGATCCTTTTTTAAATATCAGGGTTACAGGTTCACAGGTGCGGTGGCAGGCTTTAGCGATAGGTTACAAATTACTAACAGTAGGTCTGCAATTTCATATTTGAGTTCCTTCAGAACTCTGGGGTGAATACCATCTGGTCCTGGTGTGTTTAGTTTGTCAGTTTTCTCTAGGACCTCCTCCAGAGTCACGTTGATTTGTAACAGCTCTTCCAATTTATCACTTACCCATGCCTGAACCTTACTTTGTATCTCCCCAACATCCTCTGCAGTGAAGACTGAAGCAAAGAACTCATTTGGCTTTTCTGCAATGTCCTTTCCCTCCCTAAGCACCCCTTTCAGCCCCATGTCATCTAACAGCCCAACTGACTCTCTAGTAGGCTTCCTGCTTCTGATGTAGTTGAAAATTTTTTATTATTAGTTTAGCATCTTTAGCAAGTTGCTCCTCAAATTCATTTTTGACCTGCCTTATTAACTTTTTACATCTACTTTGGCAACGCTTATCTCTTCTCTATTTACCTCATTGGGATTATCCTTCCATGTTTTAAAGGATGCCCTTTTGACTCCAGTAGCCTTCTTCACCGCACCATTTAGCCACACAGGCAGACGTTTGGTCCTCTTCCTACTTTTCTTAATTTGTGGAATACATTTAATCTGAGCTTTCAAGAGGGTGTTTTTAAATAGTCTCCACGTGACCTGTAGACATTTAATTCTTGCAACTGCTCCTTTAAGTTTCCCTCTAACTAGTGTCCTTATTTTTACATAGTTCCCCTTTCTAAACGTATATGTTACCACAGTGGTTTTATTTGGCATTTTCCTTCCTGTGAGATAATCAAATTTGACGTAATTATGATCACTATTGCCCAGTGGCTCCAGCACCATTACCCCTCGCACTAAATCCTGGACTCCACTTAGGAGAGTGGCTCCAGAGTGGCTCCTTCTCTTGTCTAAAAGACCACTTTCTAAAGTATCCATACATGAGAATCTAATTGCTGTTTTCCGTAAAGGAAATCTGGATCTATTGGACTATATTTTTGTCACAAATTATTTTGATTCCGTGCTTTAGGGTTGTAAAAGATTCATTTAAAAATAAACGTCAACTCAACTTCTCAGAAAACTCATTATACATTCAATAAATACTAAAGAACAATAAATTCCATCTAGAAGTGTAAATGTGGAAGTCAGCAAGTATTGCATATATAAATATATTGCAATAATGAAGTCCCTTAGTCTGCCAGCTTGTTTTCTCATTTTAGATTGCTAGTGATGCATCTTCTTCTTAACGTATCTAAAATTAGATATGATTATAAGATATATCTTTGTCTAGTAAATTAATTCAGGCCTTTACAAAATGATTGGCAAGAAAGGGAATAGCTGTTGAGAAAGTAAATGATTGTATTTTCATTATTTTTATAGTAGCGTCATGCTTTTGAGGAATCTGTACTGATTCCTAGAATCCTGTTAATAGTATCTGGGCCAAAATGTGCTTTTAATCTCTAACTTGGCCAGACGTTTGGCAGGCAGGGAAAGGGTTGAGTTGGAAGGGTTAGGAAAAAGGTTGGTGGGTAGCAGGGCCTAGGGGATTTTTTTAGCTGTTTTATATATTTTTATTAGGGCTACAACCATTAATCAATTAACTTGTCTAAAACAGATTAAAATCCCCCCCCCATTAATTGGTTCGCTGCTAGGACCTTCTGACAGTCCATATTTCTGAGTCAGTAGCTCAAGGGGACCGTTCCAGCGTAAGGCAAGTTCACCCAGCACACGCAAACTAGGTGAATATATGCAAATCTATGTAAATATATTTAAATGCATGTAAATTTTAATCTGTTAATTAATCAACAAAAAGGCTTAAGCATCGACTAATCGACAAAAAGGCTTAATCGATTAATCAGCTAAAATTTCTACTGTTTCCAGCCCTAATTTCTATATTTTTTAAGCTGCCCTGAGCCTATTTGGGAAGGATGGGATAAAAATTGGAATAAATAAATCTTATGGAAACAAGCACCTAGTTATAAAGCATTGCATTTATCTAGTAGTAAGCATTTGCAAAAGAACACGTTATATTTGCTTTGACAGCTTCTTATCCCAGTTTCAACACTAGCAAAACTGGAAGCATAGTTAAGATTAATCCTGTCCCATCCCAACCTCCTCTTTCAGGCTGGCCTACAGTCCCCAACAATTCTTCACATGCTTCAAATTAGAAGAAAATCATTATCATTCAGGATCTAGTATATGATCTTTGGAGAAAAGATCAATTCATACAAGGAAGAGGAAATTAGATGAAACTTGTATCTGCGTAACAAAGAATTATTTATTTGGAGAAGGCCTTTAAAATTGGTCTGTAAAAGTGCTCTAATTGGCCTTTAAAAGAGGCCAGCTTTTAAAGATCCAAAATATATTTGTTATACTAAAATTTCTATCCCGCCCCCTCATGCCTCTGGCATCTCAGGGCGGCTTACAATAAAAACAATCCTCATAACACTACATAAATAAAAATAACAAGAAATGTAAAATATAAAAACAGTATACTAAAGGCCACAGAGTCCAAAAGAATAATTCCACCCCAGGCCCCCTCCAGTTAACCATCTTCCCCTCTGAAAGTCTGGCGACATTGATAGACGTTAAATTGGCACCTGAAGGAGGGAAGATCCAGGGACGAACGGACCCCTAGTCAGAGGGAGTTCCACAGTTGCAGCGCTCCGACCAAGAATGCCCTCTAATGTTGGCCCCCATTTTACACAAGGGACCTCAAGAAGGGTGCCCCTGGCTGACCACAGGGGCCAATCCAGAATCATTTTGTTAGTTTGTTTTATTAAGACTTGTAGCCATCGCTATAGCCTAAAATAATAACAGTCGCATGAAAGCAAAATAGAAAAAACAGAATACAAAATATTTCAGCTCGTATCAAACATCAAATGCCTCATAACTAACATATTGCCCAAAGTCAAATACCCAAGTCCATCCTATTTCCAGCTCAGGTAAAGTATCCACTCAAGATCATCTTTATCCATCAGTTCCTTTTACCGTTTTCATTTTATCCCTGAGATAACCTCCAGAATCTGGGAGGTGAGGTAGTTCTGCAGATAGGTTGGGCCCAGACCATTTAGGTAAGAACCAACACCTTGAATGGGTCCCGGGAGACTATAGGCAGCCAGTGCAGTGAGCAAAGCACAGCTTTTAATATGCTCACGGCACCCCGCCCCTGTAAGGACCATTCTGCACGAGCTGCAGTCTGCAAACAGTCACCAAAGATAGACCCATGTAAAGTGCATTACAATAGTCCAGTCTTGAGGCGATGAAGGCATGGACAATGGTGGCCAAGTCGGAGTCTGAAATATACGTCCAAAGCCGCTGTACCAGATGTAACTGTCAGAAGGCACTCCTTGCCACAGCTGCGAATCGAGGAGCTGTGAATCGAGGAGCACCACCAAACTATGAACCTGAGGAATGAGGAAGGAACGAAACCCCATCCGTGATGGGGACCTCCACCCCCTCCACCCTCCCCACCAGCATCATCTCCGTCTTGTCAGGATTCGACTTTAGATGACACATTCTCATCCAATCCCCCATAGCTGCCAAACATCGGGTAAGCAACAAGACTGCTGGGCCTGGATCAGCTGAAAACGAGATGTACACCAAACCCCCTCATAACCTCCAAAGGCTGCATATGCACATTGAACAGGAGAGGGGACAGAATAGATCCTTGCAGGACAACACATATGAGATCCCGCGGGGATGACGTACAATCCCCCAGTATCACACGCCGAGTCCTTCCGGACAGGAAAGAACGGAACCATTCAAGAAAGATTCTGTCCACCCCAGCGCGGTCCCGCAAGTGGGTCAACGATATACAATGCAGCCAACAGATTTAACAGGACCAAAAGGGTTACGACAGAGGCCGTCGACCAAGGCGCCACACTTGATACAGTTGGAGAATGACACAGACTGAAACTGATCCCATAAAACAGAACAAGTTCATTACCTCTGGTTCCCCCTACTGTATCAAGTGTGGCGTTGAAGCAGTGGTGAATGCGAGTGATTTTGTCTGCAAAATAGTCAGCAAACTTGTCACAGCCAGCGCTGGAAGACTCCAGCACCAGGTGGAGACAGGCCGGACTGACCAGCCCTTTCACCACCTGGAAAACTCAGCTGCATGACACTTTGTGGGCACCATGATGGCAGCAATGAAAACTTTCTTTGCTTCTTGCATGGCCATGGCATACGCTTTCAAACTAGCTCTATGCTGCAATCTGTCTTCAGTATGAGTCCAGCGCCATCGCTCTAACTGCTGCCCCTCCTGCTTCAGCCAACGCAGATCCTCTGTGAACCATGGGAACCTGCATCACTGATGCTCCAGGAGCGGATGCCTAGGAGCCAACCAGTCGATGTCCTCTGCCAACAAGGTGTTCCAGAAGGCTACGAGGTTATCAAGTGATCGACTGTTGAGGTCGGAGCATTCTGGAACCTCTTGGGTTCCATAAGTGTCTGGGGGCGGACCAACTGAATGGGTCCTGCACCTCTCCAGAAAATACACAAGATATAAAATGAGAGTATCCTTTTTGTGTCTGAACAAGTTAAGCCCAATCTTATCTTCATTAGATTGTGGCTTGGTATTTGTATTTGCCACATAGCTCCAAGACCTTATTGCAGGAAATTTAAAAAGGAGCTAGAAGTATGTATTTCATGATTGTTGTTAGTCTTCAGTTTTTTCAGGACAAAACAAACAAATATTTATTTTTAATTTTTTTTTTAGTTTTAGCAGTTTTTACATTAGTTTGTGTTGCTTTTTTAGAATACTGTACTTCAGAGGCCAGCTTTTAAAGATCCAAAATGCTTTTGATTGAAGAAATAAAACGGTTTGGGTGTGTAATGATGTATCCATTGCCGTAACAACGTAGAAAAGCTGACTTTTATGACAGGTATCGCTAAAGAATTGTCAGTTTCTCTAGAAATCAAATTTCTTTGGGGGCTTCACTGAAACCAAAAGGAATGGTCACCCACTGACTTTCATGGACTTTGAATTCTTGCCACGTTTAATGTGAGGGATGGGATCTAGCTTCCTTCAAGTGAAAAACTTCTCAAGAACAAGTTTCATAAAATTTGATATTCAGTGTTGGGTATTTTTATAGCAGTAACTATTTTGAAGGACTACCAGTACCCATATACTAAACATATAATAGAAATGATGAGAATTTCAGAATTGCTGCACCATCAAGCAGCTTCCTGTAAAAATCTCAACTCTTCTGCAAGCAGTGGAATCTTGCTGGGGAGAGGGAAATAAGCTTGTTGCAGTCTGGTAGTCATGTATCCATCCCTATGCATGCAGCCACTGAACTAATTGCTTACATTTTGAGGAAGAGACCAGCATATAACTCTCCCATTACTCTGATAGGTGTTCAGGGGCTACGTTATGAAGCAGGGGAAAATAGAAGAAAATTGATAATGTAAAAAACCTCAGGATTAATACAAATCAATTTAAAAGAAAATCCTAGTTTATTAGGGAAGAAGCTGGAGAAAAAAACTAGAAGATTAATTTAAGGTGGCTTTCTCTAAATTAAACGTAGCTTTTCTGTTTAAATGACACCTTTCCCTAAAATCTCATTTAAAAGTGTGGAGAAATGACTTTAAAGCTTTGATGGTAGTGAAGTTGCATAATCCTGCTTATTAAACACTGATGCAGCTCAAGTGTGATGTAATCAATCTATCTTGCCTTTTTGGAAATGAGAAGATAGTTTTGTAAGTTATTCTCACATAGTGGAGTGATTTTTAAAAACAATTTAGTGTCGCAGTGAAAGCTGGCTTACAGACTTTCTCAGAAAGCTGAAACCTCCAAAGCCACAAAATGCAAGTTAAGCAAAGTGCTTTCTTTTTTTCTCTCTCAGATCCTTTGGGCATTATAGGTGGTATTGTATTTTGATGCTGCAGTGTTAGCCTGCAGACTCGAGGTTTGTGAAAAATATTCTCCCTATAACCCGAAAAACTTGAACCTCTTGTGGTGGTGGTTTTTATGTCTCTTGTTAATTTTTTGTTCAGAATCCTCTTATGAATAGAGTGAGTTTGCTGCTGAGATGATCTGAACTGGAAAAAACAGATAATTATGAACTGTTCTGCATCCCTCAGAGCAGCAACCTCTAGTTTTGAGGGCAGATATGAAAAAAAATCAATAAATGTATATGTAGACACCTTTTTGGAATAAACCTATCCTGTGCACGAGATTTCTCCAGAACACTCTTGTATGCCAAATTTTGGGGTGGTTCATGAAGCAGTGGTAGAACCAGAGAACATAAGAAGTGCCATACTGGTTCAGACCGGCGGTCCATCTAGCCCAGCATCCTGTCTATGAAGAAATAAATGGTCACACTGGGAAGTCAGATGAAAAGTTTACAAGAGCCACAGTTTAAAACCTTCATATCTTAAAACTAAAGCAAATAAAATAAAATGTACAGAGAAGGGTCAGAGACAACAGAAACTAACACCATGGGGAGTTCGATGTTGAGTGATCAATGCATGTTGACTTTTTGGGGGGTAGCGGACTGTGCGCGCATGCGTTTGCAACGGTGGGGAAAGAGGTCAGCCAGGCCCTATAGAGAGGAGCAGCCAGTGGGGCAGTGAGGAGGGGGAAGGTCCTGGCCCCCTTTGCCCAGACTCCCAACAATCTGTTAGGTACCCCCATTCCCCCCCAAAAGATCTCATTTCTGCCAAGACCCTCATCTCTCCCTGACAGGCATCCCAGATGCCAACAATCCCCCATCTTCCCCTTCAAGGCCTTCATCTCCCCCATCTTCTTTCCCCAAGGGCCCTATCTTTCTACTCATGGCCTGCATGATCTCCCTACTCCCCCCACCATCTCCTGTGAAGGGCCCCATGATATCTGTGCCCCAAGGCTCCCATGATCTCCCCCAACGTCCCTGTCCTGCAGGCCTTGCCTATGGCACTGAGAAGGTGCAGGCCTCGGGGAGCTCCTGGCATCCAACGGCCATGTGCGGGCCAGGAGCATGCGGGGGAAGGAGATTGTCCCTACCCAGCCTGGCTGCTCCTGGAGGTCCTGGGGTGTTCTCAGGGAGGGAGTAGGGCGGCAAGCCTGGGTTTTGGCAGTGGGTAGTTCGCAGGCTGCTGGCTCCACTGTAGAGCAGGGGAGGGGACCGAAGCACCACATGCTCCCTGCCCCGGTGCAGCCAGCTCAGCTCCTCACCTCTGCTTGCCGGGCTCGCTGCAGCTCCCATATAGCCTCCTGGGCCGAGCCCCACTCAGGCACACAGGCCAGCGCTTCTCTTGTCCCCTTCCCACTGCTGAGATGCTCAGCCTGGGGCACAGCCAAATTTACCCCCCAAGATGCCCACCTCCCTGATATTCCCCCGCCCTGACCTGCCTCCTGCAGCGCAGCTCCCCAATACAGAGGAGCAGCTGGCTTGGCAGCGAGGTGGAGGGAGGGGAAGTTGCTCACACCCCCACCAGACCTCCATGATCCCCAGGCCCCTCCTCCACCCTGACCTGCCTCCAGTGTGGGTTCCCCTTAGCTGAAGCTGAAGCCAGCAGCCTTACCCACCCCCAGCTCTCCTCTGTGCACTGGCCCCAGCAGGGTGGCTTAAAAACCTGGCCGCACTTCTGACTGCCGCAGTGGTTCTGGGCTTCCAGGGCAGCCGGTGTGGCGCTGCATGGGGGTGAGTGTCAGATTATTTCTGCTGCCACCCAGGAACATGGCACTGAATCCCCAAGTTAACGTACATACACCCCGGCCCAAGTCACTCAGCATAACCCAACCCAGCGGCCTCCCTCAACTGGCTCTGCTTCCAGTTACCGCTGTTCCCCAACCAATCAGCATTGGTTTGAGGAACTAATTTTTTCAAGTTGAATACCTCTTGTTATACTTGAGTAAACCATCTCCGTCCATTCCAATAGAGTGATTGAGAGCTCAGGCTATATGTACAAATTTGGGCATCTGAATTCTCTTAAATGAGGAAGATATCCGTCTGCAAAAAATAGTCTGACTCGGGCAAAAGGACATGAACCAATTCACTTTTAAATCTTTATAACTGTGGAGTGGCTTAATGGATCTACCTCAAATTTTGCATGTACACCCTATCCCCTAAAAGAAAACACAGTACAGTTTGAGAGTAGAAGTTGAAGCTGTTTATTCGTAGGAACATTTAAAAGTTTCAGCATTTAAAATGCGAGTGTCGCCTACCTTTTAAATAACCAGCCCCTAGTGTGGCTGGAAAAGAAAAACATTGTGTGCAATTGAGCTCCATACAAGTCAATGGGAGTTTAGCCTTTGACTTCAGTGGGAGCTGGATTGTGCCTGTTCTGTTTTATGGCTATAGCTATTTTCTTAAGTGATGTCCATGGGCAAAAGCAAACCTATTGTGACTAGCTCTGTGTGATCTCCTCCCTGTCATGGGTTTGAGGGTCCAACACCTCACTTTCCTGGGTTGGGTGACTCAATTTTCCTCACTTGCAGCCCACCTGAACCAGTTCTCTCTCTGTCTGGTCCAGTTCTGCACAGGATAATCCTTTTGCCAGCCAAACTCCCAGGGAGCCTCCCGTTACACTCTCTCTCTCTCTGGGTTTGCAAGAGCTTGCAAGCTCAAGTTGCTTGCTTGTGTTCCCAATGTTAGACCACACACACATCTTCATAAAGATAAGAAAGTTCATTGATTACATAAGCCAATATAGTTTAATAGAGTGACTAATCAAATGAAAAGTAATGTAACACATTCCTATTCTCTACTAGGTAATTCCCTATATAAGATCTTACCCTACAGAGAGTCCATTCTCAGTCAGTGATGTAAATGACTGAGCACTGATCTCTTAGCTGGTAGAAAGCAAAGTCCTTTCAGTCCATAGTTCCAGCAGTCTCACTTGCTGGCATACGAGATGTAGGTGAACTCTCGGCTCCAAGCGATAGCAGAAGATGGCTCCTTCTTTGTCTTGTCTGTTGGCTGAAATTAGCATTTCAGAGCCCTTTGTTTCCCCTTCCTGCCTTGGGGAAGCTGGAGAGGTCGTACCTGTCTCCATGTAGCCAAAGCCAGCAGGTAGGCACACAGGCAAACTTAACTTGCACCTGAATGGGTTTCTGTCTGGTGTCTCCTCTGAAAATACATCCTTTTATCTCTTTCCATTTCCTGGAGGGATTTCCCAACTGTCAGTTTACACTACATGATTACATGAATTGAGTTGTCAGTTCTCAACATTACATCCATGTTTAACCTTTAGCTTTACATATATGCTAGACCTATAGTTCAGTGTATCTCCTGTGTGGCCTTATGTTCCTTCGTGACATTCCCTCCCTCCCTCCTCCCCCTCCGCCATAACAATCCAAAAAGAAAAACTGTGGTCTTTTTTATAATTTTGCCCGTTGGATAGTTTTCCTGAGTTCTTGGCAATCTGGAGATGTCAGGCTTTGAATATTGGTAATCTTGGCCTAGGTTACAGTTTGCATATGTTGAGAGTAGAGAGAGTGCTTACTTTTGGCATGTATATATTAGTGATGATATGATTTTGACCTATGGCAGGCAGTTTGTGCAGTTAAGTCCTCTGTTTTGTGTCAGTTTTATATATATCCTTTTGTCTTGTCATGCTTTTGAGTTTTCTTGTTGTGCACATCTTCATAATTTACTGTGATGGCTTGTTTAGAACTCTTCATTCCATCTACTTGTAACAGTTTTATTTCTAGTTGAGACAATGACTCATATGGAAGAACAAACCATATTCTAAACTTTCAATTATGTCTGGAAAAGGTTTTTTTTGGGAAAATGTTTTTGCCAGCTGATGTGCATAGGCATAGACAGACACCTAGACTAAACACTCTTCCAAACCAGATTACACCCCACGTTGGTGTGGTCCACATCATATCTGCTGGCCATTACAGTTTTATTTGGATATGAAAGGATGGATCTCGTGAAAAAGAAGTAATCATCGAGATGGTTCCTGGTACAAGAGGTTGAGGCAGACCCCGTAGACCTTGGCTGCAGGACTTCATGTATTGGTCACTGGACAAGGCTCGTAATAAAACTGAATGGCAAAAGTTGATCAATACTGTGGCAAACACTTGCTAGTCAGAAAAAGAAATCACACCCCCTTTCTATTTCCCCCCCTCAGGAATATTTACTAATTTAGGAACAAATCTTTGTCATGATGGGAAGTGAATGATTTTATTTGCTTATCAAAAAGTTATTTTCCTTCTATATGGGGAGGAAAATAAGGCACACTTAAAAAAACAAAAAAAAAACAAAACAACAACAACAACAAAACAAAACCTAGAAGTTCTAGAATACTGTTAACTCTTTCAAATGAACCATTTTCTTAGTTAGAAATGAAAATGTTTTGCAAGTAGAGCAATGATTTCTAAACGAGACATAGGACTAGATTATGAAGTTACGCACAGAACCACCCAAATGTCAGTGTATCACAATAAAAGAGGATATCAGTAAATATATATTTTGGACAGCTTACTTGGAACTCTTCCAGAAGTTTAATCTCCAAAGAGAATAATACAATATATTTACAAATAAACTGGCTTGAAAGGAAGAAAGCATGACAAATTAACATAAAATAGGACTTAACTTTGCAAACCTCATGTCATAGGTCAAAATAATATCACTAGTAAATGCCAAGAGTAGATTTTCTCCCTCCTTTCACCATATGATGAATGATATGATTTTTAGCCGTCACTAGGTATGTTTTAGCAGTTTGCAGGGGAAGGAAGTGGATCTTCTGTAGGGCATCAAATATAACTTCTAAGATCAGTACTGGCCTTTGACTTCGTTAATTGAGACTATTCTAAAATTCAATGACCTATTGTAAAATCCAGTAAACGTAAGAGTCTTAATTTAAATGTGGTGGATCAGTCATGCTGGGCTCTTCCAAGACACTAGACTACTACTATTCATTTTAGCAAGTGAAATAATCATTGCAAGTCTTTGAAATGGACATATTAGGTAGGATTCCAGTCCTGACAAACTAGGGGAAGCGAGTTCCATAATTGGCCATAATTCTTTCCATATTGTAGGTAGGATCCCAGTTTAAGTTTCTCAGATAAGTGAGCAGCTGATGATGCATAACTAAATAGTTTCTAACCCCCCTCCCCCCACTAAATAGTTTCTAATAGTGCCATTTTCTTGTGTGTCTAAAGAAAACCTTTGCAACCTGTTCAGTGATTTGAACATTCTACAGCTGAGAACACACCGTGGCCACAGAAATAAATGCTGCATCTGAAACACCCAGGAACAATGAATGGGATGGTAGCGTACTTAACTACACTTCTCCTAGTGTTCCTCTTATTCCTGGGGTGGGGATTGCATGAGGTAGGAGCTCCCTCAACTCTTGAGCAGCAGTGGAGAGAATACTTGAGCATCCCTGACTCTGGGAAGAGAAGGCTAAGTTGCTTCCTCTCCATGTCAACTGCTGCCCAGCTAACCCGTTAACTTGATAAAGAAATCTTTTGTCCTCTTAGGGTGTGAAGAATTGCTTGAAGAAGGCTTCTAGAAAAGATTGTCTTGTTAAAGGTCACTTTAATTCTGAACCAGGGTAAAAAGGGTTAATCAAGCGAGAACAGGAAGATAAAAAAAATAAAATAAACTGCTCAGGGTTATTAAATGAAGGAAAACTAAACAAGGAAAAGGAAGAGTTGTTGGTTAACAGTAGGATTAGTTAGTTTGAGGACGGCTAAGTGAGTTAGATAAGCTTGGATGTGTTTTATCTCCTCTATTTTCTTTCTGACCTCAAAGAATGTACCTTTATGATTTGGGCTATAGGGGAATATATACGAGACCTGTGAGTTAATGTTCACTGGTTATGGTCCTATATCGCGTACTGTTAGACTATAATAAAATTCCATTTGTTATAACTGGAGGTGGTGATTCTTTGTCCCACGCCTCGCTTTGCCTTACGCCAAATAACTGAAATCACAGGACTATAGAGGTAAGATGGGATAAGTGGTGATACTTATATGTTTCCTGGCAGAAAAGACAAGGATGGTGGCAGCAGGTTTTTAAAAAAAGGCAAGTCCAGCCATCCTAAGGAAGGCTTATTGGGAGAGAGAAATAAACAGGACGACTAGCTGGATCGTCACATGTGGTAATAGCCTTCTGCTGCCATATGGTTCTGCATAACCATTTGCAGGATTAAGCACTGAAGTAGGAAAGAGCTCTCTACCCCATAAACCTGTCGGCAAGCTGGGGAGTGCCCAGTATGTTGCTGCTCATCAACCTCTCAATCATGCTTGTCTTGGCCCACCCCTCTAAGTTTGTGTTCACTTTCATTTAGATTTTAGGAACTATTATGTCTGCAGATGATATTGAATTTGCTTCTTCACTTTCTGTATTACTTGCTAAATGCTAGAGCAAACTCTTCTGGGTAATATGTATACTACCTAAGGTACTTTATCTGAGCAATAATAATTGCCGAAAGATTAGTTGACTTGCTTTAAGAAAAAGGAACTAGTTTAGACATCTTTTTCTCTTATCCCTGAGGATATCAACATGTAAAACAGCAACGGTCCTTCTTCAACATTGTATTATGGTGAATTTTGAAATGATTGAATAATAATTTGAGCATCATAATCCGTTTGCCACTAAACAGTATCCCTGCAAAAGCTGTTTGTTGACATTATTTCAGACAAGTACATTTTGAAGTACTTTATTTGGAGAAGATTTTACCATTTCAATAGATGCCTGCACATGACTAAGTTTCACTCCGAAAGTGCATAAATAACCCGCCCTGACTCTGTTAGTGATATTCATTTCCTTCTAATCCTCAGTTTTGTTTTGACATCTGAGAGGGAAATGCTTATCTGTATTTAATAAAGAAAACTTCCGTTATGAGGAATAAAAACATTTTACTCTAGCGTCTGCATCTGAAATGCAGAGTTCACTTGGCTCATGCCTTGTTTATGTCATCAGATGTCTTAAATACTGAGGGTAAAACTTAAACTATTGGTTCCCAAACTTCTTTGAACAATGGCCCACTGTCAAACCTCAATTTCTCATGGACCACAATGCATGCAGCAGAAATTGGTACAGTTCGCTAGTGTTTGTTGTGGGCCAGCTGCAACCACACAATGCGGGTGGCTTCAGTCTGGAGTGGGAATGAGAGGACAGGATGGAGGTTACCAAACTCTGTGTATGCTGGCTATTGAGAAGTTGCACCCAGCACACGTGGATAAAGATATCTCCTGGCTGCTTTCTTTCTTTTGAAGGCTGTACCAGCATGGACTGAAGGTGAAATTTTCTTTGCTGTAGCCGTCACAGGTTCTATGTATCACTTACCATAGCCTTGCAGACCACATTTTACAACATTTAAATTCCAGTGTCTTTAATGTGATTTTTTTTTCAGAAAGATTCCTTTGAGTTTGTTAAAGCTTTCTTATAGCATAGGGAAATTAACTGAAATTCTGTCTTAAAAAAATTATAGCACATTAAGCATGATGCGTTATATAATTGCAAATTGTGGCCAACTGGAGGAGAGGGGAAAGTTAGGACAGATTTGTAGGAAAATAAGCCAAGCTGGAGCTAACTGCAGCAGAAAATTCTGAGGGAAAGGAACAAAGCAAAATACCGTGAAACCCAGAACACAAGGGGTGCAACTACATGAGCTGTAGGAGCCCAATCCCTAAGTGGCCCCATGGGGGGCCATCACTGCTGCCACCGCACTGCAAGGCACACTTGGAAGGGGACAGTCCAAATCATGGATCTGTTCTGTCCCCTTTCTTTGTATGCATGCCCACATCTCGGCTCCCTTACCTTTAGCTCGGTCAGTGTTTGAGGGGCCAGATCTTGGAACCAGGTGCCAGAAAAGGACCGAATAAAAACTAGCTGTGGGCTGCATTTGGCCCCCAGTGCCTGAGGTTCCCTACCCCTGCTATACACCATGTCACTGCTGGGAGAGTTTCCTTTATTCCCCACCAGAGGGGAGCACACCCAGAGAGATTAAAAGGCAACTAGCTAGTATTGGTACATATTAACAAAAGATTAGTAATTGAGTTTCTCACAGCTGGCGGAAGTTCATTGAGGTTTGCATAACAAATGTGGACACTTGCATGCTGATTTCAGAACAGGATAAATTGTATGCAAGGTGGAGAAACTGAACTACATGATAGGCCTTGCAGTTGGCAACTGCTATTAATGAGAATACATATTGCAATTACTGGTTGTTTTTTTCAATTAGGAAAATGATTGTGTTGCTGTACTTACATTAAAACCTTTTGGAAAAAGGAGAGGAGACATTACAGTCTTGGTGTGGCCTTTGGTCTGAACATCCACAAATTCATATTGAAGTCAATGGGAATTGCAGATCCTCAGCAAAACTTTCAGTAGTGGCATGTGTGCATGACCTTTGTGTAGAACTGTCCTTGGTGTCCTAGGGAGCCACTGTGCTTGTGTTGTCAGGAAGGGGACTTCATGGAAGTGTCACTTTCATTGAAGAGAAGGTCTTGGTATGGGTAGGGAGGAGGCAAGAAGTTCATGTCCTGCTTTCACAGCCTAAACACCATTGATATTACAGGCTGACATGCATTGGCTAATTATGGAACTTGCTTCCCCTAGTTTGTTTAAGCCTCAGCCTGCTCATCTTCTGGAGACAGTGCAAGACTTTTCCATTGAGCGAGGCATTTGACAGGCAGGGATAGGGCTGAGGGATAGAGGATTTTAATAGATTTTTATTTGTGTTTTTTTAATACACAAATAAAAGTAATAGATTTTAATAGATTTTTATTGGTAAAGTTTGTAACCCACCATGAACTCTTGGAATTTGATAAATTGTATACACTCTAGTCTGGCACAGTAATGATTACAAGAAACAGTTAAGTCTGTCAGAACAGAATGATTTGAGGCACTTCACAACGGTTTCTTCTGGCTCTGACAAAAATTCATATGAGCCCTTTATGGCAAGATTAACATTGTAGGTGTTTTCTGCTTATGACAGTGGGATCACAATTGGTCCATAACCTCCAAACCTTGTTGAATAAGCATTTATTTCAAAGGAGGTGGAGAAGGTTTGTTCTCTTTTTTACCGATAGCTACAATTTTGCTGTCCTAATATATATGATCAGAGTAACAATATAGCTGCTTCCTGCTTAATTAAGATTTTACTAACATCTGATTAGATGTTTATTAGTCTTGGGTTGCCACACATTTGCAAGTCACTAGTCCTTGACAGTGGCAGAAGTATAAACATTAACTTCAGTTAATTCTACGTAGTTCTCTTTTACACCAAATTTTGGCCTTGGTTACATATGTGACTTCATTGGGCTTATGGGTGTAAACCATTCTTGCTCAATGAAGGAACCTATTTTGCAGGATCTATGTTCTTCTATCCTCCTTTTTTTAGCTGCTGAAGGATTCAGCTTTGATTTGGTGGGTCTTTTCTGACTCCTTGCAAATGAAGGCATGGGGGTGCACCAGGACTGTTCAACCACCATTCAGCCACTGAGGTTGAGGATACTTCAGAGCTTGCTTTCCTTCTCCCGCCTTGTCCTCCAGCTTCTGTGATGGAGGAGGATTTTAGGATCAGGGTACAACCTTCTGAGTATAGGATCAGCTGTGTGTCTGACCCTTTGGTCAATTGTAGGTGTCTGGGAGCACCTTACAAATTCCCTTCTTACATGCTGCATCTGGTCAGCTAATTAGCTGAAGCAAGGGATTGAGTTGGCGGCCCTGCTGTGCTCTTGCTTCATCCCCACAGCTGCAGGGTGGGGACCTTCTACTCGGGGAAGAAGGAAAGCTAAGGGTAGTTTCATAGTTGTGAAATCCCTATGACTGCTCAGCCAATTCAGAGCATTGAACTAGATGGGAAAGGCTGTTTTGCTGGAAGTGTTAAGCTAAGAACATACCGTCTTCCTGTTCCTTTATATATTTGTGTAGTGAGGAGGCCCCAGCCGTGCATTCCATGGGAGTTGGTACACGTCTGTGCCATTGCCAAAAACCTCCAACCAACCCATTGAAAAAGACTTTAGCCAACTGGTGTCCCGAGCCATGCACTCACTAATTTTATCCCTTTGACACCATGCCAATAGGTGGGAATGTTTCCTGCCGTTTAATTACTCGATATATAAAACTTGTTTTTCTAAGTAATTCTAAGGAACTCGAAGACTTATTGGCACTTGTCCTTGTAAATGAGAAATTCCTGACTGGAGATTTGAGGAGGCTTTAGGCTTCTTTTCATGGCATTTCCTGTAGTGAGATGCTATTGTAACATTTTAAAAATCTAAATTATCCATATATGTGAATCTGGGCAGAGTTTGACAGGAACTGCCATGTTGACCTGTTTGCATAGGGGAAATCTGAGTTAGTCCTCAACTCTTCTTTCATTATATAAATCTTTATACCTAGAGAAAATATGCTCCCCCCACCCCCGTACTGCCATTCACCATAGTCGACAGCCAGAATGACCTCATTTCTGGTGGGTTATGCTTTGTACCTTTGTTCTGGATTGCCATCCAGGATGCCTATAAGGCCATGCCATCTAATTTATTCACTTCTACAAATGGAATAAATTGACATTCAGCAGCAGGAGGACCCCGAGTGTGTATCAGGCTCTAGCGTTTAAACACAGCAGGAGTGTTGAAACACTTCAGAAATTCTAACTTTTTATTTATTTACCGTTACAAGTATTTCAGATTACTATAAATACATGAAAAAGGAGTGCCTCTTGTTGTGCCCCCCCCCCCCCGGGTATTCTCCTGGGTATTTTCAGATGTGACACCACCATTGGTGGCCATGCTTACCCCAGCATGACCATTGGCAGTGGTGTCACATCTCCTCCCACCCAATAGATGTTCACCACGGGCGGGAGCAGAAGTAACCCTGGGCCGTGGCAGAGCTTAACCCAGGGCTCCCTGCCAGTGCACATCCTAGGTTAAGCCCTGCCACAATCCAGGGAAGCCTACCCTGGACCATCACATATGATGGCCCACTCCACCTAACCCCGGCTGGTGGCCAGAGCAGTTCCAGGTGGGCATGGTGGCCTGATAGGCCAAAGCAGTTCTGGGTGGGCGCAGCAGCCTGATAGGCTGTTGCACCCACCCATTAAGGAGGAGCACGGGGCCGTGCAAACCCATGTCCATATGTCCCCCAGCCCTGGCTGCCAGAACATTTGTTCAGTGGCCAGCAGGGTTCTCTCCCCAGGCAGGGTTTAAGCGTGCTGGCTCACTGAGCCGTCGTGTGAAAATACTCTGTTTAGTCTGTTTCTTCCCTCTGTATCTTCCCTCAATTCCTGTCTTTGCTATGTAAATAACCCATAAGAAAGCCTAGGGGAGGAACATTTTTTTTTAAAAAGGCATTGAATATTGACACTTGAGGGGAAAATCCAATTTTTGCTACGCAAGTATTAAGCAATATAATTTGGATCCTGTTTTAATTTTCTGAGAAATGGGGCTCTAACCATGTCTCGTATATGAGAAACATTTCTTAGAATTAGTTTTTAACAAAACAGTATCCTAGACCCTTTTAATCTAGGAAGGCATTTTTCCATGTTCATTTTCTCTCAAAAACGCATATGGTGCCATTTAATAGACCTTACACAAATTTTGCTACCTCATCAAGGCTGTGATAGGACCAGAAGATAAAAACGGTTTTATTTCTTAAGTGGAACTGACATCCTTAAATAGCATTAACGCAGAGCGATTTTGCTAAGTACGTAAACACCTGGGATGTGCCACTAGGGGGCTGTGTTGAGAGCTAAAAAAAACAATCTAGGAGAACTTGCCTAGCAGCTCAACTACAGCATCAAAAATAAGATATAAAAGACGAAAAGATCATCTGTCTTTGGGATCTTGTTTATGAAACATGTATGTCAGTGATTGGCTGGGAAATCTTGATGCCCAAGCACTGAAAACTGTCAGAGAAGGTATGCAAAGGGCAAACAGCTGAGATGGAGGCTATCTCTGAGAGAAGCATGACCTATAGTTACTCCAGCAGCGTAGCCCAGAAGACCATTGAGGAGATCACAAACAATCTGGCTGCTGTCCTTGACTGCAGTCTGGAAACTGTAGAGAACAAAACTGAATCCCTCGGGGGGAGGGGAGGCAATATTAAATAAAGTGACTGAAGAACTGCAACACAGGAACCCTGATCTAGAGATGCATCTGGCCTACAGCAAAGTCTTCTCAGACAAAAAAAAGAGGACATAGAAAACTGAGGAAGAAAGAATATACAAATTCTGGGTTTTAATAGGGCAAGAATGCTGTTGAATTCTTCTCTTGTATATGACTGCATACGTTTTATGTAACTTCATGTATAATCCAAGTCCATCCTGACACAATTTAAAAATCTCACTTTCTCCATTGGATAACATGGGAAACTTCAAAACATCGTAACTATTACATGATGGATTTTCAAAATCTAAACTCAGAAATGGACTGCAATGTACACTTTAATTTTCTGACACCTCTGCATGGTAGCACAGATAACTTAAAGCAAACTTTTGTGTCAACAGTAAAGGTGGCAGAGAGGGAGAGACAGGTTCAAATGATATCTTTCATTGGACCAAAAGACAGGAAAAAATCAGTTCTGCCTCCAAAATTCGAAGTCCTATAGTTCAGTCATTACTCAAACGGTCTGTCTGAAATTTGGACAGTTTCTACCCCTCACCCAAGCAATCCTCCCTACAAATTTCACAGTGATAGGATAAGTCATCTCAATTTTATAAGTAGAATGTTTGTCCTTTTCATGAAGAGTGCAAGCCACCTTAACTATAGAGCTGCTTCCATAGCGCTCTAATGTAGTAATAATAAAATGCAGTTTGGAGTTATTAAAAATGACACTTAACCAAGAATTATTATGCACAACATTAGCAAAAATTCATAAAAATGGAAGAGAAGAGAACCTGATGATTTTGCAACCAATTTATACTAGACATTTATACCCATTTTAACCAAATTTTAAAAAATCATGTATTTTTAATCTTTTGTAGAAAAGTCATTTGGAAGACCATTTATGCCTTGTATGCTGAGCAAGGCCTAAATATTCCCCAAACCATGCAAAACCCCACCTTTCTGTTCTCTTATAAGATCCATTTTTCTAATTAACAAAGATGCCAAAATCCTAGCCAACAAGCTGAGTCCTTGGCTGTCAAATAATATACCCTGATCCAGAAGAATTTATTCCTAATAGAGTTTCAGACCACCTGAGAAGGTTATTCAGCTATGCTAGTAGTGCTTCTGTACCTTGGGCTTAAAGTATGTATGCAGAAAAGGCCTCTGACAGAATGGAATTGGAATTTGTTTCAGGCTTTAGAGAAATATTGGCTTGAAAAGAAATTCATAGCCTTTAATTAAAATTATGCAGACATGCCCTCCTCTTGATTAGTGAAGCCGCAGCATAGTCCTTTTTATATTCAGAAGAAAAACTAGACAAGGGTGACCTCTCACCTTGCTTTGTGATCTTACTTTAGAACCACTAGCTTAGAGTAATTTCAGACGTGATGGCCCTTTCAGCCCACCACACTGAATCCTGGACCGGGATCAGTCTGGCCGTCCTTTATACATGCCGGCCTGATTGCAGAGGGGAATCGGGGAGGGGCTGCGTGACGTGCGGCCGCTCGGCACCGCCCGCCCTCAGAGAGACGGGCGGGCACAGCGGCCAATAAGGCCGCTGCTCTTGATCCCGTACCGCAGTCTGGACCATGGTCAGGAATGGGTCAAGGTAAGACGTTACTTTCACCCCATTCCTGATTGTGGTTCGGCTAACAATTCTGGAGGTGAGGCCAGCCTCACCTCCAGAATCGTGGTTAGCTTTGAGCCCTGCCAGGAATTCACCGTGGTGAACATCTGGCGGGGCTCAAACAGATGTTCATGCGATCACAGCCACCACCTGAATCCACTGTGATTCAGGGTGGTTGACTGTGATCCCGTAACGTCTGGAATTACCCATAGTGTATATAGACAAAACCCTAATATTTCTGTGATTCAACTAGGAAGGAGAACACAAGGTCTATTTTATATGCTGATTTATTGCTTTCTCTAACAGGCCTACAGAATTCACCCCATATCTGTTAAACGCTATTGAGGATTTTAGTAGATTATATGGGTATAAAATTAATTATAGTATATCAGAAATTATGGCTTGTGGTGGAGAACCTGCAGATTCCATAAGACCTCCCATTTCGAATAGCTCTGGGCTGGCTTATATATCTTGGGCTTAAGGTAACAGCTCAACTGCATAAATTGATTTCTTTTTATATCTGAGCAGACAGGTTTTTCTATCTCCATCCTGGGCAGGATAACCATTTTAAAAATGAGTATTCTATCAAGATTGTTCTATTAATTTCCAATGATCACTAAAATCTTTCAAGCCAGTTTATTAAAAATATATATTTTTATTAAAAAAAAAAAACAGGGTTACACTGAGGGCATTATGGTTGGCTAAAGTCCAAGTCCATTTTGGACATTCCAAATAGAACACCTACCCAATGTTCCTTATATAATATAGAACCATGGAAACAGAACAGCTTGTAGGTGACATTATGTTGGCGAATTTATTATATGCAAAGAAAGAGAATATATAATTGAGTTCTCCAAAATCCAGTCATGATTGGTTTACCAAATATATGGAATAATACTTAAAACTTTTTTTAAAAAATCATACAATTCTCAGACAAATGCATGGCAGTTGATAACTGGAAACCCTAGTTCCCCTGTGGGCATGAGAAAAATCTGTCTTCAGTTCTGGGAGGCATATGGATTGGATAGTGTCAGAAACCAGAGGAGGTTCTAGCAGCAATTCCTCAGGATAGCAAGCAGCCAGCCCTCAATCAGGCGATGCCAAGATCATCACCAGGTTATGAGGTAGCCTCCGTGGTCCCAGAAGGGGAAGGAGGCACTGGCTAACAGCCAGGATGAGGCCCCTGAAAACCCACAGGGGTCTCTTAGAGAATACAGATAAGAAACTAGCTCTGAAGAAGGGAGACATGCACAGGAGAAGAGGGAGATAAACAACAAGCAGAAGTAGTTCCCTCTCAGTAGGAGAAGGGCAACAAACACACAGATTGAGAAAGCTAGACACAGAGCAGGAAAAGTGTGACACACCGGATCTGGGAGCGAGTAGTACTAGGAGGAGATGGGCGCACACAATGGGCTGAGGGGCAAACACTGAACAGGAGGAGTGCAACGTACATAGAAGGATAAATAGGCCCAACACTACACCAGAGAAGAGCAATGCACAAGGCCCCAGAGAGGGAGGGAATACTATAGCCGCGTATTGAGACCATAACACACTGAAAGACCAGATAGGCACAATGAGAGACAAGTTGGAGCTGGAGGATAGGGACCATAGACACTTGAGGATATCAAGAGAAAGTATAGGGAACCCTCAAACACAGAGGGAGAAATATAGGCAAACATAGGGAAACAGTAAGGAGGACTGTCACAGCCAGGACTCGGGGAAGGACTGTTACCAAATTAGTGCCTAGCAAGGAAGATTCTCGGGCTTTGAAAAGGTACGAGGGAACTATCCCACAGACTGCGGATCAAAAGCAATGACAGGGGAACAGACTAAGGAAACGAGGGGGAGCATAAGATGTAATGAGCAGTGCGACCTGAGAGTTGTAGACAAAGATTGGGTAAATGCATATGGACTAGAACACTGAAGGAAGCAGATGTTCTACTGGCTCCCTGCCACTCCCAGCATGCTTCAAGTACTGCTGGGAGCCGGATTGGATGTGGCCATTAATACAGGGGCTAAAGGGAATTATACGAAAACCTTCATCGTATGTCAACCAACCAGTAGCTCGGGGGCAAAAGACCAGCCCCATCCAAGCCCAGAGCTGGTGTTGCAAGGCCTGACCTTAACAGATGCAGACGGTAAGGGTGGGTGGGGAGGAGGATGGGTTTTTAAATTTCATTTATTCCTTCCTTTTATGTATTTTATATATTTTACGTATATTTTTAAATATTTTAACTTTTGTAAGCAGCCTCGAGCTGCCTAGGCAGGAGAGGTGGGATATAAATGGTATAAATAAAACATTGTTTTAAAGAGGAAAGATCAAGTCAGTGGAAGTCTTGAGAAACACACTACTGCAAATGGATAACAGGGTGTTCTGGTTTTTTGTTTTTGTTTTTACAATTACACAGGTATAGATGCGAAACAATGCAAATAAATCAAATTAGGAAAAACTACTTTGGGCAGAGAGAAAGTGTGTGAGGAACTTTTTAGTATTTTATAACTGTATGCAAGCAGATTCTTTGACATTCCCAGCTCTAACCAAGATTTCTCAATGGTACACACATCTGCAGTCACGAGTTGAATTATCAAAATGACTAGCTGCATTACTTCCATTATACAAGTTCACAGCTAATGACCTGAGACTGACACAGTTCCTTGTTATACAGGGTAGGGGATTTATTTTTCCACAGATCTATAAGATGAGTACAATTACAACTGAGATGTACAAAGTGTTTATGGGAAACTATTTTTTTCCCTCTCCATTCAATGTGGATATGCCCAAAAATTCAACTGTTTTGGGACCAGCTTGGAAACATAATTAGCAATATTTATAAAATATAACTTAAGCTTAAGCCAAAGGAATGTTTGATAAGTATACTGGAAAAGAGAAGTTTTATTATTTTTTGTTGGTACTAGAAAATGTATCTTATCTAACTGGTTTGATGTCTCTTCCCCTACAATATATCAGTGGGTGATGACACAGCAGCAGTTAACATAGACTATATAGTTGAGCAAGGATGGAGAGACTTTTGAAGACAAATGGTTGGAAGTACTGTTGTATTTTGAGGAAAAAAGGACTTGCCCTGCTACCTACCATATCAAGTGAAGGACTATAATCTAGCCCTGCATGTGGCCATGAACTTATTTGTTGTTAGATGCATAGTTAGAAACTAGTTTGTAAATTTATACCACTGTCTAAATTTATTGAGATTTTAATAAACTTTTAAAACTGTTTCTATATAGCACAATAAAATCATTGCATTAACAGTTTGTTCATTTCATGTTTGAGGACTGAGAGTTGGCATTATACTCCAGTGTTGCTGCTGTGTCGCTCTCAACACCAGAATTGACTTATGGAGGTGGATAGACTTCTTTGGTTGTAATGGTGGCTGTAGCCAGGGCCAGCCTTAGAATTTGCAGGGTCTGGGGTGAAGATAAAATGTGGGGCCCCTAGTGGCCCGTTCCCTATCTCCCCATCCCCTTGCCTGGGGCTGTGGAGATGGTAACGTTTGGGGCTCTGCTGGGAGGGAATGGGAGCACCCACACCATGTTCTGATGAAAAGAGGGGCCAATGTGGGGCCCCTAGAAGTAGAGAAAAGAGCAGGGCCTGGGGCAGTCACCCCAGGAATTAATTTTCCTTTTTCTAACTAGTCCTCTCCAGGTGTGGATATCAAAAATTGTCTGTAGACCCGCTGTTCCGAAAGGTACAGACCAGTTCCTGCTTTAAGAATGAAGTGGCTATCTTATAGCAACTTGGACTGCAGTCCAGCTCCTTGTAGTCGCCGGTACAAGGGGATCAACCAGCCACGCTCTGCTGATGCAGCCTCTTGGCATCTGCTGCATCTGTGGTCCAGCACATTCCCATGGAGTGTACTAGTGCCTGAGACTCTGTGCCATGCAGCAAGCCCTGCCCCCATGCAAAATGGGCTAGCCACACCCCTTGCACTAGGCTGAACATGACATCCAGTGCAAACTGAGCTTCCCCCGGGGGAGTCCAGCTGCTGATAGTTAAGGGTTCTGTCATCCCAGGAACCATTGCGTTGGATCCACCTCACCGGTAGGAGCCCACAGGAAAGTCCAGGGGCAGGGCAGACTTGTGACAGGTCAGGTCAGGCATAGGGATGTTGCTCTTCCAGTAATGGCACTGCCACCAGCCCCATCCGGTGTTGCACGCATACACGGGAATACCCCAGTTGGCTACCACTGTCCTTGGAAATCATGGGAGGATGGTGACGTGATGGCAGGAGAGGCATGGAGATCAATGTCCCTTAATAGGCTGTTCAATCCTCCCCATATGAAGCCACTGCAACCAGGGACATATGTGCCCATTTCCCTTGAGCCTGCAGGTGGAGTAGTCACCTGCATGGCTCTCTTGTTGGCAGGATGTCAGGGATGTGAACTGCCAAGCGTACAGGGTCTGTAATTCCCTGTAGTGGGTGGTCACCAGAGCAGGACTGAGCTATGTGGCACAGTGCATCAGGATGCAAGGGGGCTGGGAGCTGGGAAGTTTTGAAGGGTTGCCCATCTACAGGGCAACCCTTTTACCCCCAACCGTGAGTCTTGTCCCACCTGCAGTGGCTACCTAGGTGGTGCTCAAGAGACGAGAGTCCCTACTTGCTTTGGAGGTTGCTGGGGCAGGGTGTATTGAAGCAATGTGGAGGGGTTGCTGGGTCAATCCCACTACTCTGTAGGTGACCCCTTCAAACCTGCCCCCAGCCTCTTGAATCCTGGTGCACCATGCAGCTTGGCTCAGCCCTGCTCTGACAGTCTCCCTTCTCCCAGTCTCTAGACGGTGTGACATTTCCATGCTCCGGGCACTTGCAGGGCTGGCAGGGGGAGTGATCAGAGCCTCACTTGGCTGTTTTGTTGTAGGGGAGTTGGGCCCTAGATAGATCAGTAGATTAGATCGACAGATAGATATCACACACGCACAACATAGTCGGTGCCTCTGCACTCTACCATCCGCGTGCCTCTGCTTGTCTGCACTGCATGTGCATTTACTTGCACACCAGCAAGCTGTCAATCTCTCACGGCAGCCACTCTTTGCCAGATGGATGCAGTGCAGCTGTGACCATGGTGCAAAGGCTGGTCAAGTTCCTAATGCTGGTGCTGCTGCTTTTCAGCACAACTGTGCATAGCTGTATCGTGGCCTTGGTCTCCATTTGTTTTAATGTCATAACTTTTAATGCAGAGGGTGTAAACAGCTTTGGATTAGGTGGGCAGGGGGAAATATCTAATGAACTACAAAAGAAAATGCATTAAGCATTTCCTATGCCATAGCAACAGCAACTGCCTGTTAGCATGTCTAATCCTTTAACCTTTAGTCTTAAACTGTCTATGTAAGGTGAAAAAAACACATCTAGGTGTGGCTGTCAGTCTCTAATTGGTTAAGCCAGTAGTTGCTTGGGCAACTGCGTGTGTGTGTTGGAGGGAGAATCGATAAACTCCTACAAGAAGCTTTCCCCAGATGTATTATTTAACTAAGAGTCCATCCCAAAGATTTGTTTTTTCTATACGACACTTTTATGATGTCCTGTTGGGTATAAGGCACGTGCTCTTGTGTGTGTTAGATGGATTTGGGGTATGATGGTATTTCTCTCTGAACGCATATGAGCCAAAAAGTATATAGAGAAGGTTTCTGAGACCAGGCTGTATGCCTAATTCCAATTCCGCATGGTCCCACTTGTATGTAAACAGCCTTTATTGTAAGGCAGGAACACTTAACGAGTAAGATGTACGTAGAACCCTAATGATCCCTGTCGGCTTTGACTATAAACGGGTTCAAACTGAAATGATAGACAGAGCACCAAAGAGGCTATTTTTCTACTTAAACAGTTAAAGCTGTCAAAGAAGGGTGAAAAATGCTTTGTGCTTTTTCCTGTGGTCTTTTCCTCCAAAAAGCCTGTCGTGCAAGAAGACGAAAAGTGGGGGGGAGGGGTGTAGCAGCCTGGCACTGATCAAGCCCTTGGCTTTTCCATGTTCGTTTGTTTTTATTGTAAGATAAACCTTTCATGTTTTATTGTTATGAAGTTAAAGCCTGGCCTAGAGGTGCCGATCTTTAGTGGAAACAGCTTCAGAGTTAGTGTCCCTTGGTCAGGTGGGAGGCTCTTTGAAGCAACATGTTGCCTTTTTAAAAGGAAATTGAGCATGTGAGAACTTGAACCTGTAAAACTCATCAGCAGCCTCTGCCATTGTTTATCTCTTGTGTAACACTATATAGAATTAAAAGTTAAACATACCATTTGGTTTTGTTTTATTTCCAAGAAAGATTGGTTTCTCCTTCCCTCCTCCCCCCCCCTTTTTTTTTTTTTTTGAGATATACAGGAAATGACCACATAACCACAACTGCTTCCTAGTGGGATGAAGATGAGTGAAAAATTATCTGCCGTAACAGTTTCTTAGCCAGGCAGGCTAACAGCTTCAATGGAGCAAAGGCTTCTGGTTTTAAACTTAAAACCAATATTTACTGGTATAAGCCAGCCAAGGAAAAGCAGACTTACCATAAATATTGGCTTGTATGGATGGAGAGAGAGACTGAACATTCTTGATCAAGACACCTCCATTTGCGGGTGGGGCATTGTTTTCCCCATCTATGGAACATCGTGGGGTGGCAGCATTTGAGGGTGGGCCCAGAGAGCAGAAAACACTCATTCTGCCTTTTTAGTTTTGCCAACTTGCTTCTTTTATAGTAAGTGCCAAATTATTAGGCCACTGCTTCACCCTTCCTCTTGCATTCCCCACAACCACTGGCTAATGCAAATGTTACTTCATTTTCTAGCAGTAGTCTGTAGTCTTCTCTCTCTCTCAGCTGGAATAGGGTGGGGTAAGCAGCCTCAAAGGTTCTCATATTAATTGACATGGTGAGAGAGTCATAATCTCCATTCCCCTGAAACCCAGGCTGGTTGTCATTGTGCAGTACTTGAATTCCAGCAGTCCAGATAACTAGAACCGTCCATCTGGGGGAGCCCAGCCCAACTGCTCCTGAACTGGGGCCATTTATGTAGATTGCTATGCTGCTACTAAGGTGCTAGGCACAGTAGGATTGTCACTTTCCTCTCTATATTTTATTTTTTATGCCGCCCTTCCTACAAGGCTCAGGGCAGCTCACTGTCCACAAAAAAAAAAAAACCCAGTTAAAAACATTAAAACGCATACAGTAAAAACACCCTCCTCCCCCACCCAGAAACCCAACCAAACCCCACCTATCCCTGCCTTCCAAATGCTTTCCCAAATAAAGTTTTGCACCACCTGCGGAAGATAACCAGGTTCAGGCTCAAGTGAATCTCCTGGGGAAGGGAGTTCCACAACATGGAGACAGCAACCAAGAACGCCCTCTTGTGCACCCATGAACAAGGGTGACAGATGGAACCTAATAACACTCTGTCTTTATTATTAAAATGGGTGAGATTAATGTGACCACTGACACATTCCCAGAATACAGGACATGGGAAGAGTGCAGCTGGCTCCGGGCTATGCAACAAGTGCTGAGCGAGGTGTGGGAAAGGGGATGCAGTGGTACTGGCAAAATCCCAGTCATGGGTGCATGTTGGGTGGATCGAAAAGTGGTCATATCCTGGAAAATCCGGTCATTATGGTAACCCTATCACTCTCCTCGCCTCTCCCCCCGGACAGCTGATTCACCTCCAAGTCCACATGCTACCAAACGCCAATATGACTTTAGCGAAGTGGGGGGTGAAAGTGGCAGAGCCGGCAGCGTGTGGAAAATATAGGACAAAAATGCATAAATGACAATGGACAAACCCTTAAAATAAAAAAAAGATTGTCCTGTATAAAAAGACCAATGGCCACCCTAGGTGAGATGGACCAGCCTTGTTACAATAACACACAGCATGGGAAGACTTAAGTTCTGTTCTTAGTCCTAACACATACCTAGTTGGCAGAGGTAATGCATTCTTTTATGTAAGGAATACTTTGCTTACATTATCTCTTCCCTTCCAGTCACCCAAGTGGCATTGATCTTTTTATCCTCCTCCAGAGGATGCTGATTTTTGCGGGGAGGGGTTGTTTACAAGATAGGGAGCTAAGGGGAATTGTAGTGGTTCCAGTGAAGATAAGCTTGGGGTGAGAGGAAATATCTAATATAACTTCAGGTTTATTTGTTTCCCTTGTTTGCATCGTGCTCTCTCAGCACACCCTAAAAAGGACCAGTTTATCACAGCACTGGGAAAGTGGGAGATGGGGTTGACTTACCACATGGAAAATGTGGAGACATTACAGTTGCTTGGGCATTTCATTTGTATGAGACAGAATTTGTCATTCTGTAAATCATTTCTCATTGATTAGCTAACTGTTTGGATTGGCAGGGAGAATCTCTTCTTGGGCAGGAAGTCTAAAGCAGTATCGCTGCATGACTAGCCTTCTAAGTTGGACTGTTCAACGCCTGGTGCTATATGTCCCACTCTTTGAAGTAATCATTTTCAGTTAGTCTTCTAGCTCAACAATCAAACTGAAACAGAAGCATAACCACATATGGTGGGGAAAGAGTTCTTGGAGCCCTAGGTCAGGGGCCAAACAGTTTGTCCATTTGATGAATTCTTCTAGATAGTAATTATCCTTAATAGCATAAACACACTATTTAAATTAGTGCCAGCTGTTCTATTGCAACAGTATAGAAGGCAAACTCTGCTTTTTTTGGTGGGGAGGCAGGGGAAGGGTGCATGTACCAATGCTAATGGTGACCCATGACTGCTCTCCCTACTTAAATATAAACTCAGTTTAACGATGCATCTGAATTGTTATTTTTAGGAAAAATCCTAGCAAATACAAGTTTACCGTATGCAGAAAATGCCTGGAAGTCTGAACAATCTTTTGAAGAGCTCCAAGGAGTACAGATGATTATTTTTAGAGATTCAGACTGAGAGCAGTCACGGAGAATGTGACTCTGGCTGCCTTTGAAACATTCATTTGCTAAGATGTCAGGATCACTTGGCAGGCTGTCTTCTAACTACTTCCCTTACCAGTGCATACTTTGCAAACTTGCCCTAAAACCATAATGCCCTGGTAAAGCAGTTATGGTTGTCATAATTGGATCTATTGAAACTATGTAGTAAAGTGAAAAGAGCTTTCATAAACAATTTTTGGCCTTTCTTCTTTGAGTAACAATTGGGTAACTTGGATTCTTTGAACACAAAAATCATTTTTCTCCATTCAGCCATCCTGTCTCTTAATATGTACTGCTCTTCTGCAACAAAGCGTAACAATTGTTTTTAGAAGTTATTAGCTAATGCAGTCAAGTACAGACCTGCTTATTAGAGCAAAGAGGGTGAATTAGTGGGACTTAATACTATACTATCAACTGGAAATATTGAATAGGCCAGAGGGGCTAAAGAACACCAAATATATTCAGTCCATCTACAAGGATGTAAAGCTATAGGATTTTTGTATGCCTGCTGCATATTCCTCATCCCAGTAGGCTAGATGCCTTAAGTCATACTCCTATAGTGTTAGCACAAGTGGCCCTTTGTAAGCCCTGCTTGCAGCAGGAGTCATTCTTTCGTATAGTATGCCTGCATCTTTACTGCAAGTTATACGATGCAGCTCCACTTCAGATTCTGCCTCTCATCGCTCATTTCTGCTATCTCCCTCGCTAGACAGCAGTACTATGCCTCCCACATTGAGTCCTGCTCCCGGAACCCTCACCGCCTCTTTTCCACCTTTTGACTTCCTTCTCAAATCCCCCTGTCCTTCTCCTCCCTCTTCTCTCTCCGCTCAGGATCTTGCTCTCTTTTTCATCTCTAAGATCGACAAGATCCACCTGGAAATCGCTTCCAAGTCCTTCCCCGCCTCTCTCCTGTCCTCCCTCCCTCCCATCTCCCTTGAGGAAATCTCCTCCTCCAACCCCTCCACTTGCCCCCTGAACCCCCTTCCTTCTCGCCTCCTGACCTCCATGGTTTCTACCGTCGCCCCTCCCCTCCTGCACATCATCAACCTCTCCCTCTCTACCAGCTCCTTCCCCTCTGCCTTTAAACATGCCACTGTCTCCCCCGTCCTCAAAAGGTCCACTCTGGATCCCTTGGAACCCTCTAATTACCATCCTGTCTCGCTCTTCCCTTTTGCTTCCAAACTCCTTGAACTGGTTGTCTACTCCCGTTGCCTCAGTCTCCTCTCTGCCAACTCCTCCCTTGACCCCACCCCCCATCTGGCTTCCACCCCCTTCACTCCACGGAAACTGCTCTTGCTAAGATCACCAATGATCTTCTTATGGCTAAATCTAACCACCCTTACTCCATACTTGTCCTCCTTGATCTCTCTGCTGCCTTTGACACTGTTGACCACTCACTCCTGCCTGAATTACTTCACTCCCTTGAATTCCGGGGCTCTGTCCTCAACTGGTTCTCCTCCTACCTTCCTGACCGCTCCTTCCTAACTCCTCCCCCTCCTCCTCCTCCCTACCCCTCTTGGTCAGGGTTCCCCAAGGCTCTGTCCTTGGCCCTCTTCTCTATCTACACCCTATCCCTAGGCAAACTCATTGCCTCCCACCAGTTCCAATACCACCTGTATGCTGATGACGCTCAACTCTGCCTCTCCACTCTTTCCCTCCCCGTTCAAGCTCATCTCACCAACTGTGTCTATATCTCCACCTGGATGTCTCAACGCCAACTCAAACTGAACATGGTGAAAACTGAACTCCTTATCTTCCCTCCCAATCCTTCCTCTCCCTCTTCCCTGTCAATTGCCATTGACGGGGTCTCCATCCTCCCTGTCCCCCATGCCTGTAGCTTGGGCTTCATCTTAGACTCACACCTTACCTTCAAACCCTACATTGACTCTGTTGCCAAATTCTGCTGCTTCTCCCTCCACAACATTGCTAAGATCTGCCCTTTTCTGTCTGCCTTCTCTGCCAAAATTCTCATTCATGCCCTAGTCATATCATGTCTCGACTATTGTAACCTCCTCCTTGCTGGCCTTCCCCGCTCTCACCTTTCTTCCCTCATCTCTGTTCAAAACTCTGCAGCCAGGATCATCCACCTAGCCCATCGCTTTGACCGTGTGCAACCTCTCCTCTCCCCACTGGCTCCCTCTTCCTGAGCGTGTTCTGTACAAGCTCCTTGTCTTCACTTACAAAGCCCTTCTTACAGCCTCGCTCTCCCCTACCTCTCGGCCCTAATCTCCCTCCGAACCCCTGTTCGAGCACTCCGCTCCTGTTCTATCCTCTCCCTCATCCTCCCCTGCTCCCCCAACCGCCTTCGTCCCTTCTCCCTTGCTGCCCCACACGCTTGGAACTCCCTCCCTGCCCTCGTCCGCCTTGCCCCCACCCTCCACACCTTCAAGTCCCTCCTCAAAACCCACCTCTTCCGCTCTGCCCTTCCTAACTCTTGCTAATCATCCCCACCCAGGATTATCCCCCACCTGTTATCTGTAAACTCCCAATTTACTGTAACCAAGCCAAGAACATGTACCTGAGTTCTCGCATCCTTATGAATGTCGCATCCCTTGTCTCTCCCTCTGTTCCCCCTTCCCTGTCTCCCCTCCCCTGTCTTTAGATTGTAAGCTCTCGGGCAGGGACCGTCTCTATCTTGTTTTTTGTAAAGCACCAGGTAGATGGCTGGCGCTATATAAATGCTAATAATAATTAAAATAAATGTGTGGTGGTGGTTGTTTTTTTGTATTCCACCTAACATTCAAAGATGCTTCTGTGTTGCATGAGTGCCTAGAATTCATAGCTAGAATTTGCTTTTGCATCTTTGCAGCCCTATACTAATATGTGACCTAGCACTAGCAGTTATAACTAAAGCCAGAAATTGCCCTCTAGCTTTGCCTTTTTTTAAAAAGCTGCTTAATCTTGGAGTGTGGGGTGGTTTGTTTTTTGAAATTACAAAAAACAGTTCTCTTCGTTTTTAATTAGAATTCCTCACATGCTGTTTTTTTTTTTTTAAAGTTGGAGGGAAAACTTTTTTTCTTGAGTGGCAAAGAAACTTTCCCCTCCCCCTGGAATTCACCAAGTAACCTCCTAGTGTTTCAGAAATTTTAAGCTGCTCTGACTCTGGGAAGGAGCTGACTTTTTGCTTGCTAATCTGTTTAAATACACTAATGAATGTTGTATATGGAACAGATAAGCAGCCCTGAGCTTTCCTTCATGAAGTATAGAATAACATAAGGCATCTTAAGGCTGCTGCCCTGAAGGGTCACAATGAAGTAGTTAGGGCAGTGAGAAGTACCTGTCTGTTACAATAAGATATTAATCTGCAAACCTAAGAGGAAAGGAACTAGCTTGGTTTTGCTGTGATGGTAGAATCTGATATCCTTGAGCTTTCAGGTATGTTTCTGGTCTACTGGCAGGGGACCACAGCAAATATAAGTTCCACTGAAATTGTGTCCATTTTCTGTTAGATTTCTGGTTTTGTGATATTGTTTAGAATCTCTTCCAGAAAGACATGGAGAAAGTATTGTCATAATCTCCCATGTATTTCTTGTTTGAATTTTCTGTACATGTGTAAAAACACAACTGGGATGCCATTCACACACTCAAAAACAAAGTATGGAGTGGTTTGTTGAAATTTCCCCTCTTCTTTCTTTGCAGGTGCTGGTTTGGGACTAGGAATCGTTTTCTCGGTTATTTTCTTCAAAAGTAAGTGTCTCACTTCTGACTTTTTTTGGGGGTCATAATCAGTAGATAGCCTTCTTTCTTAAAGAGAATCTGTTGAAGCATATACATTTTAATAAATATATATTATTCCAACTCTTTCCTCATTGGTGCAATCAGATTTATGCAAGTGAAATTCATCAAATCTTTTAACTGATGCCAAAACCGGGTCGCTACATATGGAAATCTTGGAACTTCAGCCAGGTGTCCTAACAGAGGCTCAGTTTTTCTAGTGACTTGGCACTAAATGCTAAGCCACGTTTGCAGACATCAGCTTTGTCTTTATTTTAATAGTTCTTTTTTGATAGAATAATCCTCCATTCTTGCACATGTAGTGCAGCACATGCCATTCCTTACTTTAAACCTTTCAAAGTGATGCAGCTTGGCAGGTTCTTTTCATCATTATGATTGAGTGTTGCATGTGCTGAAGTTTGAGAGATTCCTTAATGTGGCAGTTACCAGCAAAATGAGGATGTGGAGAGAAAAAGTACTTAACCAATGACTTTTGTACTTTCAGTCAATCTACATATCTCGTGGCTTTCTTATGAGATCAGACAAAGGTCTCCTCATGGGTTCCTAATTTTGTCTGCAGGTGGAAATTTCCCAGAAAAACCTGGAATTCTGTTTTTTCCTCTGGAAAAGCATGGAAAACTAAATCAGGTTTTTCTGGGAAATGTTCACCTTCAAAAACACAGTGGCAGAGAAAACTAGTAACTGTGCAGACTGGGAACCTTTGTCCTGTGCAGAGACTCTCGAACATTTTTTGGACATGCCTCTCCTTCAGAGATAAATGCACCTTGCATGTTTCCTCTCGGAATCCTCTTGGGGAAGGCTTGCTGGCATTGGTACCTGCTGCTTTAAAGACCACACTTTAGCAGGATGCCAGTTGTAGTGGTGAAGTATTCTCACCAGGGACATTGCTAGCTGGGGCAGCAGCCGTTTCTGGGGAGAGCTCTGTTGGGACGTGATAATCGTGTGGGGAAAGTAACTGGTTTTGATGCAGCTTTTTTGTGCTCCTTCCTGCAGCTATCTGCAGCATATGCCTAGCTTGGCTCCTCCCTCCCTCTGAGTGAGTCAAGTACTTGTGCTCTTTGCCCCCTGTTTGCAAATCACTCCTCCTTGCACCTCATCCCTTGGGGGGGAAAGGGGATATGCAGCATATTTTGAGACTGCTCTCTGGGAACATTTAAGTTGGCTACAAAGGAGCTTCTGGAGAGATGTGGGATTTTACTGTTTCTCTTAATGCTGAACGGCCAACTTATCTGGGAGAGTTACTGACTTCCAGTCTGCTCACCAGATTCCAATTGCAGAACCTCCTCTTAATGCATGAGTGATAAAACCCACCCTGGTTTTAGATTACAGACTTGAGTTTACAGTGTGGACAGAAAAATCCCCATGTAAATCCGGCAGCTGCTAAGATTCACTGGCTTGATGCTCAGTTGGTGTTAATTGGTATGATTTCATTGACTTCAGTGGAGTTACATTAATTAGATCAGTTGAGGATCTAGCCAATTAATTTATCAATACTCTCCTCATAGAGGTAAAGAGGTTATTATTTGTAAAGTATTTTGAAATCCAGAGATGGAAGACACACAAGAGTGTTGTTCAATGTGACTCATCCTGGGATTTGAATTAAACTCAATCCCTATTGCCTTTTTAAATATTTCAAGTTAGTTTCAGCATATTTTGGAATGTATACATAAAACCTACAAACACACACTGCATATTTTAACAATTTATGGTGTTAACAGACGAGAGATTAGCCCGCTGGAGTCTGGGATCACTTCGTGGGGCCCCCATGCAGTCACGACTGGCAGGTTCCACACAATGAACTCGACAGATGGGCAGGCATTCCTCCCCACTGTGCTGAGTCTTTTCCTCCCACATGATCCGTGAGACGTGGTCGCTTCCTGGACCGCTCTAGGTGCTCCAGCCAAGATTCTATGGTCCTGGCCGACCTGTAAATGCATGGAAGCTGTGCACATCCTAACAGACAGGAGGTAGCCATGCATCAGCCTGCATACGCCTGCACACCGGGCTCCACATTTGCTGGGATGCTGCCATGAGTGGGGGCTGCGAGGCGGGTGCAGTGGGTGGCAAGTGCGGGCTAACATCTGGTGGCCACTAATGGACAGGCAGGTGGCCACCCATCTGGAGGGGACTAGATAGAGATAATGGTTTATTACTGGCTGGCTTTCGCCCTTGCCACCAGAAGACTAATCTGGGAACTAATCTGTCTCGTGTGTTTTCACAATTAGAGTTTATAAGCATAGACAAGAAGTTGTCATTTATAGTTTGGGATGTGACTCTGAATAACTCCTTGTTTGGTATCTTTTTATGTTCCTCTTCTTTCTCGTCCCTTCCCACAGGAAAGACATGGCCTATTGCTTTTGGGTCAGGAATGGGATTAGGAATGGCTTATTCAAATTGCCAACATGATTTCCAGTCTCCTTATCTTCTGCATGGAAAGTTCGTAAAAGTAAGTATTGAGGTACTCAGGAATAAATGTAGATGTCCTTCACTGCTTAAATTATTCCTAGTATGCCTTAGAAAACTACTAGCTATGCCTGTAGGTAGAACCACTGATTGCAGTGAGGCTTCGTGCAGGGACCACTAGTGTATTTAGGATTGCAGCGTTAAATAAGCTGGTAATGATAAAATGTAGACCTCTCTCACAGGTAATCAGTATATTATTCCAAGGTCACTTTCCGTATGCTTCCATAAGCCTCTGCAGTGAGAACTGCTGCGAACCAAATATTGCACTGAAACTGCCAAAGTGTGAAACCTTGGATCAAACACGTGATTCCTATGACTTAATCTGGTGTGTTAATGTTGGACAAAGTTAATTACTGAAGGCCTCAAAATTTGACCTTTTTGAATGGTTCTGTCATGACAAACTTCCATTCCACCATGAAGAAATAACAGATAAAAAATTATTTGAGACCTATTTTCAAATGTTTTTTGCTCTCTCTGAAGGAATCTATTGTAAGGAGAAATGTGCTCCCAAGTGTGTGGAACACAACACTCTGTCTCCTGCTGAGATATAAATTGAGGGGAAACCAAACTTGTACCCTCCTCTCATTTGATGGATAAAGTTTTTAAAAGGGACTTTTGGTTTTCCCTCTCAAATATCAGGAATACAGATTCTGTTCTTGGAGGACTAGTCTTAACAAAGTAGCCTGCATCAAATTTTTGCAGTTCACTGTGCTTTAGGGCAATCTGTTAAATATCAACGTCTGCTTCTACAATGGGAATTGAACGATTAGATAAAAGTATAGATCTTTGGTTCTTTACATGCAAGTGACACAGGCCTCTTGAATACAACCCAGTAACACTTTAGGACTGAGCCAAAAGCGGGGGCATCTAACTATGCTGGCATGTGTCCCGTCTCTCCCCCTATTCCCCTGCAAAAAGTACAGAACCTTTGCTGGGCATGCACTTTTTTCTTCTCTTCTTCTTCAAACTTCAATAAAAAAATTAGGCTGAAATTCTTCCAGTTGAAGGGAATGATAAAACACTCCATTAAAAAGAAAAAGTCTGGAAAATACTGGTCTGCTGCAAAATAAAAACCACTTGAGAACGTTGAGTAGAAGGCTGACTCTGCGTCTTGCCTGGCAAGGATTTATATTTGTATTAAAGAATATTCTCTGCTCTGTAACAAGGGTGGTCCCTCTGAGAGTGAGGTAATTTGAGGGACAGTATACAGAAGAAGCGCAGCTGCCTGCGTGGAGCTGAGGACACACAGTTTCCAGTACTGTCTCTCCATCAGTTTTCCCTGGCACAGTCTGAGCACATTTAAAGGGAGGGAAGTTAGAAGGTTAAGCCATCTAATAGTTAATGTCCCTAATTTTCTCCAAAATGGATGGTTATGGCTAACAGCTTCAGGTTTATTCAGTTAAATAACTGCTTGTGGCTAGCAATGTGGAAAACGTTAGTGCTCTTTCACAGATTCGTGTGTTTGCTAGAGAATGGCCTAAACCAGCTCTAACATGATATGATTGATTGGAATGTCCGCCCCTGAATTATCAAAACGAATGAGGATGTCAGCAACCCCTGTTCATCAGATCACTCTTCCCTGAACTGCCCTAAAAGAATGGGAGCTAGATTCTGTCAAAGCTTGATTAGAACATATCTAAGCAGAACCGCTTTTGTTGAACCCAACAGCCATTTTGTGTCTCAGGTTCCACTGCAGTGTCAGGCTTTTAGTATCCGTTAGAATTCTATTGTTAGTGCCTGGTCAAAGTACATGATAAATCTGTCTCGGGCGTAGCTACCATTGGACAAACAGGGACATTCATCCCAGGACCCAATATCCAAGGTAGCTAAGCCACCCTTCCCCCCCCCACACACTTTTTCCCCCTCTTTTTTTTAATTGCCACCTGAGCTCACTGGGGGCCCTTCCAGCTGCTGCGTGGGCCCCTTCACCCTCCCTGCCCACGTTGCAACCGTGGGCAGGGAGGGGCCCCATGCAGCAGTCTGCGTCAGGCCAGGTCACACTCTCAAACCTCATGGCTCAGCTCGCCCTCAGCACCGCTTTGTGGAGGAGTCTTCCCCACCAGTCCGGACCTGGTCTGGGCAGGGCTGACTCTACGGAAGCCCAGCCCAAGCGGGAAGGTGACTGACAGTGACTCCTCTCTGTAACTGAGTGGAACCATTGCTGGGCACCTTCCCACTCCAGCACTCCCCGCATCAAGCCGGCCCAGCCAATCAACCCCTGGCCTCTAGGACTAGTCAGGTGGGCCAGGGCAGCAACGGCACTGCTGCTGCTGGCTGTGCTCAGCCCCAGCGTGTGGGCAGCGAGCCTCAAGGGACAGAATGCACCGTGGGACCAGTTCGCCGCTGGCCCAGAAGACGAATGGGCCTAGCAGCATGCAGTAGACTCTGCAGAGAGCAAGTAAGTCCCGAGCATCAGTAGCCCACTGCCCCTCGACTGGTTGAGCTGGGAGGCACTCCTAGACTGGCCGGCAGCTTCACCACTGGCAGGAAAAAAAGAGGCAGGGGGACCCACGGACGTTTCTTGTCCCTGGGCCCCTCCCAAACTAGCTACGCCCCTGATCTGTCTTGTAAAAAGGGTGAGGAGGGGGTTGTACCCTTCTAAAACTCTGATCATGGAATGAAAGGGTATGACTTTCAACTTTCGAAAGGTCTGCTGGAGTTCATTTTCACCACCAGATTTGCTAGAGCTCTGAACGAGCCGCTTAACTGTCCTTGTGGTTAAGTGAGGCCTTTGTACCGCTTGCCAGAATTGTAGCTCAAGCATATTAACTAGCACTGATTTGAAGAAGCTTGTGGGAACACGTCCTTCGTTGCTGTGATCTAGCATTGCCTTTCTATATACCTTTCACATGTTGGCCCTTAAACCGACATGCTTAAATGTGGATGCTCTGAGCCCAATTTATATAGCAGGAATTCTGTGGAGGCCGAATGACCCCATGAGAGGAGTCTGGCAATCTGGATCTATTTCTGTCTTTACAACCCACTTCCTAGGTGAATATTGTTGCTTTATTTCTCTGTGCTTTAGCTTTTCCAACTATCTGATAGGGCTGAGAATGCCAGCCTGTTGTTTTTTTTAATATGAGATTGTTATGTGGGAGGTACCGTTGCACGCAAAGTATTATGAAACTCTTCTTTCTTTTCAGGAACAATGATGTATAACTAAGGACATCCCAGTGGAAGACAAGGAAAAATTTTGGTTATTCCTCAGGAATACTGAAGTGCCCCTGGAGTAAACCAACGTCCTCCTGAAACACAGTTATTCTTTATATTCCAACACGCTATTTCTGTATCTAAAACAAGTTCTGTTTCTTGTTTTTGTATTCTCTGGACACTGCAAGGAAAGAGCTCTTGGAAATAAATAGAACAAAAGTGGACCCCCTGTGTGTCTGCTCTCTTTTGTGATTGGAAAGGGAAGGACTGTAGGAGCTGCTAGCCAGGTGGTCCCAGCTGTTGAAACTACAGTTTAAGTCCTTCTAAAATGATGGCTGTTGCATATTCCTTCCCACTTGCATGCAATCTCTACCTAGTTTATAGACCTATTCACACTTTATACGCCACCCACTCTGCCTCTGGTGCTCATTCCATTGTTATGATGAGGGACACACATATTTCAAGGTGTCCTTTCTAGGTGTCCCTAGAGCAGTTGTTTTCAAACTTTTTTGAACTGTGCCCCTTCTTCCACTTGTCTGTCATAGCTGTGACCCACCCACCCCATACGCATGTACATTATTCTTACTCCCTCTTCCTTCCCAACCTCTTACTGTTTTCCCCTCTTTCCCTTGTCACCCCATTATTTTGGAGACTGATAACCAGGAACCTGTTTTCACTGTGTCTTTTTGAGTGAAAACACAGTGAACATGGGTCCCTGCCCATAATTCATTGAATATGTGGAACTAGGTGTCTGCCAGCTGGGATCTCTGCCCTCCTCCCCCACAATTTGAGAACCTAGACTGACTGCCTCTAAGGCTTTGGTTCTGTCCAAGCAGACATGATGAGAAGGTGAACACCTAGCTGTGGCTGGCTGCCCTGAGGCTTAGTTACATGTCACACTAGCTTACTTTGGAAGATTAATTTTTCACCTCTGTTCTGCAGAGTAAGTTTTAGAGTTTATATCCAGGGATCACAAGCAGAATGTAAATGGAAAAGTAATCCTATTAGATGATTCCATTGCCGCTTCTGTGCTCCATGAAGATGTCTTATTCTCTGCCATTTCACGCAAGGGGTAGGATATTGAAATGCAGGGAAATTGGCAACTGTCTGAATGGGCAAGGCAAGTGGAACAAGTAAGGGAGTTACAAGGGTTAAGTGTGCGTGAATCAGCGTAAATACTGGGTCTACTAGCTCCAGTCTGATTAATGATGATGTAAGCAATTTTCTGCCCAATAACTGGGTGATTGGGGGGGGGGGCAGGGTAGATCTCCATCGCAACTCCCCAGCAGAAGATACCACCTGCCAACCTCTACTCCCTGGACGTCCTGTTTCCATTGTACTTGCAACTACTTTTCTAGAGGCAGCAGCTTTGTATAACACAAGACAAAGATAGTGGCTCTTAGAGTGCTAACAAACAAGACGATAGCTCGCTGGAGACTGGGTTAAGTCCATGCAGCCCCCACTCCCATGTTTAGTGTGTAGACCCTAATAAATGGGCAGCCCCCTGTGTGTACTGTGTTTTGGGGCAGCCCCCACGCACGGGTTTAGCGTGACAAGTCTACCAGAAGTGCAGGGGTTCTCCACCCACCAACCCTCCCCTTCACCATATCCCGCCCCTATAATGACTTACAGCTGTGGCAAATCCAGAGAACAAGAAGCTGCATCAGCTGTGTCTTCTGGACTATTATGTCTCTGGGAAGTGGTCCAGCATGTGCTCTCCGTACCCACCTATGAAGGCTTATACCTGCCAGCATTTGGTGACTGGAAACAAACTTGCTTTGAACAGAATACAGATTTTGAGTACCTATAGTGAAAATTGAAAGTAAACATGAAAATGTAAAGCACCTTTGCAGGTTGTCACCACCTGGTTTCTCGCATTCACAGCTCGCAGCATGGCAGGTAGCAGCACATAGTTTGAATAAGGTCTTGCCTGCTGTGGTGTTGGACAACATGAGGCCTGCTGCTCTTGGCGCCCCTGTCTACCCCCTGAAGCCTTGATTCATGAAGGCGCACAGTGTTGCCCGCACCCTAGAGCAAAGGTACTTTAGCTGGCAGCTCAGCACCACCTGATCTCTTATGAGAGGGCTTTGGGACTTTTAGGCTTTTAAAGCAGTGCTGGAGATCAATAGTTGCTAGTTTCCAGCTAGAGACCGCTCTACTGCTAACCACCTGTGTTCTCCACAACATCTGCAAGACTGGCAGAGCTGCGTTGGAGAAACCCCTGCCAGTTAGCTCCAGTGCCCCAGTGCCCTGTGAACCGAGCAAAACGGTATACCCAGAGAGATCCAGGACACCTTGTACTGACACCAGCTGCAATGCTATCCCCCACCGCACCCCCATCAGCGACAGTTTGAGCATCGATTAACTGTTTTAAATGATCTTTTTGTAATATCAATGAAGCCTTTAAAAATGTTTCCTGTATGTGACTGTTTTCCTCTGGCTCATCCACCAGCACCCAACCTTTGCCTGTGGCTTTCCCACAGTAGTTCCCTTTGCACCCAAGCTTTTCCCTGCTGGGCGACTATACCCCCACCCCCGTCACTCTCAAGTGCATGGCCAGAGGATTCCCACCCCCTTCCAAGCCCCAACCTCCAAAGCAGCTTATCCCTACTCCATACTGCCATTCTCCAAGTCTCTCTCACGTCCCTCCTTTGCTGGAAGAATGATGGAAACCATAGATCATGAAAAATCAAAGAACTTCATTTTAAAAATAAATTTTAAAAAAATCTAAACTATTTCTTATGCCTGCTCCTTTTGGGGGCAGCTGGGTGCAGAGAGGACTTGCGTAGCTTACCGGGGGAACCAGGGTGGGTGGGCAGTTTCTACGTAGGGGGGCATGTACTGCTAATGGGAGTTACAAAATGGCACCTACCCCTGAGCAACAATGTTTGCAGTCATGGCAGGAACATGCTCAAGCAGGGAGTTCTGGAGCTGAATGATCTGGGACAGGCTGCTTTGCATCTGTGCCCGCATCTTGCTGATCTCCTTGCTCACCTCAGTCATGCTGTTCAACCACTCAGCGCTGCCAGAAGCGGGCCCAGTGCCTGTCGTCCTGTCAGCAGTCCAGGTGGGCATCAGAAGTAAAGGTCTTGCATTCTGTGACATCCTGCTGCACTAGCTACCTATGCTCCCTGGCTATGCCGTTAAGTGTCCCAAATCTCAATTGCCCACTGCGTATTCTTCCCAAGCACTCCTTGCCAAATGCTCATTGTACCACTGTCTGCGGACCCGAGATCCTGGTTCCACATGGCACTTGTGACAAGGGGTTCCATCTACGCCTGTTTTCCTGGTAGATCTGTAACAAGGAACAGTTAGGCCATTAGTTCAAGACCACCCCACCCACCTTTCTGTCCTGGTGTTTCAGCCCTCTGCCTGCCTGAAAGGAAGAAGGAATGAGTACCTGCCCTTTGCGGCTGCTGGGGCAATTGCTACAGTGGGATCCCAGTGCCACGCAGTTCTGTGATCACTGCAGAGGGGTGAAGAACGTACAGAAATCAGCCACTGCCATTTGCACCCTCCCCAGTGCCAGGCCACAGGCGTGTCATGGTACCTTCCCATCTGCTTCACACCTACTGTTCCCATTCTGTGGGACTGTGTACTGGGCATTTTCCTGCTGCTCCTCTGTGTTGTCCTGGCCACCTGTCAACACAGGAAACAAACAATTAGATAAGGGTAAACAAAAGCCTTTATCCTACAGCTGTGTAAATGCAAACACCCACCCACATGCATTAACTTACCATTCTCCATCACCACCACCTTCTCTACAAAGGTGGAATTTAGGCACTCTGTGCCTTCGACCAGAACTTCAGGTGGCTCCTCAAACAAGGGCTGGCTCTCAAGCTCGAGGGGGTACATCACGAGTGTCATGGTGTCCATGTCTGCATTGAGCCATCTGGCTTCAAGGTGGGGACAGGCATGGAGAGATGTCTGCCTGCAGTTGCAGCTTCTGATTGGGAAGCGGGAGAGGCTGCAGCAGGAGCAGGCAGTGGGCGAGCTATATCCACCTGCTTCTGGCCCCTCAAGAAGGCGCAGCCATACAGGCAGGATACAAGGATGGCTCCATCCACACACAGGAATCATTCAAGGAGCTCTTAATAGGGTGATGTTTACTTCCCACAGCTGGTGACGAAGTCCTGGATCTTCTCCTCAAGTTCTTGGCCTGCTGCTGGCACTGGTTCATGTCCCGGGTGTAGCCTTGCTGTGCCATTTGGACTGAGATTTCTTGGAACACGGCTTTGTTCCTGTAGCACTTTAACAGGACATATTGGGTCTTTGGCTCCAGAAAGCTGTTGAACAATGAAGGCCTTGGTCTCTTTCTTCATCCAGGGAATGCAGCATTAACATGTAGCTTGGTAGGAGGAGAGCGGCTATGATTATGAAGTTGTGCTGGTTGTTGCCTGTCTGTTGGTTTGAGCCATTGCCCTGGAAAAAGCAAGTGTATGTATTACCAACCCAGAAGATCTGGGAGAATGCATGTTTGAGAATGATGTGGTGGGCTTTGAAGGCAAATGTTATGTGCGCCCGTGAGAGCGAGAATGAAGATAGGGGTCGGAAGTGGTTGGTCTTTGCCTGCAACTCTCTATTGCTGTTGGACCTGTACGTATGTGAGACTGCATGCAGCCGTTGGTGCACATCAGCCTTCATTTGCCTGCATGGTGGGCTCCGCATGCTCTGGGACCCCACCGTGTATGGGAGCAGCATGTCCGATGGTGAATACCTAATACACGAGCAGGTGGGCACCCATCTGGTATGGGCTACTATCTCATAACTTCTTGCCTTTTGTGTGTGATCTGTGGTATGGTAAGGGTCCACCTCAACCGGGCATCCCTGTGTAATAAAGGAAGAACGGTAGGATTTATTCATCACCAATTCTTCCTATCCTGATTTATTTTTACACCCATGCTAAAGCTTGGTGCTGCTGTTTTCTCTATTGGAATTTTTTTCCTGCTCCATGGTGAGCAGAGCAGAGGAAATAAAAATAACAAATTTCTCTCCAAAAAAGACACAGAATGGAAAATACAAATTGCACAATGCTTTTTTAAAAAAGAAGCTTGCCAAAGCATACAGAGAGGGGTAGGGGGACTGATGAGGGGACGGAGATCAGAAATGTGGCAAACAATTGTCCCACATCATATTAAGCAAGAGCAACTGGAATTGCTGTTGTATGCATGCTATACTGCTAGTCAAGCACCCTCCACTGCCATTCCTCCCTCCAAAAATACAAAAACAAAAAATCTCCTTTGGGACTTGAGTGCAATTCTCTCACACTAAAGAAACATGCTGAGCTTTGCCCAGAATGAGCTGTAGCCTAGAGCGACAGATTCTTGGGATAAAATAGCTTTAATGCCAGAACAGTATTAGATACCATCCAGCACTATTGCTTGAGCATGTCCTTGTTTTTTCCATCTCCACCCTTGCTGAGCGGTATTTTTCAGGTCCAAGCAGTTCATTGGAACCAGTATCTTTGTTTTTCCCCTTTCCAATTTTGAATCATTTTATCTGGCCCCAATTTTTAATTTGAACTGTGTACTTTGGAGCCAAAGCTGCTCTGTGGTTTGGAGCAAGTTCTGTGTGCACATCAGCATGAGAAGGCTGGGAAGACAGTGGGTTTGAGTTAGAGGGGAGAGCTTCAGGCTGGGCAAGAGCACAGAAGGATCTAAACCAAGGAAAAGCTGCGTTGCCTTAAAATATTATTTTCTGCCAACATACAAGTAGCTAATGCTGTGCGTGGGTTTGAATTGGTTTAAATAGCGAGGGTAGGAGCATAGTCGCTGCTATACCGGGTCAGACCAATGAGCCATTTAGTCTACAATCCTGTGTCCAGTAGCAGCCATCTTTCTTTGCTACAGAGAAGTACGCACACAGGTCATACACTCATACAGTGATCTCGTTGCAGTCAGACATCTCATCCCCTGACTTACTTGACTGTTAATAGACCCTTCCTCAATGAATTCTGAAAAGGCTTTGAGTCTCCATCAAAGGATGGGTTATCACAATCTTTTTTTTCTGGATGAAGAATGAATTAACCCACTTTATTATTTCTGTAGCATGTTCAGTGTGTACAAAGTGCTTTACAATGCTTATCTGTTTTAGGCTTATTTTTAAAAGTTTTAAGGTAGGATGTGGGTGGGATATTTATTTATTTATTATCTATTTATATTGAAATGTATTATTTATTATCATTTATATAATATGGTCCCACATGATTTCCGCTACCACCGCAGCCCCACTGCCACCGGGACCCCGAACCAGCGCCGGGAGCCAGGTAGGCTCGCCCTGATAGGAAAGGGAGCTGAGGCCCACCCCCAGGACAGCTGTTGTCCCCCCTCCATTGCAGGAGGGGTGGGGACGGGTTGGGGGCTCCTTCCCCCCCAGGTGACTTCCGGTGGGAGGGGGGTAAAAGGGAAAGTGGCCTGGTGTAGGTGCGCGGCCTGCTGTGCGCGCCTGCAGCTAAGGGCCACGCCAAAGGGCCCTTGGGTGCGGCCCTTAGGTGAGGGCTGGAGGAAGCTGGGCATGGGCTTTTATAGGGTAGGTGGCAGGGATATATAGTAAGGGGATGGGGGAGGATGGAGGGTAATATAGCTCCCCCCTGCATATGTGGGGGTGGGGAGGGGACTGGCTTGGGGAAGGTTGGGTATATGGCCCCCCCAGTGAGAGAGGGGGGTTTGACCGAATAAGGGATGGTGTCCCAGTGAGAGGGGGGAGATCAGGGGAGGGGGGAGAGGGTTTTGGAGGGTGGGGAGAAGGGAGGGGGGAAGGGGTTAGGCGGGAGGGTGTTTCCTCAGGGTTCCGGCAGGGCGACCACTGGGGGAGGAGGCCGTGGGGTGTCCACAGCCATCAGGGTCGTGATGGGCTGGAGTAACTATGGTCTCTCTGGGAGATGGAGAACAACTGTGGGGAGGGACAGGTATTTAGTTACCTGCCTGGAGGGCTGTGCAGAGGACGGGAGCCCCTGGTCTGGAACTGTTGCTGCTGAATGCGAAGTTGGTTGGTAATAAATCAACGGCGATTTGGGAGTTGATACTGGATCGATCGGCCGACCTCATATGTATTACAGAGACCTGGCTGCACAATGAGCTGGGGCTGATATTGGCTGACCTTGTTCCAGTTGGGTACTCTGTGCAGCACCAGCTCAGATCAGAGGGGTGATGAGGTGGTGTAGCTGTTGTTTTTAGGGATACTTGGTCTGTGAGGCGGGATCCTGTTCAGACCATCTTGGGCATGGAGGGGGTCCACTTTGTGATCGATTTGGCAGGAGACAGATTAGGGTTGCTTTTGGTATATCGCGCACCTACCTGTACCGCAGCATCCCTACACACTCTAGTGGAATTGGTATCAGAGGTGGTCTTGCGATCCCCAAAGACTCTGGTCTTGGGGGATTTCAATATTCACGCCAATGCCAATTTAGGGGGAGCAGACCATGAGTTCATGGATGCCATGACAACCATGGGACTGTCTCAGAGGGTTAAGGGCCCGACACATGAGTGAGGACACACCCTTGACCTGATGTTCTGCACCAGCATTGAGGTGGGGGATCCGATGGTGGGGGATGTAATGGCTTTACCCCTGTCGTGGATGGATCATTACCTTCTCCGGGCCAGTCTCCTGGTGCATGTCTGTCCCTGGAAAGGTGCAGGGCCAGTTCGTTGGGTCTCCCCCCGGAGACTTATGGAACCAGAGAGGTTCCAGAATGCTCTAGGGGAAATGCCTTCCAATCTTGATGATTGTTCACTTGATGACCTCATAGCCTTCTGGGATAGCTTGTTGTCTGAGGCTATCGCCCGAATGGCTCCCAAGCATCCACTTCCAGAGAGCCGACGGTGGGGGTCACCGTGGTTCACTGAGGACCTGTGCCAGATGAATCAGGATGGATGGCGGTTGGAGCAATAGTGGCGTCGAACTTGCACTGAAGCTGACCGATTGCAGCATAAAGCTAGTTTAAGAGCTTATGCTGTTGCGGTGCGGGCAGCAAAGAAAGAGTGTTTTGCTGCCCTCATTGCGTCTGCAAAGTCACATCCAGTGGAGCTTTTCTGGGTGGTGCAGAGGCTGGTCAGTCCTGCCTCTCTCCACCTTGAACTGGAATTTTCCAGTGCCCGCTGTGACATGTTTGCTGACTTTTTTGCAGATCAAATCACCCAGATTCACCATGATCTTGATGCTGCACTTATGACAGTGGACGTATCAGAGGTACAGCAAGCCCCGCCATGTCTGTTGTTGTGGGATCAGTTTCAGTGGGTGTCACCCACTGATGCGGCGGATGTCCTTGGGACGGTTCAGGTCACCTGTTGTGAAATAGATCCATGCCCATCCTGGCCGGTGAAGGTCAGTGGGGAGACGTTAGGGCCGTTGCTGGTTGGGGTGGTCAATGCCTCCCTTAGGGAGGGTAGAGTGCCGAGCCATCTCAAAGAGGCGGTGGTGCGGCCTCTGCTCGTGAAGCCATCCTTGGACGTTGACTCCCTGGGCAGCTATTGGCCAGTCTCTAACCTTCCCTTTTTAGGGAAGGTTATTGAGTGGGTGGTGGCCCGGCAGTTACAGGGGCATCTGGACCGGGTCGGTTTTCTTGATCCTTCAGTCTGGTTTTCACCCTGGGTTTGGCATGGAGACTGCACTTGTGTTGTGATTTGGATCAGGGCAGATCCTCAATTTGGATCTGTCGGTACCGTTGATCACGAGACGTTGGTGGCAAGGTTGCGGGACCGGGACAGGGTGAGTTGAATTGTTCTTGAATGGTTCCGCTCATTCCTGGCAGGGAGAACTCAGCGGGTGGTTCTTGGGGAATGTACGTCATCTCCCCGGAATCTCATGTGTGGAGTTCCGCAGGGTTCTATTCTGTCCCCTCTCCTGTTCAACGTGTATATGCAGCCTCTGGGTGAGATCATGAAAGGGTTCGGCGTGCGATGTCATCAGTACAACAGTGATACATAACTTTACCTCTCGTTTTCTGGAGACCCAGGCCCACCTGGTGCTTGGTAGCTGTGGAGGACTGGATGAGGATGAGCCATCTGAGGCTGAATCCCGACAAGATGGAGGTGATGTTGGTGGGTAGAGCTGAGGGGGTGGTGGCTCCTGTCATTGGTGGGGTCTGCCCCCCTCTGGCTGCTCAGGTTCGTAGTCTGGGAGTGCTCCTCGACCCGCAACTCCACCTGGAGTGTCAGGGGGAAGCTGTGGCGAGGGGAGCATTTCACCAATTGCATCTGGTGCGGCCATATGTCTCAGGCTCAGATCTGGCCATTATCATCCATGCTTTCATTACCTCTCGACTGGACTACTGTAACGTGCTCTATGTGGGGTTACCCTTGACGACGGTCCGGTGGTTGCAGCTGGTGCAGAATGTGGCAGCCCACCTCCTAACGGAGACGGGTCGCTGCGAGCACATTACACCTGTGCTCCGTACTCTGCACTGGCTGCCTATTGGCTTTCAGACCCAATTCTTTTTCTACTGACCCAGACCCTGCTATCTCGTTGATTTCCCAATGTTTGGAGGCCATGGCGGAGTGGATGCGGCTGAGCAGACTGAAGCTTAACCCCGACAAGACGGAGGTGATGCTGGTGGGGAGAGCGAAGGGAGTGGTGGCCCCCCTGATTGGGGGGGTTCGCCCTCCTGTAGCTCTGCAGGTTCGGAGTCTGGGGGTGATATTGGACGCAGATCTGCGTCTGGAGCGGCAGGTGGAGGCAGTTGCTAAGGCTGCCTTCCGCCAGCTATATCTAGTACGTAGGCT
>QEPC01009285.1:3324526-3339370 GCA_003113815.1 Sphenodon punctatus
GCTGTGGAACTCCCTTCCGGAGGAAGCTCGCCTGGCCCCTAGCCTGCTAACATTCCGGCGAAACTGTAAGACCTGGCTGTTCGCCCAGGCCTTTGGGAGGGAGGGTGAGTAGGGTGGGAGGTTTTAGTTCCCCCACCTATTTTAGAGTGGTTGTCTAGTCCTGTAAACTAATTATTTTTATAATATTTATGGTTATTTTAAATTGTTTTTATTGTATTTTAAAGATTGTTGGAAGCCGCCCCGAGCTGCATGGCAGGAGGGGCGGGGTAGAAATTTATAAATAAATAAATTCAAGGAGTTGGTCGTGACCTATAAAGCCCTAAATGGCTTGGGTTCTGTTTACCTGCAAGACCGCCTCAGGTCATTTCACGGCCTTGCAGTTGGCCGGGGGTGCCCAACTGAAAGTCCCCCTGGTATGCCGGGTGGCGACGGCAGAGAGGGCATTCTCGGTGGCCGCACCTCGGCTGTGGAATTCCCTCTTGTTGGAGGCCCGTCTGTCCTGTGAGCTCCCTTCTTTCCGTAGATGATGTAAGACCTGGTTGTTCCGCTGGGCCTTCAGGAGAGGGGTGGGGTGGGGGTTTATTTGCCTAGCTGCTATTTAATTTTATGTGTCCATTTTTATATATTGTAGTTTTTAGTTGGTTTTATTAGTGTGTTTTGTGCTGTGCGCTGCCCCGAGCTGTCGAAGTGCAGGAGGGTGGGGGTAAAAGATTTTGTAATAAATAAATAAATAAAATAAAATAAATTTACCCCTGTGAAAATTTTACACCCTGTGAAGGTGATTGTGCTTGGGGATATGGGTGGAAGGGGTGTGTTAGAATTCCATGGGGGTGGGGAAGTTGGAGGTAAGGGGACTCGGGGATGGGAAGGATTGGCCAGGTCCCCCTGTGAGGGGGGTTATGGGCATGGTGGACAAAGGTGGGGGGAATGCCCTGGCTTCCCTGTGAGAGAGGGGGGTAGAGGCACTGGGGAGGTGGGTTGTGCCATTACCCCCTTGAGAGAGAGGTGGGTGTAGGCACAGGGGGTCAGGGGTGGTTGGGGCAGGTAAGAGTGCCTCAACCTGCTAGTGAGAGGGGGATATGGGCAGGGATGGGGAGTGCCTTGGCTCCTCTGTGAGAGGGGGGACTTGGGTGCCCTCCTATGGGTTCCCACTGTTCTCTTGTTTGTTCGACGGGCACGCAGGACAGAGGTCGTTCTCGGTTGCTGCCCCGATGTTGCTCCCCCTGGAAGTCCATCTGAGTCCGGGCCTGAGCATCTTTTGGAGGCATTGTAAAACTTTTCTTTTTGGTAAAGCATTTGCTGGGTGGGAATAGAGAGAGGGATAATGTGGCCAGTGGTTGTTGGGAAGTTGGATTTTTTTTGGGGGGAGGGGTATTTAAAATGTTTTTAAATAGTATTTTGTAAGCTGCCCTGAGCCTTCAGGGAAGGGCAGGTTATAAATGTCAATAAATAAATTAAATAATGTAGGTCACCCTCATAACAACCCAGTGAGGAAGGTGATGATTGTTCCCATTTTACAGATGAGCTGTGGCTGGGCGAGAGAGGGTGTTAATAGGATAGCCCCCTACGAGTGGATGTTTCCATGATTGTCAGGATGACAATCTGACAATTGTCAGGATGACCCATCACTCACCCACCACCTATGGCATTGGCTCAGAGAATGTGGAGCCTGCCATGTTGGTTAACATTGCTGGCTAATGTGTGCCTACTTGTTGGCGTGCTGTCTCTTAGGTTGTGGAGGAGTTGGTGTGTGTTTAGGGAGGAGTAAGTGACAGGTTGCAGCTACCGTTGCTGTGCTAGAACGTGGGTGGCTGGAGAGCAGAGTTGAGGCTGGCTTGGATGTGAATTGATGGCAAATCAACTCAGATTAGATTTATGCCTGGGAGAGATCTCTCTTTGCACAGCATTTCTGCACTGGTTGCCTATAGCATTCTGGGCACAATTCAAGGTGCTAGTTTTGACCTTTAAAGCCGTAATTGGTCAGGGTCCCATACCCTACCATATTCCATCGTGGCCCCTATGGTTGGCCGCGGGTGCCCTCTTGCAGGTTCCATCTGTTGCCCTTGTCCATAGAACAGGGGTGCACAGGAGGGCGTTCCGATCTCAGTTGCTGCCCCAGTTTTATGGAATTCCCTTTCTCTGGAGGTTCGCTTGATCCTGAGCTTGAGAATCTTCTGGAGGTGGTGTAAAACTTTTATTTGGAAAAGCATTTGGCAGGTGGGGATGAGGGTTGGTTGGGTTATTGGGTAGGGTGGGAATCTTATTGATTTTACATTTCTTATATCCCACAACCCTGCTGCTCACAGAGCAGCTCACGATGGCTCACAATCAACACTACATGATTAAAACACACGCACAATTTAAAATTCATTAAAATATCCTAAAAATACTAAAAATATACTAAGGGCAGAACCAATCCCCCACCCACCCTACCAGTCTCCCTCTCCAAAGACCCGGAGGAACAGCCAGGTCTTACACTTTCTTCGGAAAGAGGGGAGGTCTGGGGCTAGGCGGGCCTCCATCAGGAGGGAATTCCACAGCCTAGGAGAAGCCACCAAGAACGCCCTCCCCATCATCATCAGCCGGGGGACTTTGAGTCGGGTATCCCCAGCTGACCACATGGGCTACAATACAACCCGGGGCCTGAGGCGGTGCCGCAGGTAAGCAGGGCCCAGGCCATTTAGGGCTTTCTAGGTCATTACCAACACCTTGAATTGGGCCCGGAAGATAATGGGCAGCCAGTGCAGAGAATGGAGCACTGGTGTAACATGCTCGCAACGACCCGTGCCTCTTAGGAGATGGGCCGCCACATTCTGCACCAGCTGCAACTTCCAGACCATCCCCAAGGGAAGCCCCACATAGAGTGCATTATAATCTAGTCTAGAGGTAATAAAGGCATGGATGGTGGTGGCCAGATCGGAATCCAAGACATATGGCCGCAGCTGTCCCACCAGATGCAACTGGCGAAATGCTCCTCTCACCATAACCTGCACCTGGGAATCCAGGCGGAGCTGTGAGTTGAGGAGCACTGCCAGACACCAGACCTGAGTGGCTAAAGGGGGACAAACCCTGTCAATGACAGGAGCCACCCCCCCTCTGCCCTACCTACCAACATCACCTCCGTCTTGTCAGGATTCAACTTCAGATGGCTCACCCTCATCCAGTCACCCACAGCCACCAAGCACTGGGTAAACACCAAGACTGCCGGGTCTGGGTCTGCAGAAAAGGTCGGAGAGGTAGAGTTGTGCATCATTGGCAAACTGATGACAACGCATGCTGAACCCTCTCACGACCTCACCCAAAGGCTGCATATACACATTGAACAAGAGGGGGGACAGAATAGAAACTTGAGGGACTCCACATGTGAGGTCCCAGGGAGATGAAGTCCACTCCCCAAGAACCACATGCTGACTTCTCCCGGCCAGGAATGAGCGGAACTATTCAAGAACAATTCCACTCACTCCAGACCTGTCGCACAGCCAAGCCACCAACACGTCATGGTCAATGGTATAAAATGCTGCCGACAGATCTAATAGAATTAAAAGAGATGGTCTGCCCTCATCGAATTCATGGCTCAGGTTGTCAACCAAAGCCACAAGCGCAGTCTCTGTGCCAAACCCAGGACGAAAGCCAGACTGTGAAGGATCCAGAAAACTGACCCGATCCAGATGCCCTTGAAGCTGCTGAGCCACCACCCATTCAATAATCTTGCATAAAAAGGGAAGGTTGGAGACTGACCAATAACTGGCAGGGGAGTCAATGTCAAGAGATGGTTTCTTGAGCAGAGGCCATGCACTCTTTGAGGTGCCTCGACACTCTGCCCTCCCTGAGGGAGGCATTGACAACCCCTGCCAGCAGCAGCCTTAATGTCTCCTGGAAGGCCTTAACCAGCCAGGACGGGCATGTATCTAATTCACAACAAGTGGCCCTAACTGCCCCAAGGTCATCTGCCGCATCAACGGGTGACACCCACTGAAATTGATCCCATTAAATCATACAAGGCGGGACCTCTACTATCTCCAGTTGACTCACTGTTATAAATGCAGCTTCAAAATCATGGTGAATATGAGCGATTTTTATCCACAAAAAAGTCAACATAGATGTCACAGCGGACACTGGAAGATTCCAGTTCCAGGCAGAGGGAGGCTGGACTGACCAGCCTCTCTACCACCCGGAAAAACTCTGCTGGACGTAACTTTGCAGATGCTATGAGGGTAGCAAAGAATTCTGTCTTTGCTTCCCGCACAGCTACAGCATAGGCTTTTAAACTAGCTTTATGCTGCAATCGGTCAACTTCAGCACGAGTACAGTGCCACCGTCACTCCAACCGCCGTCCCTCCTGCTTCATCAGCCACAGGTCGTCTGTAAACCAAGGGGACCCGCGTCATCGGCATTCCGGAAGCGGACGCCTGGGAGCCATTCGGTCAATGGCCTCAGTCAGCAAGGTATTCCAAAAAGCAATGAGGTCATCAAGCGAATGGTCATCGAGATTGGGAGGTAATTCCCCTAGAGCATTCCAGAAACTTTCTGGTTCCATAAGTCTCCGGGGGTGAACAACCGAACTGGTTCTACAGCTCTCCAGGGCCAGACATGCGCTAGGAGACTGGCCTGGAGGAAATAATGATCCGTCCATGACAAGGGCAATCCCTTACCACCGGATCCCCTGCCTCAAGGCCAGTGCAGAATATCAGGTCAAGGGTATGTCGTCCTCCATCATGTGTTGGGCCCACAACCTTTTGAGGGGAGGGAGTGTTGTATTGTACAAACTTTTATTGTTATTGTAAGCTGCCCTGAGCCCTTGTGGGAAGGGCGATGTATCACTCCACCTCAGCCTCTCCCTCTCTGCCTTGAAATGACTGCACAGGGCTCACAAGAGTAAGAGCTGAGCTTCCCCAGTTGTTAAAGTGTCTGAGGAGGAGGGGATGAAAGTGGAAGTGCCTGGCTTCCCCTTTTCCCTATTGCACCTTAGGGAATCTCCTCCCTGACTCCAGTCCCCTTTGTTTGTTAGGTTTGGCACTCTCCGTATGTGTCACAGGAGTGAGTATGAAGGAACCAATAGCCAAAGGATGACGGGGGAAGGGGTCCGGGGTACCCAGGAGGGGGGATCACCAGGAAGGAAAGCCTCTGTCAGTCTCCTGAGTCTGTCGAGACAATTCTCGTCCTTGCCACCGGGTAACTCGGCCTCAGAGGAGGGGACTCATCATCAAGGTGATTCTAGTGAGAGAGGGAAGCACCTGAAGCTAGAGAGGAACCGGAAGCCTTAGAAAGCAACCAGAAGTGATACAGGGAAAGGGGTGCAAGATAAGGACCGAGCAAGAAGGGCATCGGGCCAAGAAGGAAAGCCAGCTATGGGGAGAACTGGGCAAGGCAAGGCTCAGGAACGACGGGCGACCAGGGGGGAATTCGGACCCAAGGGGTAAGGGGAACCTTGCACATGGGAAACAGAACAGGACAAGGGGAGGGGGACCCAAGACCCGGACAAAACAGAGCTGGGCAACAAGGGGGAGGGGAACCCTAGATTAGGACAAGGGGGGTAAGCCAGGACAGGGCACCAGCTAGGGAGTGGGGTTCTGGCGATGCAAGGGATCTCAAGACTAGGGAGCAAGACTACATTACTGCAGGAATACCAGGAAACAAGGCTATGGGGGATCAGGGGGGCTCAGCTAGGAAGCAGGACTCTGGTAACCAAAGTCCCAGCTGGAACCAGGCTGCAGAGAACCAGAGCTATGGCCAGGGAGGAGAGGAGGGGAGGGACAGAGGCAGGACTAAATAGGGCAAGACCAACACCATCTGAGGTGGCGCTAGCCTCTAAGGCAGCGCCTCCCAAACCCCCCAGGCCAAGGGTTCAAGACCCAGCTGTGACAGTATCCCCCCCCCTCCCCTGATGCCCTCCGAGCTCCAGAAACAGCATGTGGGTAAACAGAGGGACTGCCAAAATCTAGACAGCGGGCAGGTTACCAGGGAAGGAGTACAGTACAGTTTGGACTAGGGAGAGAATTCCTTGGGCATGGGAAAGGGCATTTTGGGCTAGGGTCAAAGCAGATAATACTGGGAACCAGGGTGATAGAGTATGAAGGACAGGGTGGACTGGGTATCCCATCGGGGTGGGGGGGAACTATGGACCATGGGATGAAACAGTGGCGAACAGGATAAACGAAAACCCCGACATGGGGAGGAAAACAGGGGTGGTGGTGAGTTATTAAGTACAGGTGCCGGGCAACAACAGTCTCTGGTCCCAGGGCTGTCAGCGAGAGTCGTACAGCAGCCCTCGGGGGCTCTTGGGCTGTCAGCAGAAACCTGGCACCCAGAGTCTTGGGCCCTGGAGCTGCCGGTGAGAGCCGAGCAGCAGTAGTTTCTGACCCTAGGGGTGCTGGCAAGAGCCTGGCGGCAGCAGTCGGTACCTTTGAGGCTGTCGGCAAGAGCCAGACAGCAGCTTGTGGCCCTTGGGCTGCCAACGGATGCCGAACACCTCTCTGTAGTTCTTGGGCTGCTAACGAAAGCCAGGCAGCCGGAATCTTGAGCTCCGGGGCTGCTGATGAGAGCTGAGCAGCGGTGGTCTCTGGCCCTAGGGCTTCCGGCCAGAGCCTGGCAGCAGCAGTCTGTGGCTCAGGGGTTGTCGGCCAGAGCTGGGCAACAGTCTGTGGCTTTGAGGCAGTTGACGAGAGCCAGACCGCAGTCTGTGGCTCTTGGACTGCCGGCAGATGCTGAACAGTCATCTGTGGTTCTTGGGCTGCTGCCGAGAACCAGGCAGCCGGAGTTTTGGACCCTAGGGCTGCCGGTAGGAGTTCGGCGGCAGCAGTCTGTGACTCCGGGACTGCTGGCAGAAGCCGGACAGCAGTCTGTGGCCTTTGCGCTACCGGCGGGAGCCAGGCAGCAGTCACTAGTTCCGGCGCTGCTAGCAGAAGCCGGGCAGCAGTCTGGGGCTGCCGGCAGGAGCCCGGCAGCAGTCTGGGGCTGCCGGCAGAAACCAAGCTGCCTGGTTTGGATCAAGGCCCATTTGGGGGAGGAAAGGATTTCTTGAAAGGTCTCTTGACCTGTGTACCATTCTGTCAAGGTTAGTCGGGACGGGCAGGGAACTCTTCCAACCTGGGAGTTTCAGGGACCTTGTGGGAAGTCGATTATTGGGGGGTATATACTTTTGTCGTCGCCTCGGCCCTCCTGGGCTGCATTAGACTCTCTGGTTTAGGGTTTTGGGTAAAGCTGTTAATGGGAGGTTGGCCAAACCTTGTTGTGAGGAACGGCAAACTGTTATGGAGACTGTGGAGACCCTTAAGGTTGTCGATGATCCCTTTGCTATTGCCAACCCACCTAGGCGTAGAAATGGCGTCTTAGGGCCACGGACTCTCAAGTTCGAGCCGTGCAGGGTACTGCCTATAATTTTCACGGGAGGGGATCCTTGCAGTAGTTGAGCTGCTGTAGTGGTCAAAAGGCTGGGATGTTGATCTCTGAGGTGGAGGGAGTAGTCAAGGACTCCTGCCTGATATTCCAGGTTTGCAGAGGTGCTGGTGCCCCTTTAAGGGCTTCTGTGTTCATTTGAGCACCAGAAGGCTGGGAAGTGGTAGACTAGTCTGGGTTGGTTACACCTTGTCCCAAGTTCCCTGGGGTCTTTATGCTCTGTTCCCTGATTCTGAACCGGGCCTCCATCTCCAAGGATTCTCTACTATAAGTTGGGACCGTATGGTCCGAATCCATGCTTTTCAGCTCCTCATCCGAAGTGACAGCTAGCCCATCACTCCAATCCACCCATTCCCCTTCATCCTCTGTGCCCGACCACGGGCTTGTACTCCGTGTCCATGGGGCTTGTGGCTTAGAAGGCAATGGCTTGGATCTTCTAGCTGTATTTCGTTCCTTCTGCTTAACAGGCATAGCCAGGGTTGATGCTACGGAAGCACCAGCCTCCTGCGCCAAGTAAGCCTTCGCCTTCCGGTGGGCATCCCACATCATGGAGGAGGGCTGCAGGGCTCCGGATTGGTGGTCCAAAAACGCCTCCACGTCCAGGTACGAGGACCATTCCCATGGAGCTGGGAGCTCCAACTGCCAATATGGGCGGGAGCTCATGGTAGCTTGACCTTTCCCATCAACGCTAAGATTCATGTTGACTTGAACAAGAAAGGGAAAGGACCTTTGTCAAGAAGACACTAACAGTGCATGGGAAAGGAATAATAGGGATACTTATGGTGGGAGCAATCTGTCACGGGAGTGAGTATGAAGGAACCAATAGCCAAAGGATGACGGGGGAAGGGGTCCGGGTACCCAGGAGGGGGGGGATCACCAGGAAGGAAAGCCTCTGTCAGTCTCCTAAGTCTGTTGAGACAGTTCTCGTCCTTGCCACCAGGTAACCTGGCCTCAGAGAAGGGGACTCATCATCGAGATGATTCTAGTGAGAGAGGGAAGCACCTGAAGCTAGGGAGGAACCGGAAGCCTTAGAAAGCAACCAGAAGTGATACAGGAAAAGGGGTGCAAGATAAGGACCGAGCAAGAAGGGCATCGGGCCAAGAAGGAAAGCCAGCTATGGGGAGCACTGGGCAAGGCAAGGCTCAGGAAGAATGGGTGACCAGGGGGGAATCTGGACCCAAGGGGTAAGGGGAACCCTGCACATGGGAAACAGAACAGAACAGGACAAGGGGAGGTGGGGAGATCCCAAGATCCGGACAAAACAGAGCCGGGCAACAAAGGAGAGGGGAACCCTAGATTAGGACAAGAGGGGTAAGCCGGAACAGGACACCTGCTAGGGAGTGGGGTTCTGGCGATGAAAGGGGTCTCAAGACTAGGGAGCAAGACTATGTTACTGCGGTAAAACTAGGAAATGACACTATGGGGGAGCAGGGGGGCTCAGGGCTAGGAAGCAGGACTCTGGTAACCAGAGTCCCAACTGGAACCAGGCTGCAGGGAACCAGAGCTATGGCCAGGGAGGAGAGCAGGGGAGAGGCAGGACTAAATAGGGCGAGACCTATGACCTAAAGGGAAAGCGAGATTGAGGCACAAACACCACAACATACACTGAGTCACAAGGAGGGAGACCAGGATCCACAATACAGAGGGGAGGGGAAATACGGCACCATACCCCGACACACAAAGGGAAACAGCAAGGCTCCGAGAATCTCAGTATGGAAGACCACAACAAAGAAACCAGTAGGGAAGACAGACAGGGGCACCCACAGCCCAGCCCAACCCATTCCCACAGCATCTTGTGGCCACACCCAGGCTTAAATGCCAATGGTGGCCCATCAAAGCTGAGAGGCAGAACAAGGGAGACAAGGTGCAGCTGGGGAAATGGGTGTGGCCGCACCAGGGAACAGAGACTCAGGGAATGACATAGAAAGGGGAAGTTGTCTGATCAACACCATCTAGGTGGCGCTAGCCTCTAAGGCAGTGCCTCCCAACCCTCACCCTCCCCTGGCCAAGGCTTCAAGACCCAGCCATGACAGTATGTGGGTGAGTAGAACCCTCGCACAACACCCATTTATAGGGGGCTAGTGTGGTGTTTGTTAACACCCGCAGTGACTCACCCAAGGCCACCCAGTGAGGTCATGGTTAGGTTGGTATATGAACTTTGGTCTCCCAGGTTGAAGTCCCAACACCTTATCCCCTAGGCTACACTGCTTCTGTTCTCCGAGTGGTTAAATGGAGGATTTGTGCCACACACCAGAAGTGTGACTCTAGCACGTTGGTTGTTCCATACTAACAAACACTGATTGAAGGATGTGAGAACACAATCAAAATTAAATTTTCCTTTCACAAAATAGCTTAGATGTGTCTTTAAATAAAGCGTAATGGCATGAGCCTTTGGGGCACTTAGCAGTAAAACTAGCATTTAGTGCTGGCATGGATCCCCGTGCCAGTACTAAGGGCTACTTTTGTTGCTAACTGCTCTAAGGCTCAGGCAGTAAGTGAGTGAGTAGAACATTTAAACATATTTAAACATACCTGTACATTTTATCTTTTGGGTATTGAAACATCACCTTCCTCCTCCTCCCTGCCTGAAAAACCTCCAGTGTGCCTCACCCCCTTTTAAAAAGACCTTTTTATAAAGGACAAGTAATATTAGAAATTGATAATTAGCAATTTAGATTCAGTGGTGTTGAATTTTTTCAAACCTGCCCTGTTTAGGATTTTCTAGCTAATATACAATTGCCATTTGCTTGTTGGGGCTTAATTTGTATTCTTTTGAGAATTTTAGCTTTGAACTTGTCCAGAGAAAACTCTTAATCTTCTACGTTCAAGGATGACTCTTCTGTGTTTTCTTTTCTTTCTTTTTTTTGTCTCTGTAGGAGTGAGGCCATAATGTTCCTGATGGATGTTGGAATCCAAACAGCCTCCTGCTGCTTGATTTCTAATTACATAAATGGAAGAGGGACGGTGTGGGGAGGAAAACTGGAAATTCTAAGTGCTGAAAGGAATGTTTAAATTTAGTAAATATGCTCATCTGGAAGCAATCATATTTTTTTTCCCTTAAGCCTGCTGAAATCATTGCTGCTTCTCAATTTGTAGCACGATTTGGATCAATACCAACCAGTGCAAGTCAGATAGGCTGAAAGCAGGTCAGGTGTTCCCAGCCAGAACTTAGCATGGCCACGATCGAGAAGGTACTGGCCTCAGTTTCTATAGAAAAACACAGGGTGGAGATGGAAGTGAATCAAGAAACCACATCTCAATCTGTTAAAAAAGGAATTATTTACTCAGTAGAACTGGTCTGAGTGCTTAATGGCTCCCCGAGTGCCTGACCGGCTACAAATCTGACTCTTCTTAACAGCTTGATGGGATCCTGCTGAAGCTTTATAGAGATGAGCTAACAAGTTACTGGAAAAGCAGACACTGCAGAGGAAAATATTAGGCTCTTTGGGCACTGTAGAAACATTCTTATCTGGATCCTTCCTTATTCTGGACATGTTTTATGTCCCCCACAATTCTCAAACGTGCTGCATTCATTTGCCTCCCCCCTCCTTATCCAGAAAAAAAACACCTTTCATTCAAACCTATGTTCCCTGAGGCATCTGCAAAATGAGATTATTGCTGAATTATCTAGGAGTCCTTAGTATCTGACCAGGACATTGTTGTTTATAGTTCGTTAATGGCTAGAAGTCCCAGGTTAGATCAGGGCCCTGTTTATGCTAGACACTGTCCAGAGGTGGGGGAACATCTGGCCTCAGGCCAGATACTGCCTGAGGCTGGGTTTGGGGTTTTTTGGTCTCTTTCTGATACCTGGTTCTGGCTTGCAGGCCCAGTCCCTATTCTTGCGCACTGAAAGAGCAAGCTCAAGTGATAGTGAGCAGAGATGAGGGTAACTCTAACACAATCATCAGGTAATCAAACTAACTAAGGATTAGAGTTGGGGGTTGGATATCAGAATTTCTATGTGCTAGACTCTGGTCTACATAACTGGTTCTCTTTTGATCTAGGCACAAAATGGTTTCCTCAAGACTCTTTCCCTTCCATTGTCAAGCAGAAATAGTGATACTGTTTATCCTTGCAACTATGTTGCAAGTGTCACACTAAAGGACTTGTTCTTAAGGGTAGTTTTATTGAAGAGCGAGCTGTAGAAGTGTGTTTTCATTTTGTGGTCTATCGTCGGTGTCTGAGGAGATGAAGCTTTCCCCTCACACAGCTCTCTTAAACTGCGGTCAGGGTGGATGTGGAGAACAGTACAGGTCCATCTTCTCTGCCTTGCTTTTTCCCCATCAAACCTAATAACAGGAATCTGAGCCCGTTGGTGAATCGAGAAAAGTCCAGTACAGTCTTTTCTCAGACAAAGAGACTCATTCTAGGTTTCCCCCTACGCCCCCTCAAAAAAGTGGCCTAAGTGGATCCTCTCTTCACACAGGCCTCATTTTGGTGAGTACAGAGGTACGGAACTGTGACCGTTCTAACATTGGTTTGACATTCTGTGGCTTTGTTAAAATGTCGCAGCAAAAAAAGGAAGGTGCTGACCACTATACAAAACAAAAAACAAAGGTATAAAAACACCTGGCCAGCATGCAGGATGGCTAATAAACAATTACAATGTAAATGTGGGTGCACAAATACCCACCACGATATAACAATGAAAAAGGGAAGGAATAATACAAGGAATATAAAAAATGAAATATTTATTGTACCTGTATAGAAGAGCCACATGTGTGACTAATGCTGAGAATATGTGCCCCAAGAACAACAATAGTCCATATACATCCAATTCCAAATGGAAAAAAATCTTCATATGTGTGTCTACGAGATCCCAGATTACATTCTCGTTTCAACAACAGGTCTTTTTCAATAATCTTGTAACAACCATTGAAATCACAAGGCAGATCCCATTACTATTTTCTCAGACTCCTAGATACTGATGGTCTGAAGCCTGTACAAACAATAAATATCAAATTAAACAAAACAATGAATGTATGAGAATTACAACCCTTCCCCAAAATTGTGTCACATAACAAAACTAGCATATACATATACAATGTAATGACAAAAATAACAACAACTTACAAGTATCTGGAAGATGCAAAAAACTTATACATACGTACAAACTATTCCAATAAGATATGCCCCTATATGGAAATAACATATCATGAAGTTTCCACACAACCATAAACAATACAAATATCAATTCAAATGTAATTCTTAAACCAGTCAGATGTCATAACCAACAAATAAAGGTCTGTCCCGGGGCATGGGAGAACCCCCCGGAAAAAAAACAACCCCCGGAACATGCATAACTCATATCCCCATTGTTGGAACAACATGAAATCCACAACATGCTCCAATTACCATGCATTTTAATTATATATACCAATGTATTATAGCCTGATTCTGCAGAGGCATTCCTAGGGGCAGAGGGGCAGCCTGTTAATCAGGCAGCGTTTCGTCTTTACTCTGTGGAGGTAAGAGGGGAGCCGAAGAACACGGAACAGCATCATGTCTAAAGACACCCAGAAGGGTTATCTAGTCAAGTCCCCTGTACCAATGCAAGATTCATCATACCCAACCTGCTAGCACAGAAAAATCCATCAACAAAAAACAGAACTTATAATAAAAATTTGCCACAGGTAGATATTGGGAGTGACCACAGCACACTGATGCCTGAAATAACAGGGATTCGTTTTTTAAAGATCTTGTGGGGGAAGGCAAAAAACAAAACCTCAAACCCTCAGCCCACTGGCAATCTGACCTGGGGGAAATGACCCAATTAATTAGACCCTGAGCATGTGTGCAGCACTCACCAGTCAGGTATCCGGCATATAATTATAGTACCCAGGCACCAAAACACCCCATCGGTCCCACCTCCAGTTCTGGACATCTTTGATACTATAGGAAGAAAAGGGGGAGGGGGGGAGTGGGAATCTCTGGTATCAAAGACAATTTCTCACAAGCTGGGTGTCATAAACTTTATCCAATTCTGTTCTAAAGTTAATCAGAATCTTTGCTCCCACTACTGTCCTTGGGAGATTATTCCAGTAGTTAATTGCTCTGATGGTTAAAAAATTCCTCTAATTTCCAGCCAACTTTTATTCATGACCAGCTTGTATACATTTGTTCTTGTAATCAAACTTGCCTTTCATTTGAACAAATATTTCCCTTCCATCGTATTATCTCAAGTTCACAAGATCTTCTGACACCTGCTGTTTCACTGTCTCATTCCTGCCCATGACACACTTTTTCTCCCACCTGTACTGGATCAAACCTCCAGCTCCCTTTTGCTGTTGCTGCTCTGGGTCAGGAAGCTGATACACCACAATCTAGAGGATGAAACAAATTTACTCCTACCTCCCTGCAAGCTGCTGATGCCAACTTTGGCAGAGGGAGCACAGTTCAAAAGGGTATGAGCGTGTATTACTTTACTGAGTCTGAGAGCCCAGCTTGCAGGCCACCCACAGCGAGATGGATGAGTCACATCCAAATGAAAGGGGGAAACCAGTCTATGAAAATTCAGCTGTGGAGTTCTGTTCTTCGTTCTTCCTTGAAATTGCTGGGTCTCAGCACATAAGCACAGTAACCGTCTCTCTAGTTCCTCTGTGCATCAACTGAACTGCTGCAGCCGTGTAAACTGTGCTTGGAAACACTGTCAGTGCTTTGGAAGTAGCACTCTGCAGTATTGGTGGCAGGTTCCCTGGTTGTTGGATCTGAAGAAACAGCCCATTCCTAGAGAGATCTCTGTCCAAATAGATTCAGATTATACAGAGTTACTACTACCTAGGGTTTGAACTGAACTGAAGTCTCAGATTTTTCAAGCATCATCTCTAGTCTTCAGGTTAAGCTAATCATGCTCTGGGTTTAGCTTAACCATAGCACCCCTATGTCTGTGCACCCAGTCCTTGCCTCCATGCCATAGTGGGATCAAGTCCCACCTCATGCAGCTGAAGGAGCCTAACAAGCTGCTGAATTATAGAAGCAGCCTAGAAGGATCATGATAGAACGTAAGGGAGGCAGCAGCCTTTGATGGCATGCGAATAACCGGAGTCTGAGCTAAGTGGACTTCTTGGGAAGGAGAAACGGACTATTCTGTCAGGTGGGATAGAGAATTAAATGGATTAATGCAATAACCTTTCAGAGACCACCTTCCCAAGTTCAAATAATGGCAGGGACCAGGACAAAGAGAATTAGGTTTGCACTCAACTCTGCCCTGTAAAACCACAAGAAGAATCTTCAGAGAAGATGGCATTTAAAGTTGATGAATTCTACCCTAAAATCACAACTGAAACCATATGAAGGCAGCCAAGTTTTCTTGGTTCAGGGTTGTTGCGATTTGATTGTATGTAATATACTATGAGAATTAATATACTGGAACCAATGACCATATTTGAAAATGCATGTAACTATTGTACCAAAGCTCTGAATTATCTGTACTGATCCAGTAGGCAGGAT
>QEPC01009285.1:3348526-3360238 GCA_003113815.1 Sphenodon punctatus
CTCTCTCCTCTGCCACCGCTCTCTTCCGCCTCCTTCCTCCTCGCTCCATCCCGCCACATTCGCCAGCTGCATTTTTCCCTTTAAATCTCCCTCCGGTGAGTGTGTTGATGCTGGTTGCCTGGCAGCGCCGTTACGTGCATTGCCCATGCCTGGGGATCATTTTCTTTGATCCCGGGTGGTGTTTGCCATCCAGACGTTATGTTTGGTTGATCCCCGGTGGGGATCTCATTGACCACGCATCCACGGGAATTGGTGCAGGGAGCCCGGGAAGCATGGTTGAAATTCACCCCGTGTGGGCATTGAGCATGGTGAACATCTGGCGTCCGCCAAACAGACGTTCAGGGCGCCTTGGCCCCGCCGCGGGGTTGAGCGTGGTTCACTGTGGTTGAGCGTGATCTCGTAACGTCTGAAAATACCCACTGTTGGGGGCTGGAACAACAGGGAATGGATTGTCTCTTGTGCCCTGTTGGGTACTTCTCCCAAGAGACAGAGATTGGTTACTGGGTGATTTCAGACGTTACGGGACCCTTTGGCCCCGTACTGAAATCACCCTATTAATTCCCCGCCGGGATCACCGGCAGTCCCTCCGCTTCGGCCGCTCGTGTTGAATGCAATCCCACGCCGCGGTAACATCTTGGGGGGGAACATCCGTTTTCCCCCAACAGACGTTAGGAGATCACAGCCACCACGCGGAATTGAGCGTGGTTGACTGTGATCTCGTAACGTCTGAAAATACCCACTGTCAAAGACAGGATGCTGGGCTTGATGGACCATTGGTCTTGACCCAGTATAGCACTACTTATGTTCTTAAACTCCAACCCCTGTACCTTGTGGTCATTAGAAAGCCAATGACATTTTTTTCTGTAACTGAAGGAGTGGTAAACAACCTACAGTGGCAAAATCTATTGCATTATATTAATTTCTCACCAGAAGACCTAGAGTAATTTGCTTATTTTTAGTCCTAAACTATCTGCTGGGATCCTGCAACCTGCGTTCCAGGGTCAGTCAGATGAAGCCATGGCTTATGTGTGCTGTACGTATATTCTATTAAAATAATCAAATCCAAACATTCAAAGTAAATCCCCCTCAAATTGTGAGATTGAATTACAAAATCATGAGATTTGAAATGGTATATTTAGGATTTATTTTATTTTTTTCTTTCTAGTTTTGGAGCCTGTAGGTCACATGCCATGTCATATCCTCGGCTGAGGGGAGCCTATGACAGAAGCTTGCAAAATCATTAGTGCTGCAGAGCAGGTAAACAGGGAGCTGTTATCTTCCTTTTCTCAAAATTATAGTGGTAGGGGACACTGGAGAAAGGATTTTAAACCCCCCCCCCCCAAAGGAAGTACTTCTTCATGCAATGCTCAATTAGCCCACAGAACTCTTTGCCAGAGAATATTGTCAAGACCAATAGCACAACTGGGTTCAAAAAAGGATTGGATAAGTTCTTAGAGGCTAGGTCCATAAATGGATGTAAAGCTGATCAGGAGATGAAACCCCTGCTTATCATTGGATGGGAGTTAATAGCAGGAAGTGGTTCACTTTGTCATGACCTTTTGGACTCTGCAGTACAATTCCTAGCTGCCAGTGTGTGTGTTTTTCTGCTACTCTGCCAGTCAGGTGTTCAATAAAGAACAGGAGCAATGTACCCTGCCTACACTTTACCCCCTCTGGGTGGGAACTATATGGGCATACTACTGTTCCCCAACTAGCTTAGTAGGGAGTGCAGTGCAGGAGCTTCAGGGGTAGGGGTGAGGATGATTGGCCTGTCCTCCTAGAGGTGGCGTCAAGGCATCCGCACCTTCAGAGCTGCCCCTGGAGGGCCATCATGCCCGTGCCCTGCCTAATGGGTGAGAGAGTTGAGAATATAATTATTGACAATTTCTGTAGTAAAGAACATTATGATTTTTATTTAGTTCAACCTCACAACAGGAGGTAGTAGTTGTTCTATGATTATTTCCATTTTACAGATGGGCAACTCAAGGTGAGGCTGCTTGTCCATGTTACCATGATGGGGGAAACTTACAAGAGGGAATCTCATGGTGGGGAAACAAATGTGAAGCTTGGGTTAAAAGCATCATGCTCTTTTCAATCACAGAAGGCAGGGCACAAAACCCAGTCCTACCTTCCGTTCCACTTCCAAACTTCACTTTAGTTTCCTCACTGTGAGATTCCTTCTTGTACGTTTTCCCCAGCACAGTAACATGGGCAAGTAGCATTAAAGATAGCAACCTGTCCAAGGCCACCCAGTGACAGGATTTGAACCCTGTTCTAAGTCCAACACCTTAGCCACTAGGCTACACAGGGTCTCTAAATGGAATCAGTTTCCTAAGATCAGCGAGTGAGGCAAACCTAGCTCATGGCTGTCTTTCATTTGGCCAGTCCCCAATTCCTAGATCTCACTCTACTTTCAAGCACTGAAAGAGTGGAGACGAGGGCATGCACTCAAAGAAAGGGGGCACATCTGTGGTCTGGTCCTTCCCCTTCCTTCTCACTTCCTGAACACACTCCTTCCCTCAACCCCTATCTGGCTGACTAATATTCAAAGTGGCCCATGCCGGGAGGGAAAAGGTTACCCCGCCCTGGTCTATCTAGACCCATCCAGCTTACGGTGTTACTGTACTGCATATTAATTCAGAGAGTTCTTCTACTGGGGGAGAGCCTGCTGCTGCAAATGTAAGATCATTATCAAAAAAGATTTGCCCAGTTCCTATGGAACGAAAGGAAACTGCTTTTTTAAAGGAGGGTGATATGATCTTGCTGGAAAGAGGGCACCTGTGGGTTAATCGCAGCCCCCATGACGGAAACTGTCCCTGCAGCTGTGGATTTAGTAAAACAAAGATCCTGTGTGACCTGTGTTCCAGGTGCTAGGGAGGGAGCATTGCATGCCTGTGAGCAGGAGCAGTGGGGCAAGGTGGAAAATAAAGCGATTAAACACACTTGGACTTGCTCAGCGATGAGAGGGGAGGGGAGCAGTTTCTTTCTTCTTTTTTTCTTCAGTGCAGCCCCAGGGCCCCAAAATGTGTTGGCACCGGACCACGGTGAAACCACTAATCCTCCCTGCTAAGGGGAGGGAGCAGGACTCTCTCTCTCTCTCTCTCAGTATTTTGGACCCCTATTGAAGGGAAGGCTGATGGGATTAGAGGAAACAGCTGGCTTGAGTCTTACCCTGCGGGAGATTGCATTCTCGGGACTCGGGAAGAGAGGAGCGCCCTACTGCTGAGCTGCATTCCAGGTCATTGGCTGAGCCCAGATGTTTTCTAATGAGTCGTGTGAGAAATCCTTTAATATCCCCACCAAGGGCCAGTCCTGCCAGATGGGCCTGTCCCCACAATACTAGCTGAGGTCTATCCCTGCAGCCCAGGCCCAGCTAACACAGACCTATCCCTACTACAGCTTGGGCCCTGCCAGCCAGGTCTGTCCCTATAGCTTACACTAGGGCAGGACTTCTCAACCTTTTCCCAGTCATGAGCACTGGAGTGACGTAAGTGACTAAATGGGAACGCTGCATAATTTGCATAAATGATTTGAAGAGAAATGCTTAGATTGTCTCCCTTCTGTGATGTAATTTATTCAGTTCAATGGAAATAGAGATAATTAATCGATTGAGCCCAGCTAACGTTGACTTCAGTGGCAACAGTGACTGTTTCGAGGTGCTCCCGAGCACTAGTACTGACAGCTGGCTTGGGGAGCGCTTTCACACATTGCTCAAGCACCAGGTTGAGAATCTCTGCACTAGGGCTACCATCCACCCCTCTTGGCTTTCACATGGAGGAGGAGGGGCCAAAAAGTTGTCATGCTCTTTTCTGGTGTAACCCCACCCAAGCCCCAATTTCTCCAGGTTACCAGAGGCACCCCTGGTTGACCCAGAGAAATCAGGGCTTCCCCTGGAGACTGAGTCAAACTCAGGCAAAACCCAGAAAGGTACTAACAACCCTAGCTCATACCCTTCCCACTTCTTTGAGCTCATTCACACAACACTCTTAGAACAGGCAGTGGCATGAACCCACATTTTGAGTGCTGTGTGAAATCCACCTTACCACCTCTTGGGATCATCAAGGAGCACAAGAATGGGTAAGGAATGGGATTTCACACCACGCTTGTAAAGTGGGTTTGTTCCACTATCCGCTCGGAAGGAGTGTTTTGTGAATGAAACCTCAGTGAACAGACAAAGCAAAGGAAGTTCTATTTTTAAGCTCAAGTTTTGAGCTTAAAACACAAGAGACTTTGGTGCAGGTTGCTCAATAACTAAGCACTAAAATTCTAGGTTTGGATTCTCAAAGGTTCAGCTCACATTTAGTCATAGAAAAGGGTTAGATTTTCAAAAACAGCTGGGGACCCCCTATTGAGTCACTCTTCACCAGATTTTCAGAAGTGCATGCTGGGTACATGAGAGCTGAGCTCTTTGGAAAATCGGGACCTCGTTGTGGGTGCTGAAGATCTTACTGTATGTGGCATACCCCAAAGTCTCACAGGAAGCCAAGATTTGAACCCTGAGCTCTTAAGGGCTCATTCACACAACTCTCTTTGAGAGTAGGGGCTGGCACAAACCTACATTGAGTGTTCATGTGAAATCCTTCCTGTCCTGCTTCATGATCCCTTGCTGTCTGTCAACTAATGGAAGGGGAGGCCATTGCAATGCAGAGCACGGAATCAGCAGCTGTATGGCTGCATTGCTATGGGATAAGGCAAACACAGGCTAAGGAACAAGAAGGGAGTTTGCAAGGGGGCAAGTGTGTTGTGTGAATTAGTAGTAACTATATTTATTGAACTAGATTATAAGCTGCAGAGGTACAACCAGAATTTCCTGACCTGTGACCCAGGGAAGCCTCACCCTGACTTTTTAGATTCCATCCAGATTGTTGTTTTGACAGTGCCTCCCCTAGGGCTGCCACTTGAAGGGGGATGGGGGCCATATTGAAAGAGAGTGAGGCAAAGAGACTCTCTCTTCAATTTCCAATGTGGTCACACCTTTGCAGGAGGTGGAGCCACAGCAGTGGGGTAAAGGAACTTCCCCCGTTCCTTTCAGAGATGGCCGTGCCCCTTTCAGCGGTTCATGATGTCATGACACTTTGCAGGGGCAGGAGAGCCTTTTCACCCCACCCCTTAATGAGGTGGCCCCTGCTGCTCCCTCAAACTCCCAATTTCTCTGGGTTTTCCAGGTGCCCCTGGTTAATCCAGAGAAATCGGGGCTTCAGTTACAGCCCTGAGTTGATGGATTAAAACCCAGAGACTCCAGGTCAAACCTAGAGAGGCAGTAATCCTAGCCACATCTCTGGGTTTTCCTGGAGGTCCTGTGTTGTCCCAGTCTCCAGGCTCTGCGGGGAAGCCCCAGTTTCTCTGGATCAGCCAGCAGTGCTCTCGGTAACCCAGAGAAATTAGGGGGTTTGGGGGCAGCAAGGGGTGGTCACATCAGAAAGGGGACAGGACATAGGGACTTCCCCACCCCTTTCTGATGTGGCCCCAACTCTATTGAGCATCATTATATCATGATACTCCCTAAGGGACAGGGTTAGGTCAGAAAGGGGCATAACAGCCCCTTTGCCCTGCCCCTGTTGGTGTGGCTCCAGTCCAGTCCCTCTTGGTAAAAGCCTGCACGGAGGTGACAACCTTACCCCTGCTCCTAATAGCCACAGCCTGTTAGTGAAGCACCTGTGAGTGCCCTGCGTGGGAGTGGGGTAGATTAGGACTGCTCCAAATTTCTTGCACCCCTCCCTGCAGACCTGTGGTTAAAGAGTGTTGTGTGACTGAGCCTTAAGTTGCTATCCAGTGCATTAGCCCCACAATTTCTCACATAGCCTCTCAGGGATTTCTGGGCTTTCAGGGACGTGAAGCGATCCCCTCAATGTGCCTAGTAGACAGTGAGCAAAGGGTTCAGGTAACTAGATGCAGGGAGATGGGACAGGTGAGTGCTCCCAGCTGCTAAAATGAGCAATCCCTGGGCACTCCCTGCTGCTCCCTTTTGTTAGCTGTCTTTCTGGGCAGGTGTTGGTTTTTTTAAAAAAAAGCTCCAGCTGTGGGCAGAGATCCTTGGAATTGATTCAAGTGCAAGGAAAAGAAAACAGTTTTATTTTGAACTTACAAATCCTTTCAACGCTCCCGCCCACAGCTCTCTGTCATGTTCTGAAAAGTGCCAAGCCCCTGGCACCTGAGGTGCAAGTCAGCGGGACTGAAGGAACAGGAGTGGGTGAGCCTTGGGAAGGAAGCTCCTTTGGGAGAGGAGAGAAACTCATGGCACTTACATTCTGATTGCCCACCTGTGGGCATCGCAGCAGCTTCCCTCAAGCTGCATCTGCTGGGCCTTCACCTTCACCAGAATCTGGAGCTCCCATTATATTCAGCGTCTGCTACCTTGAGATGGGTCTGGAGTTGGTTGCAGGGTAATGCTAGTGTATGAAGCAGCTGCAGCCCCACTGCCTGGTGGGATGGGAAGTAGTGGGCAATAACCATGGGCACATAGCACTACCATTCAATATATATCCTGACAACTATATCCCAAACCATTTTTGCCCCTTTTCCCATGCTTCCCCCTATACCTGAAACTCCGTTCCCAAACACACATGCTCTCCTCCCTCCCAATCTTCAAATCCCTCCTAAAAACCTATGTCTTCCGTCAGGCCTTCCCCAACTCCTCACCTCCTTCGATTGCTCCGTTCCCCTTCTAGCCTGCTGTCCTTGTCCATTCTATATCGTAAGCCCCTAGGGGCAGGGACCTGTCTCTAATCATGACTGTTCAGCACCAGACACATGATTATTATATATATAATTACTATTAATTAATCATATCATATCATCATCATCTATTACAAGGCACCAAGAGAAGCGCAGGATATAGACTAGCCCAGCTTCACAAAAAAGCCATATTTCTATGGGCCCTTGTCTGACCATTGACCAAAGTAGGGTGGTGTGTTTTCCCAAATGTAACAGCAGGTACATAACAGAAGGAAATGCATGTTTGCTACACCCAGGACCTGCATTCAGTAAACAAGTGTTTAATGCATAGACGGTCACATGTTTGCATGTACAAACATAAGAGAGGGACATGTGTTTAATGTCGAAATCACATAGTTGGCATAATGTCTGGAAACACTCTGTGACTCTGCTGTCTGCAAGACAGCATCTGAAGCCCCACAAAGAGTTAACTCAACAGGATGTGTGCATGTGTGCATACTTATATTCCCAGCCAGGATGTTTCTGTAGGGAAAACAATGGGCCTAATGAATTTAACATTGTGTGGGGTGTGTGAGAAATGACTCTCAGCAACCTACGTGAGTATTCGGTGAATCCAATATAGAAATGACTAATTTGAATCAGAAAAAAGATCGAAAGAAAATGTTCGGGATTTTTTTTTTTTTATTTAAAAATTTGATTTTTAAAAATGATTTTATTATTTACTTATTTATTATTTTCACAGGAGGAAAATTCCAGTTTCTGGCTAAATGCATGGGAATATGTGGAATGATTGACAGATACAGGACAGGGACATTGCTAGGTATGCCTATTTTAAGAGTTGATATCCACATCTAACATGCATACCCCAACTACAGTGCAAATTTATATGGAGACGCTCAGGAAACTAAGGTTTGTGTGTTACAGAGAAGTGTAAATGTAGAAGTCAAATTTATCTATGGTGTAACCACAGTGAGTTGAGGTTACCTTGGTGTATGTGGCCTGTGATTTATAATGCACTAAGTTTCTATGTCTATTAATGGTTACCATTTAGTAAGTTTCAGTGACTTCTACCTGCCAGATCTCTAGCTGGTGTAAATCTAGTGTAGATCAGGAGAGTTGAACTTTTGGGAAATAATTTTAATTTTTCTGACAATTTTTTATTATGGTCTTCACACTAATTTTCAATGTTAGTTTTTATTATTAATCAGTAAAGTTGTTGACAGTTTACTATAGATTAAAATTATCTTTCTGAGGTCTCATTTTATGAATATCTATGAATGGGTGTTAACAAATGAGATGATAGTCTGGAGTCCGGGTTTAGTCCATGCAACAGCCCCCACTCATGTTGCGAGTGTATTAATTAATTAACTGATTCATTAATTTTTGTAGATTTCTAGGCTGCCTCCTCCTGCTACCGCAGGTCAGGGTGGCATACAACAAAAACACAAAATATTAAAATAACAATAAAAACCATATAAATAAAAATATAAAATCATCATAAAAATATAAACATAAGGCAGAGTATAAACCCACCCCACCACCTAGCCTCCTCATTCCTCACCCATCTCCCTAGCCAAAAGCCTGGTGGAACAGCCAGGTCTTACGCTGTCTACGGAAAGAGGGAAGACTTGGGGCCAGGAGGACTTCTGTCGGGAGGGAGTTCCATAGCCGCGGTGTGACCACCGAGAACTCCCTCCTCATTGTCGATACCTGAGGGATACCCCAAGGAGGGTACCCCTGGCCAACCGCAGGGGCCGATCCAAGACCTGGAGAATGAGGCAATCCCATAGGTAAGCAGAGCCCAAGCCGTATAGGGCTTTATAGGTCAAAACCAATATGTTGAATTGGATCCAGAAGACTATAGGAAGCCAGTGCAGAGCCCTTTCTTTAGCTGCATATACACCTGAGACTTTAGACCCACCGCTAAAATGTGCATTGAGGGGGGTGCTCATGAGGTCTGTTGTTCTCAGGGACCCAGCCTACCCCCTGAAGCCCTGGTTCATGAAGGCATACAGCATTGCCTGCACTTCAGAGCAAAGGTACTTTAACCAGCATCTCAACACTACCTGCTCTGTTGTGGAGAGAACGTTTGGCCTTTTAAAGCAGTGCTGGAGATCAATTGTGGCTAGAATTGATTTCCAGAGACCATTTCACTGCTAATAACCACCACCTGTGTTCTGCACAACATCTGTGAGACTGGCAGCGCCACGTTGGAGTACCCCCCCACCAGAGCCAGTGCACCTGTTCTAGGACTAGCTGAACTGAGTGGAGCAGCGCATTGCTGCAGAGATCCATGATGCCTTGTGCCAGCACATCAGTTGCAATGTTTAACACAAACACCCACCACCAGTGACAGTTTAATGAGCATCAGTGAACTATTTCAAGTGATCTTGCTGATATATCAATGAAGCCTTTAAAAGTATTTCCTGTGTGTCACTGTTTTCCTCTGGCCCATCCACCCCCACCCCCAGCACCAGGACAGCATACTCACATGCTATTTTCCACCCTCTCTCTTGTGCTATTTCCTACCCTTTCCTTTCCCTGTGCATTCCCTATTGTAATTTGTAGATTGCTGGCTGCAGGCCTGAACCTTTGCATTTTCCTATTGGCATTTGCAGGCTAACTGGCTCTGAGAATGGTAATAGGATGTGCAGAGGCACAGGCATGCTACTGGTTACTATGAACCCCCATCCTCAACTGCAAGTGCTTCCAGCCCCCAAGGTGGCTTATCACTATGCTGTCCACGTCTGTTGCACTGGCAAACCTGTAGCAAGGCAACAAGGAAATAATTAATTCAGAGTCATGACCCTAGTGATGGTAATCCTCTGCAAGTCATTCCTGAGAATGCAACAGCTCGGAAACAGCAAGTGTCAGACACGTGCTGCAAAGCAGGGTGACCTGGAAAACTGCATGTTTGAAAATGGCATGGTGGGCTTTTAAGGTGGACATTCCATGTGCGCCACTGACAATGAGAGCAGAGAGAGGGACTGGAAGTGGTTGCTCCTCAGAATGCTCTAGGCTCTTCACCCGTGACTCTATTTTATTTATTTTATTTTATAAAAGATTTCTATCCCGCCCCTCCAGCCCACAGGGCAGCTCTGGGCGGCGAACAACAATTCAAACAATAAAACAATTTAAGTTAAAAAATCCCATATGCATAAAAAAAAGGCCCAACAACCCACCCACCCCTCGCCAAAGGCCTGGTATTTTTTATTTTATAAAATATGGTGCTGACAGACCTGTACATGCATGATGCGGCACTCAGACCAATTTACGGGATGCTGACACGTGGGCACACATTAGCCCATATTTGTCTGCACAGCAGACATCGCATGCTCTGGGACCCCCACTGTGAGTGGGGGCTGTGTGTCCGGTGGGTGGTGGCCATGTGTCCGGTGAGGGAAAACACCTAATAAACAGGCAGGTGGACACCCACCTGGTGTGGGCTATCATTTCATTAGTTAACACCTTATCTGTCTTTCTGTCAACTTACTTACATGGGATCCCATTATTGTAGTGTCTGTTCTTATTTAACCTGGGCTAAAATTACATTTCAAAATAAAATTTTCAACTAAAAGGTGTTTTGTTTTGTTTTTTAAATTGATGAAAATTGCTATCAAATATTGAAAGGTGGTAAAATGCTAATATTTATTAAATGTTGGCAGGCAACATATTCCATTTCTTCATTTAACATGTTACATTATTTTTGACATTCCCTATTTCAGCAATTGGAAGCGGGGCATTCTGAATGTTAACATTTGGAATTTCAAAATTCTGAATTTTGTCACTTAGAAAGCTTTTTTTTTTTAAAAATTAAATTTCTATTAGAGTTTCAAAAATTGAAACTTTTGGTTTTGAAATTAGTTATTTAAATTTTGCCTTTTTTTTCCTTTTTCAAAATTGATCTTCCTGCCTGCCTGTGCCTGTCTGCCTCTGCGTTGATCACTGAGGTACCTGCCTTGTTACTTATATCCAGACTCTACATCTGCTGCTTTAACAAGAACTGCTGCTGCTAGTTTGCTCTCCATTCATGGTCCAATTTTCATTTGACTGTTAAACACTGAACCCTGAGTTTGCATTTGGGGTTTAACACAAGGGCTGGTGAAGCAGGAGTTATGGCTGAACTATTCCTACATTTGGCACCTGCTTTCTGGAGCTTCCATACTCAAAAGTAAGGGACATTATGGAACTGAGGGATTCTGAAATACAGGGTATCCATTATATCCCATGGAGCTGTGGTGTTTTAAGAGATGTCTGTTATATTCTATGGAGCTGTGGGGCTCTGAAATAAGGGATGTTCCATTCAAATAAAAGACATCCCCAAGAATAAAGGACATCTGGACCCTATTTGCAAACCACTTACAATAAGACTACTCTGAGTCCAGAGTAAGGGGTTTGAGAACTGCAGCCTGGGTGACCTTAGGCAATCTTACTATTTTTATTTATTTATTTATTTATTATAAGCATTTATATAGCACCAGCAATGTACCTGGTGCTTTACAAAGAATAAGACAGACACAGTCCCTGCCTGAGAGCTTTCAATCTAAAGACAGGGGATGGAGAGACAGGGAAGGGGGAACAGAGGGAGAGACAAGGGATGCGCCATTCATGAGGATGCGAGAGCTCAGCTACATGTTCCTGGCTTGATTGCAGTAAATTGGGAGTTGGCAGATAACAGGTGGGGGATAATCCTGGGTGGGGATGATTAGCAGGAGTTAGGAAGGGGGAATGGAAGTGGGTTTTGAGGAGGGATTTGAAGGTATGAATGGAGGGGGCAGTAGCTGTCACTGAACTTGTTCTCCCTTCAGGGACCCACCCACTCCACTGGGAGAGGGAGTGGGTCCCCGAAGGGGCAAAAAGGTTCAAATGCTCAGCTGCCCAAAGCATTTTCCTATGGAAAACGCGATCTGGGCGGCTGAACTCCTCTGTCCACAGCACGTATGGGACGTGCTGTGGAGGGAGGGGCTACAGCCTTCCATTGCGCTCAATGGGCACAATGGAAGATCTCGCCAGGGCGGTCACGCTGACAGCCCTGGC
>QEPC01009285.1:3360972-3376687 GCA_003113815.1 Sphenodon punctatus
TGTAGACTGTGTTTTCTTCCATCTGATGTTAACCCTGGGAACGCCTTGCTGCTGTGTTGTGCCAGTGTTTTGCTAGTGTTGCCCTGTGTTTGGGGTTTATACATTATTCATTTTAAGCTTGATGTGCATTGTAGACTGTGTTTTCTTCCATCTGATGTTAACCCTGGGAACGCCTTGCTGCTGTGTTGTGCCAGTGTTTTGCCAGTGTTTCCCTGTGTTTGGGGTTTATACATTATTCATTTTAAGCTTGATGTGCATTATAGACTGTGTTTTCTTCCATCTGATATTAACCCTGGGAACTCCTTGCTGCTGTGTTTTGCCAGTGTTTTCTGTGTTTCCCTGTGTTTGGGGTTTATACATGATTTATTTTAAGCTTGATGTGCATTGTAGACTGCGTTTTTTCTTCCATCTGATGCTAACCCTGGGAACTCCTTGCTGCTGGATTATGCCCTGGCTCCGCCTACCATTGCCCTGGCTCTGCCCACTGGCCTGCTGGCCTTACTGCCCCTCCAAACTAAAAACCCACCAGCCACCCCTGAGTTCCAGGCATGCGGGGCAGCAAGGGACGAAGGTGGTTGGGGGAGGTGAGGGAGGGGATGGAGGAGGAGCGGATCTATTCCTCATTCCCTCTGCCCCCTGTTCTGAGGAAGGTATCGTAGGCATTGCGGTTCTGAGATGGCCTAGCTCTCTAGAGGAAGTTTCTTCTTAACCCCCATCAGTCAAAATTTGGCTCAGATCCTGAAGGAAGCTCCCCAGCTTTCATGTTTGTTTTGAAATCCTCCTGAATGTAGCAGCTGAATTGAACTAACCAGGCCCCTAAGATCTCACAATCAGTGGATCCCACACTCCTCCTTAAGACCTCCCCCCTCATTACTGTGGCTAGTGGGTGAAAAAAAATAATCAGGCATCATGCTAACTCCACTTTAACACTGCAGTTAAAGTATTATGCATGTTGCAGGGTTGTATAGGGCACCAATACAGCCCTGCAATATGCATAAGAAATGTTAAAGTGAAGTTAATGTTTTGTCCGTTTCCATGTGTTGTGACTAGCGAGGGGGAAGGAGAGAATCATTCATGCTGCAGTCTCTGGAGGCAAGGTCAGAGAAGAGCATGCACTGGGGGAAGGGCTTTGAGGGGGGCGATTCGGGATTCTTTGAAAATGAGAACCAGCCTGAAATGCAGTTGAAAACAATGTCAACAACAACAGCGCACCCCCCTCTTGGTGTTGCTTTTTTGGGAGTCTCTAGATGATATCTGGCCCTGCAACTAAGTTGGAGTTGGTTCCCGTTCAGGGAAAGCTGCAAATTGGAAAGGCATAACCCCTTTAAGAAATTGGGCTGAGGGCACTTTAAATCTTTCCTGTCCCTGCTTGCTCATTCCTGTCTGTTACAATATAATCAGATCCTCTCAGAGTCAAGCCTCTTTCCTTAGTGAGGGCAGCCTCAGTGCTCAGCTTCTCACACACACACACACACACACACACACACACACACACTGGCTGTGATTTATCGGAGCTGCGTAGCTGTCTTCAGTCCGAGTTTAGCCAGGAGGGACAGAGAAGTTTGCTCTTCTGCACTGAAGTGGAGTTTGATATTTGCACTTTTCATTCTTTGCCTATGGTGATAGTTCTTCAGAGCTGAGAGAGCCTTGGGGGAAGATGCATTGGAAAGACTGGATTTTTGGAGTCCCAGGCTAAGTTTCACGAACCCTATTATCTTTTTCAGATTGGGTCCCCCACTTCCCCGAATTCCTATCTCCTCCCCTTTATTGTTCTGGACTGGAACTTGCCTGGTATTTCTTTACTGGATTTAAAAAATGTTATTTTTAAAATTCCATCCCTTTCTTGATCATTGGCTTTGGATGGGGTGAGGACTCCTATACCTTTAGGATTCTGTTGCTTGATAAAGGATCTTGGAAATTAGTTCTCGGTTGATGATTGCTTTTCTTCACTACCTGGTGACAGGAAAACCAGTTTCTACAGCTCTGAATTCTGGAGAATCCTCCCCAGTCCTCTAGATTCTTTGCACTTCAGGATGCTGTTGCTGTGGATAAGGCTGGTGTAAACTTTAGGGAACAGATAACTTGGTTTCCCTAGATCTGACGTTGTTGCTTGCTTCTGCTTTCTACAGTAGGCTCAATCTGGGAAGATCTGAACTCGCTTTAGTCCAATTTGCTAGATAATCGGAAATCTTTATTTCCTGGAAGTGCTTTGTAAAGAGCTCCTGTGTTTTCCCTGCATTTTTAAACCAAGAACCTTATGGGATTTCCCTTCAGTTTACTTAATGGTAAGTAATTCCCCACCCTCCATGCGTACTCATACACACGGGCAGAGCGCTTTTTATAATCACAAAGTTGCGAATTGCTATATATTGTTGCAAAACTCTTTCGTGTGTGTGTGTGTGTGTGAAGCTGCGTTAAATTAAACCAAACCTGTTTCTCTCCTCGATTTATCAAGACCAGATTTTTTTTTCTTATTTTTTTCTTCTCCTCCTCCCCCCACTGTGATTGATAGCTTGAAGGATGAGAAATCACCACAAACAGAAATCAGTTGCAGATGAGGTATGTTTAAGGGGATATGCTTGGAATCATTAAAGTATTTCGAACCTTTGTTTTCCCCAAAGCTAACAGAAAAAATAAATATAGGGGCTATTTGATTTTTTTATATTTGCAAATTTATGGATTTCAGAAACCTCTGATCAATTTACAGTTGTTTTGCATGCAAATTTTAAAGGGATAATCTTTCACCAAAAGTTCTATAGTGCAATGATCAACTGGAGTGTCCTAATAATGAAAAGAATGGTAATGAAAATAAACTTTCAGAATTGCAAGAAAACTAGTATTTTTACCTTCACCAACTCCCACTCTGCTTGTGAACTCTTGGTATATACATACATGTCCCATACAAATATTTTGAATATTTTTATCCTATTGAAGTATTATCTCTGCAGCTGCAAACTACACATATGTTATCTGTCCATTGCAGATTCCCGGTAATAAAATAACTTTAATCGCTTTAAATTAATATTCATAGTAGTGTACATTTGTTATAGGCATAATTTAACTTGTATGGAATGATCACTTAGTTGTAATGTGAAATTCTATATTCCAGGAAATATTTTTGCCATATTAAACTTGAAAGTCCAACTAAAACTTACATTTGAACAGAACTGTTCACATTAAGTAGCTTGTGGACTAGATCTTAACTCTGCAAACACTTAGAAATACAACTTGTCTGAGTAGTCCCACTGGAGTTGGTGAGGTTACTTACGTTGACAAATCTCTGCATGGTGCATAGGTGTTGCAGGATTGGGATGTTGTGTCTTTTTACAGCATAGATATTATAATGGATGAGACACTAAGGGACGTTGAGTCTTGTTTAAATGAAAAGAGCTTTATCCCTGTAAAAAAATTAACAGCATGGAATCTGATTTTTCTAAAAACAAAAAATAATTTCCAAATGGTGTTCCACATAAAGTAAAAAATTCAAACATCCCTTGGATGGGTATGGATTCAGTCTCAACTATGTGCAAAGAGCAATTCAGCTTGTAGACAGTAGACTGCAAAATACTTTTTACAAAACCAAACCCTTCTGAGTGTTTCTTGCTCAACCAATGCCCACACTGGGGGCAGTGGCAGGAATGCAGGATTGGATCCAGTGACTCCTTACTTTAAGCAGAACATGAATTTTGCACCACTGTAGGGTCTGATCCTCTAACTTTCCGAGCCAGTGACCCAAATCCCATTGATTTAAATGAGCGCAATTGGCCCACACCTTCCTCAGCCTAGGGGTCCAATTCTACAACTGGATGTGAAGGGAACTTCAGTTTCTACAAGTGCTCGGCTGCTTGCAGGAACAGACCCTACAGTTGCACATGCCAGGAGGAGAGTGGCTGTTCTGGGGGGATTCCAGTAGGATTTATGCCCAGCAGATGCGAATGGCATTCCTCAGGGCTTTCCATTAGCGTTAATTGCTTTTTTGCAGTCTTCCTCATACTTTTGCTTCTCTTCCAGCACAGAGAAAATTTACCAGCTATACAGGGATTAATTTGCAGCCTTAGAGTAATCTTAGGTCAGATCCTCTGCTGATATAAACTGAAGCCAGTGGAGCTATGCTAGTGATTGCACCAGTAGACGTGCACCAGTTAGGTAACCATGCTGCACTTTATTTTCAAGCAAAGCTCTTCTTTCCAAGCTTGGTGGGAGTGGGCCCTGTGTATAACTGATGTGGCTGCAGCTTTCTCATCCTGTGTGAAGTGAAGCCTCTTGCGCTGATGCTTGTAACAATGATATGAACTGCAGGGTGTGGAGAAGCTATATGCTCCGCTCGGTCCTTCTCCTGCAAAGGGTCTAATTCTCCTCTGAGAGTTTGGCAAGGGTGTAGCTATAATGGGGAGGGGATAGGCAGTGAAACTGCACTAGGGCCCATGAGCCTGGGGGCTCCAAGTCCCTTGGTGTAGCTGTGTCCCGTAGCTGGGTGAGGAAGCAGGGGTCCCCATTGCAGCCTCTCCACCAGGGTCTGTTCCAAACTAACCACACCCTTTTGCTTGAATAACAACAGCGAGATCAGTACGTTTTAAAATTAGTGATCTGGATGCTAAATTCTAAATTACCCTTGAGACCCTACTAAAATTTTGGGGACCTTTCCTCAAACAGCAATCCATATATTATACCATTCCTATAACCCCAAATGGAGCACCATTCTAATTTCAAAGGAGACCAGTTAATTGTTGCAGCTGTTAGGTTAGCATCATCAGCATTTGCTGAAAAGGTTGCTTCAAGTTTAAGCTTCAGATGAAAAGGCAGAGCGAGGAAACACTCTGGAGATGATAAAACCTGGGGCAATCCAGCACAGACGTTTATCCTCACAATTCCTTTACAGTTTGTTGATCTCTCTCTACAATCAGGACCTGATCCTGAGAGCAGAGTCTACTTCCTCTGAAATCCCTTGACTGAGTCAACCCTTTAAGTTATTTTCCCATAAGTTTTTTTTTTCTCTCCCTCCCCCCCCCCATCTTCCTCACTGCTGAGATAACACTCAACCCTTAGGGTGTTTTTAAATGAGAGCGGTGGGAGGGAGGGTCTGGGGTCGGTGCATAGGGTGGCAGAGGGATGCCCACACATGGGAAGTGCAAAGGGAGGGCTTTGCATGGGCGGATTCCATATGGCTGCCCCGTCCACAGAGGCAGCTATCCTGGCCCCCATGGGGCACTCTGGATTTTTCAGGAGTGCTCCGTACATGTGTGGGTCACAGAAGTGTGCCTCCCCAGGCACCACCGCCACTCGAGGAGCTGGATACATAGACGAGGGGGGGGGGGGAATGCGTGGAAGCGTCTTATTTAAAAACGCCCTTAGTGGTGGTGGTTAAACCGGGATGGGGACTCTCAGACCCAGGGGCCAAATGTGGGCTGTGGATAGTTTGTATTTGGCCTTTTCCAGTTCCTGGATCTAGTCCCTGGATCCAGTTCCTACTCTGTAAGCACTGAAAGACTGAGCTCAGGGTAAGGGGGCAGAAATGAGGGCCTGCACACAAGGATAGCTAGGGGACGGATCCATGATCTTGACTCTCCTCTTCCTGAGTGCACCCCTCCCCCCACAACTTCTGTCCAGCCCTTGGAGCTTTTACTCATTTTCAAAGTGGCTCCTCAAAGGAAAAAGGTTCCCCATCCCCAATTTAAAACAAGCAAAAGAATATTGTGAACGTGGCTTGAGCGCTGCATATCTGTCAGTATGGCAGAAGGCGCTACAGGCATAATGAGAAATGAAGGGCATCCAGCTCTGGTGAGTGCCAAGCTGAACCAGGTGCTTTGTGGAGATATAATAGGGTAATTGATGCATTATTAGTTATCATGCCTAGGATTAGGGATTCCAGGGGAGGAAAGGAAGGAACAGACACCCCCACCCCGCGCCAGTGAAGTCTGAAGGAACTCAGTGTCTGGAATTCTTCTTGTTAGATTCACTGATCTACAGTGAGGGGACAGTAATGCTCTCTCTGCTTACCTCTTAGTAGCATTGCTGGCTGGAATTTTCTATGGCATGTCTATAGGAGTTGGGTGCCCAGCTCTTTTAACTTCAGTGGAATTCGGGTACCTGATTATTTCATGCTGTTTTGAAAATCTCTGCCATTATTTTATAGAGCTGAAATGGGTAGTGGGTTTAGTACTTGCAGGTGATACTAGCATTTTAAGGTATCTGAGCCCATCTGTGAAAGAAAAGGAGTACTAGCGTATCCCATTTTGGGAGAATTTTGTTTTTTATTTTTTATTTTTTTGTTGATAATTTCAGTATATTTTGATTGGATCATTTTTGGCAATTTTGTATACAAATATTGCTAAAATGCCCAAAAATCCCAAATCAAAATGGGCACTTGACAAATATTGGGTATTGGTTATTATCGAGCCCACCATTTTCTGTTTGAGTACAGCAGAGTTAATGGGTTTACCTTTTTTTTTTCCTTGGGTACCCATTTCAGCTCCCACCCTGAACTGCGGTGCTGGCTTCATCTGTTTGCTCTCGAGCTGTGAGTGTTTGAACTTGCTGAGCAGAGCAACTATCTGATGAAGGTAAAAAGGCAAGGTGGAGGGAACCTGATTCAGGTGTGTATATGGACGTTGAGCCGTGGCCAGGGTACAGCTTGAATTCTGCAGACAGCTGTGTTTAAACATGTCTGTTGCATCAGAGATCTACATGTGGATGGGACTAGTCTATCTGGGAACGTTTTGAGCCAAACCATCCTAACAACAAAACTCCCCCCTAGGCAAGATTTAGTTTGTAGTTCCCGTGCACATGTACGTGTACCAAAATGTCGATATTGGGAGAACCTTGCTCCCAGCAACTGCTGTTTAGTTTGGTGCTGAGTTGAGCATCTGGTATGCTTCCTATAAACACTGGGCCTCCCATTGAGAGAGATGACAAAACTCCCTTTGAAATTGGTGGCAGCAAGAACATGGCAACCGTTTAGTCAAGCTACAGAGCTGTCTTAATTAATCAGCAGCCAGAGAGTAGAGCTATGCAGTTGGGAGACGAGACAACGTTTTTGGATCGGAAGTGGATGCATTTTTCGGCTTCAACTGTAACTTAGTTTGAATGAAACTAAATTAAATTATGAGCATTGGGCTTTTCAAATCCTGACCCGTCCTGTGTTTTTTAGCATCCTCCTTATAGCCTCTTGAAGGAGCCTTTCAGTGCTTATTCACACTGACTTGAGAAATCTTTGGATTGGGCCCTTATTCTCAGAGCCTGTTTTTCACAGACTCAGAGAGGCTGAAGCTCGGAAGATTGGGGCTTCCACTGAGGCATACAACCAAAGGGTCAGGTGTCTTGTTTTGTTTATATATTTATTTAAGCTTCTATCCCTCCCTTGCCCTAAGGCTTGGATTTAAACATGCCGAGCACCCAGCAGCTCCTGGTGGAGACACTTACAGCCAGATTTTCAGATGTTCCGAGCGCTTTTGAAAATTACCTCAACTGCTGAATGCCTGAGCGGCTCAGAAAGGACTGGCCACGTCCTCCCTCTCCTTTTTGTACCTGCCTTATTTTTTAGTCCCCCTCACCCAGTCTTCTCTGGATGGGAGCAAATTTATTATAAGCGGGATGGAATTTCAACCTCTTTGGGGTCTAAATATTAAACAATTGTAAAATAAAAAACTTCCACAAAGAGAAAAATGATACAAAGCGGATTTTATTTCAAAACTATTATTTTTTTGTTTCTTTTAAAGAAACACAGATTTGCTTTTAATTTAAATTTTTGTTTTTACATGAAAAATAAAATAGTCTTGCAAAATTTTGCTCATTAGTGTAGCAAAACGTATGCTTCAGACTCCAGTCAGAATTCTGTGCTGCATTAAGCATTGGTCCATCTTGGAGTCCTTAAGACTTTGGGGGTGGGTGGGTGGAGGCATGAGGGGGGCACTCACACTCACACTCACACTCTCTTCTCCCTAGTAGAAAGAAGTTCCAGGTTTTCAGTTTTCAAAGAAATTTGCCCCCTTGTCATGCAGTCTACCTGCCGCCCCCCGCCATGTCCTAACTACAGCTTGTTTATTAAGGTCAAACGCTGTCGGGGATTCAAGTGAAACAAACCTTTACAGTTCGGGTTTTTAAACATTTTTTGTTTGTTTTAAAAAAGGAAAATCTCAGGCAACATTAACAGTATTTTAAATACAAAGCTTTAATCTTGACCAAAGTTTTTAAATTTGAAATAGCATATTAGCAGAAGCTTGCAAAACCATTTTTTAAAAAAGAAAAAAAATCTGCAGAGCTTAGGAGAGGAGCATGATGTGATTTGGGACTTCTAACGGATACGTCATAGGATGCGCAGCATGGCTTTAAATCTCTTTTGAAGGGCACCTGTACTATTACAATCTTCTAAAAATACCATGTGTTTCCTTGATGTTTTTTAGAGACTCGCTTTTCTAGAGACTTTGATTGCTATCTGGGCACTGAGCATGTGGTCCAATTTGTCAAGAAAACGTGGTGCACAGGACACACCTTGTTCTGACGCCCTTTTGAAAACCTGGCCTCGTGTTGCAAAAGGAGCTGCCTGGTACTCTGACTCTTTTGAAAACCTGAAAATTCAAAATAGAGATGAACTCTTAATGGAAAAACGAGTCCCTATTGTCGGGATGCTGCAAACTTCAAAATCTCCCTTACAGGACTTTCTTCCCATGGGTTAATAGAATTGAAGCAAATGATTTCTCTCATCTTTAAAAATGCCTTCTTAGTGGATACAGATTGTTGGACAATTGGCAACAGCTTTGCTTTGCTTTTATTTCTTGAACATTAGACAAAATGGAATTTGTATTGAGGTTAAAGACAGAAGCCCTGCATTTGTTAGAAGGTCTCTAAGCAGCTCAGTGATTTGAATCGCTCCATCTAATTTGATGCTTACAAAGAGATGCATAATGAACTCTGGCCCTGTGCTTGTATGAATGAGCCGTTAGCTAGTTTACAGCCTGATCTTTCATGTGAGCAAGACCATTCAGATGCTTGCTTAGGTCATTGATCTTTGGATCTTAACTGGGTCCAGCAAAATACTTAAGTATAGACTCACGGATATGGTCAAATTGAAATTGGAGGGAAGGCTTAAAGAAACTCCCTAAGTCCAGGGTTCCCAAACAAAGGATCAAGACCCCAATGGGATAATGCCGTTTGCAGATGGGATCATGATCGCATATACTTGCCAATTCTTTGTTGCTGTCTGGGATCATGGGATACTATGAAAGTCTCAAAAGGGGAGTCACATGGGCAAAAAGTTTAGAAACCATTGTCTTAAATGTTTTGATGGATCAAGTATGTTTCAGGATCAAGCCCGTATGTACTAGAGTGACAGTTTGCAGGATCGGGTCCTTTTTGACATGAAAAAGGTCATTTTCACAGGTCCTCTTCCTCTTGCTAGAAAGATTGAAGCCTTAGCTAATCAAGGGATATATCCCTGCAATGGGAGGTGCAAAGCCATCTTGATTCTTGTGCTGCAATCTACTCTGGAGTAAGTGGTTTGTGGCCTTTGCTGAGAGAATGGCTCACTCCATATATGGAGTACTTCTCTGAAGCATTTGGTACTGGCCACTGCTGGAGTCGGGATGCTGGGCTAGATGGACCCCACTGGCCTGACCCAGTGCGTGCCTTCTAGTCTTCAGCTTGCCACTTGTACTCATTCGGATCTCTTACATTATCCCTTGCCCCAGAAAGGCTTTATGCTGGTGCTGCAAGCCACATTGAAGATGGACAGATGCACAGGACATTTGTTTCCAGAGAAGACTTGGAGGAATAAAACCTGCATCTATAGAAAACAGTAGGAGGAGAAGGTTGGGTCAATGGAAAGGATCAAGCTTAATGGTGGGGAGGGGGAAAGGCCTACCCACCGAGCTTTGCTTTCATGGAGGTCTTTAGCTACATGAGTACTGCCAGCTCCCTATGCAAACCCCTCGCCACATAGTGACCATAATACCCACCTTGACGGGCACCCTTCTTACTACTTCCCCGTCTGGGAACTTCACTTCTTCTCTGCCATCACCCTTGCCTGCCTCGGAGCCTCTTGCTCTCCAGATTGTCTTTCCCCCTTCTCCCATGCTGCCCTCTGTGCTGCCTGGAATACTCTCCCGGAATACATACATACACCCTGCTCCCTCCCTTCCAGCCTTCAGATCCCTCCTAAAAACCCTCTTTCTTGTTGGGCTTTCCCTAGCTCTGCACCCCCACAGGCTGTTCACTGATGCTCCTTCTACTGCCCTATCAACTGGGGTTCCCTTGTCCTCTGAAACTAAACTAAGCATGTGCGCCTGCAACGGGTCATGAAGTGGAGCACTTGAGGGTAGAGGCTGTATCCAGGGGCCAGATCCAGGAACTGGAAAGAGGTCAAATAAAAACTAGCCCCACATTGGGTTTGATCATAGGTTGGAGGCTCCTCACTACTGTTCTGAGGCATGCCAGTGAGAGATTTCAGCTAGGGTTGCCACATAAGCACATTTTTAAGGAACACTTATGAAAAATACATGTTGCAGGGCTTGCATTGGCGCTTAAGGTACCAATGCAAGCCCTGTAACATGTATTTTTCATAAGTGTTCCTTAAAAATGTGCTTAAGTGGCAACCCTAATTCCAGCCACAGGTCTCCTGGAGCCTTGTGGGTTTGAATTGAAGGGTTTGATTTTTACAAGCTGTTTTTCTAAAAGGGGGTGCATGGGAAGGCCTAAAGGGGAGAGCTGCCCACCTTCTCTGTTGGAGCTGAACTTCTCAAGCTTTTCTGAACCACTCCCCTTCCATTTGTCTGCTGTAGTTGAGGCCCCTGCCCTCCACAGCTAGGATGGCCAGATACGCACGTTTTAGAGGACACTTATGATTATGAGAAATACAGATCGCAGCGCTGAAACCTTGTTCTTTGACTCTCTTCCCCCCTTGCACTTGGTTATTTTGAAGATTCCTCCTAACTCAGTGCGACAGCAGAGTTAGGTATTTGCCAGGGGGGTCGTTCTTGCATAATGTTGGCACCCCCCTCAGAACATCTTTCACGCACCCCCCCGCTCACCAGTTTGAGAACCTAGGAAATAGAAAACAAGATTCTTTATCCCCTTCCTCGTGGCAAATATGATGGTGTCCTACCTGAGCACACTGCTGCTTAGCACTGCTCAGTAAGAGGGTTCGTTTGTGAAGTTGAGAAGGTGCACATGCTTAGCTTAGTTAGAAGGGGGGGAGGGGGGATCCTGAATGAGTTTTAAGGTTTGTCAGAGGCAGAGAAAAGTCTGCCAGGAATAGTTTGGGGTCTAGTGTAATCAGTGAAGGGGTTGGACTAGGTGATGCTTGATGTACCTTCTAGCCTTGGGTTTCTATAATTCCTGGTTCTCCCACAGATCTCCGACGTCACCTTGGGCTGGTCACTGAGCTCTTTTGTGCCTTAGTTTCTGTGAAATGTGGGTAATGGTCCTTCCCTCTCTCGCTGTTGGGCTCTAAACCTTAGCTTACACACCGTACCGCTCGCTCGACTCGCTGCTTCCGTTTGCTAGATCTTCAGTTGCCCAGGGCTTTTGTGGACCTTTTTGTGTTTGTGGATTATTTTATTCATCTGGCAAAAAGGATGAGATTTTGAAGGGCAGTTTTTGGTTGAAATATTTGCAGTGGCCTGTGAGGCTGCCTTTGTATGTAGCTGTGGAATTCCCTTGGGGGGGAAAAAGGGAGGGGGGGATTTGAAAGGATTTGGTTTTCAGAGGGCTCTAGACAGCTGCTGGTTGGTTGGGGAGTGGGGTGGGAAAACTGCCTGATGCTTATTACTATGTAACTGATGTTAAGGTCTTGATTGTCTCATCTGCTCCTCTGGAAGAATCACAGAAATGTGTAGGATTGGAAGCACCTCAAGGGCCCTCTAGTCCAATCCCTTGCTCCAAGGGATGCCTCCGGGTCGGATTTCGGGAGAGAAGGAGCATCTGGATAACCCAAGGATTTTTTAAATTTTTTTTTTAAGGGGAGGTGGGGGTGCAGGCCTATGTTGGAAAGGGGGTGGGCCAAAGAGGTTCTCCTGCCCCTTCCAGAGGTGGCCCTAACCTCTGCCCCCATGGAGCATAATTCTCTTGGGATGCTCCAGGGGCTATGGCCATGTCAGAAAGGGGTGCTAGCTTCTGTGTAGGGGTACTGTGAGAGGGTGAGGTACCCCAGTAAGTCTTTGCAGATTCAGGAGCACCTTTTTCTTACAGAGCTCTCCAAGACACACAGCCCCTTCTTTTGTGGGAACGTGGGAAAGAGTTGCTTACAGAGCAAGGTCAGACTTCGGGGGCCTGTCATAAAAGAAGCCCCCACCCCCCCCTCAGCATGGCCTTGCAACCTCTGGAAGGGCCAAACAATTCTCTAGGTTAGCCATGGGTGCTCCTGGCTGACATGGAGAAATTGGGGCTTCCCCCAGTGCCTAGAGCCTCTAGGTCAAAACCTGGAGTCTTGAGTTGAAACCCAGAACAGTGGTTCTGCAGGCCGAGAATGGGGTCAGTGCAACACAGAACTCACCCCCCTCCCTTTGAGGGGTTGCCATCTGTGGTGTTTGTTTTGTCAATGTCTTTATTGGTCTGCTACTACTCACCCCCCTGCCCTATAGGCTGATAACTTGCTTGCAGTGCCTCTTATTCCCCCGCCCCTTTGTTTGGCACAGTGACCAAGCTGTTCTTCAGGCTAGAGGTGAGCATCCTCCAACCCACAGGCCAAATCTGGCATATGTGGTTGTTTTATTCTGATCCCTTTCCAGTTCCTGGATCCAGCCCTTGCCCTCAAACACTGAAGCCGCATACTCAAGGAGAAGATGGCAGAGATGATGGGAGGGGCTGGATCCACAGGCCAGATTCGTGATCCAGACCCTCCCTTCCATTCTGCTGGTTTGGGATGCTTTGCTGCATGCTGGAGCAATCCTGGATGTTTACCAGAAGCTTGGAAGGGGGGATTCCCAACAGTGCGCCTGATTAAATAAAGCATCATGATGATGACTTGTTCTGTGGGGCTAAGGGCTCAACACTTGGGGTGCAGAGCACCCTCGAATCCTGCTGATGTCAGTGAAGGGCTGAAGGGTTTTCCATGCCTTGCAGAAAGGGCTGGCCTTATGCTGAGGCAACTGGGGCTTATGCTGCTGGCCCTGTGTTTTCAGAGACCCCGTATCTCTGAACAGGAAATGGCTGCTACATTGTGGTGGCCTTGCTCCCGAGTCCCCTGGGGCAGGTGCTTTCTACAGGGGTCTGCCGTTCACCCCCCTGTCCTGGCAACCCCAGACCACCTGCTCCATGCCCCGCCAATTCTAAGGCTGGCCTCTGCTTGCAGAATTGGGTATGTGATCCGTGATGGGCACTAAATCTTCTATAAAGATGAATCCCCTGCTGGATGGGGTGGCCCTCTATGAACAAAGAGCAGTTTCTGAGCCATTTGGAGACCCGGTTCTCCATTCTTCTGTTGTGGCAGTTTGGGTGGGGTTGCAGAGGGCTGGACTAGATGATGCTTGATGTTCCTTCCAGTCCTGTGACTCTAAAAAAGTGGATCATAGGATGTGGCTAAGTGCTTTCCAGGGGCTGGGTCAAGATTTGTGCACTGGCAGGGCTGGGCCTCTGTTCATGCTTTGCTCAGTACCTGATTGGAGCAGGAATGTAGATGGAATAATTGTTCATGCCTGTGACTATGGAGCTTGGGGGTCTGACCAGTTCTAATCTGTAGGAGAGAGATCATTCTGTTAACATACCTCGCAGAATAGCTGCTTTGGCGTTTAGGAGCTGGATATGCAGAGAAGTCCAAATAGCCGCCTTTCCCCAGGTGTGAGCAGAGGGAAATCAGTGAAATCACCTTCCTGGTTTGAATATCATTGATGCAGAAAGTTAAGCGGATTGAGCGACTGCAAACAAGTCTATGGAAATAGTGTAGGTAACACACCCCATTTAAGACAGTGGAAAGAGCAGCTCTTAGCTCAAAGAACTAAATTCACGACATGTTTCCCCTTGGCTCCAGGTTCATTAGCTTCTTGTTGATGGTAGCTTCAAGGGAAGAGGAGAGAGAACTTGTACTCCCGCTCCTAGCTTTGTTCTCTGTTCACGGCCTCAGACTTCTAAAGAGCGACAGACTGTCTGCATACCCAAGGGTGGATGGCTAAAACAAGCTATATTTGTGAAACCAATGTTCTGTAAACATTTGATGTAACCGTTTCTCATTATCATATTCATTATGTGTTTCATTAATCAGCTCTGTAATGACTTATTTTGACGCGTCTTCATTTGTAGATAAAAATGACCAACTGGAGTCTCCTCCCTTGTAACCCTTGTCTTTCATGTGTAACCAGGGTTTCCAGGCTTGTTCTGGTGGTAGCGTTCCAGTCTTGTCTTTAACTAAAATGATCTTTCTTACTGGCGTTACCTCAAGCCTTGTGTCTAGTACCTGGGCAAGGGAGGAAGGGCTGGGCCTCGGGCCTGAGGAGCCCCCTACAACAAATAGAATCAAAGGAAATAAGCAATTGGATACTTTGAACTAGAGGTATTGCTCCTTCCACCAATTGGTAGGAAGGGGAAATACCCTTTTACTAGAATACCCAGGTCCACGTTTCCTAAACATTCTGGGGTATTATTAGCTGGAATTTTGGTCCAAGCATATCTGTATGTACTCAGTACCCCTGCTCCAACACAGAAGGCAAATTAGCACAGTTATATTATAAAGCATCTGTATGTGTGTTTGAAATGGGGAGTGGGAGAACAGGGAATCTCCAGCCCATGGGACAAAACCAGCCAGCAGCTGGCTTTTTGTTTGACTCCTTTCCAGTTTCTGGATCTGGCCTGTGAATCCAGTCCCTACTCTCAAGCACTGAAGGAGTTAGTGAGCTCAGGGGAAGGGAGTGGATGAGGGCATGCGTTCAAGGACAAGGGAAGGATTCAGGGCATAGATCCATCATCTGGCCCCTCTCCTTTCTCTGCCATCCTGAGCGCATCCCCAACCCCAACTCCTTTCTGGCTCATAGAGCTTCTACTCATTTTCAAAGTGATCCATGGGAGAAAAAAATGCTCACCCCTGCTGTGAAGTCTCGGGAAGGAGCCTTCCAACCAGTAGGAGGAAAGGTGATTATATCAACATAGTTCACAGTGGCCTAGTAGGGTGTGTGTGTGTATGTGTGTGTGTGTGTGTGTGTGTGTTTCCTTGCTTGATGTGTGGATGTCTACAGCGAACATGAGGGGCTTGGAGAGACCAATTGCTTGATTGTGTGCGTGTCTGGGGCCATTGAGGGTAGGTGAAAGCAATATCTTGGGGCAATTGCCCTTTCTCCTATGGAATGTAATAGTTATATTGCTAATTCTGTGTAATTCTCATTATAATAGAATCTTGAGCTGAGCTATAGTGTCATTAAGCCATTTTAACGCAAACCATCCTCTCTGCAGACTGAGCTCTGGTCTTTGTGACACCACAGATCTAAGCACCCCTTTCTCCTCATTGTTACATTTGAATGACTCCACCTTTGACTCCCTTCTCAAGCCCCCCCGCCCCCCTTCACCCTCTTCCCTTTCTGCTCAGGATTTCGTGTCATTCTTCACCTCCAAAGATCAACAAGATCCGCCAGGACATTGTTTCCCACCCATCTCCTCTCCTCTCCCCGCTCCCTACCCCCCCTTCCTTCCCTCCTGCCTCCCTTGAGGAAATCTCCTCTTTGCTCTCTTCCTCCAACCACTCCACCTGCCCTCTCGACCCAATCCCCTCCCACCTCCTGCCCTCCATTGCTCCCACTGT